>WPIO01000001.1:16155000-16632500 GCA_009760855.2 Cristatella mucedo | reverse complement strand
TACCTCGGATGATCTTTATGCATTCACGTCAGTACTCTGGAATCTCCCACTGAGGTAGGACCTGAACCGTTGCAGAACAGTGCCAGTGATGCCCAGGCGAGGCCAACGGTGCTCAAGAAGGACTTGGTGATCGATAGTATCAAAACCTGCCGAAAGATCGAGCAAGACAAGTAGAGATGCTCTAACCATGTCTGCATTCTTAATTTGGTCGTTATACACCCGAAGCAATGCTGACTCTGTGGAGGGATTAGCCAATGAAGTGCCGACCGACGAACCGGCCTGGGGGGCGCAACTACGCCTGACTCGTATGCTTGGGTGCCACTGACTGCCTGTAATGTGACTTTAGCTTTGTCGTCCCGCCAAACCATGGATAAGGATGTATCCTAGATTATGGCTCCAAGCCATCCTTATTTAGGAACCGCGAATTATTTCGACAATCCTAATCTGCAAGATCCGGCACACCACCGTTTCACTATCCAGCTCAAATCGATCTCCTAGAGCCGTTTGCACCTGCAAGCTCTCAGGTTTACAAGGCTGCAGCGCATAAGACCGTGCTTGAGCAATATGCTATGCCGGTTGCCGTTGAGAATTCTAGCAATAACCATTCTATAACGCTTCCTTTGCAGCAAATATAAAGTGCCTAGAAAGAGATTGTTATCTGAGGGCGTTATTGATGATGTATTATTATTACAATTATGTTCGCTTTGCATGGCACCGCCGGTACTGTCTATGGTAGTTGCCCACTCTTTTAATGTTCGATCGCTCTCCACCTTTCTCGTTTCAGCGTCTTTAGCGTTGGCCCTCCTCCTCGCAGCACCTTAAACTGCTACAACTGCAGCTGCGAAAAACGCAGTGAGTGGATTGGCACATGAATACTTGTCCATTAGTGGAGGCCGCGCCAGTTTCTACAACTTTCCTGTCATTCTGAAAACTTAGCGACCAGCATGCCCGAACGTCGAAACTCTCACATCGCATCACTTCTCGTCAATGTGTGCAGGTTCCACGTCAGTCGCAGCTAACTGACTTCAAGGTTTTTGTCACTCATATCGCGGTCTCTTCATACTCTACTGAAATTCTTCCTCATCAGGCTTCCTGTCGTACCATGCACTCCCCTGTCTCTGATAATTTGGTCGTGTCTCTAATGAACTTGTTATCCTTTTGGAGACCGTTACAACAATCATCATGCTCCCCACCGACTGGCATCGCATCTCCTGACTGGACGACTTTTATAAAGAAGCTTAAAAATCTACCTATTCCTCCAAGCCGTTACTTCTTCCGTGTGAATTGTCTTCTTTAGACTTGCACGAGCTGAAACTGTGCATGTTATCACTGGAACAATTGGCACGGTATCTTTCCATTGCACGCAAGGTGCTTAGAAAGAAATTCGGCACTCTCAGGTCGCTTTATAAACGTTTTTTTCTTTTTATCATCTTCGTAAGTTCTCAAATCTATCGCGTTGCCAGGTTAGAACGGATGTACCCATCGCTCGCCAACGACGCTCAGTTGACACGACCCTGAACTTTCGCATTGTAGTTTCAGATTTAATGGGTTCGCAAATATAATGCCTCCGCCTCGCCTACCTTTAATAGCTGCATTCGGGCGTTGTCAAACGACCAACGGCTATCTCACGCCGCCGACCAGCCGCCGGTGAGCCGCCAGTCCGTCGAGCCAAGCGAAGCTACGCACGCTGCAGCATCTCTGCCGCAATTTGCGCGGGCCGCGGCTCTCGCCGCCACAGCCAAACGTCAGCGGCGAGTGGCGGCGCTCTCGCCGCCGACTTACGACGGCCGCTGCCCGCCTGCACTCGCACGGGTCAGCTCGGTCCGACTACTGCTGCTGCTGCTGCCGTCGCGCGTTCTCGAACGCGCCGTCGAGCTCGCTCGACCGCGCGATTCAATTCGATTTGATGCTCTGGCCTGGATACCGTCTTAGCCGCGATGAAGAAATGCGAGAGCCCGAGTCTCGCGTCTCTAACGCACGAGCGCCCCTGCCATTCGGCGACTAGCTCCGCCGTCGCACAGCCACGGAGAGTCTCAAAGAGTGCACCGTATTGTCGCGGCCGTCCGTCAGCGGAAGCCTTCAGACGCTGGAGTCGCACGAAGCCGCTCGCGAAAGAGGAGCCTTTTGCAGCGGACTACGAAACCGCTAGGGCAGAGGCTTGCGAGCGGGCGGAAGCGTTTTCTCGCGGCGGGGCGTGCCGTTTGCGTGCGAGCGCACGGCCTCCCGGGCTCCTGAAGAGGCAGCCGTCACGCCGACGGCGGCGTCGACCGTCGATCTCCGGCAGAGTGGGATGTCGGACATCGGCGAGCCCGTAGCGCTGCCTCCGTCACGAGCGAGGCGATCGCGCCTCGGGCGACCTGCGAGGTCAAGAGTTCATTCCACGCGCTCTCGTTGCCTGTCGGGACCTGCCGATCTGCCACCCGTACTCTCGCGCCACTGTCCGCGGCTAATCGCGCGCGAGGGAAGCCGGGACGCTGCCGACGCCGACGGCGTCGACTTCGGGCGCCGAATGCGTCTGCAGTGCGCACTAGCCGAGCGCGGACGCACATCTCCCGCGCCTAGGATTCTACCGCCCCCTCGCCTAACTCACTCCCTCGCCTGACCGCCGCCGCCGCCGGAGCCGACGACTCCCCGAGCTGCGTGGGCTTCTTCTCGTAAGCGTCCGGTCGACACGAAGGAACCGAGCAAGCTGGCCTCCGCCGACGAGTGCGCAGCGCTCGCCTCCAGCGAGTCCGACCGGCAGTCCAGCGCTGGCGCTGCGTCGCTGCGGCCGGGCTGCCGGCGCCGAACTCTCGCTACGACGGCGGCAGTGGAAGTCGTTCCTGCACTTTCGGCATTTTGCGGCAAACGCGCGCCGTCGCAGTCGAGCAGCGAATCGATTCCATTTCCTCGCCTCACATTGCGAACTAGCGGCCTCCCTTCGGCGGCGCACGTCAAATGGCGGCGCTACCTACAACGTTGCAGAGCGACAGCGGTGCGAGCCTTACTGCCGTCGTCAAGATTGGCCCGCCCCTCCCCCTGTGCCGGACAGCAATGTCGTGCGCAGAGAGTGCTCCGGAATTCGGAGCGCATCAGCCGAGTTACGGACAGCGAGCGCAGAGGAAGCGAGAGCCAGGGCGACAGCAGATCGCTCCACGATTCCAGAATGCGCCGTCCGACGTGGCCGGGGGCTCAGCTTTACCGGCAAAGCACCACGAAAGCACTTTTCTTTTCTGCCTCCGCCGTGCAAGCGGGCAGACGCGGCTTACAGACCCGGGCAGAACTAGGCAGCAAGCACAGTGCTCGCAATGAAGATAGTCCCATCCGACGCGCGACAAATGCAGGCCAAGGACAGAGCTCTGAAATTTCGGCTAGAGTATTGTGGGCGTAGCACCAACGTACACAAGGAGCCCCACAGTGACGGAATTCGGCAACAACGTAGAGAGTCCATACCTTGAGAAAACGAGTCCGTGTCCATAGCATGGAGAATGTGGAGGGCTATATGGGGCCTCGAGTACCAGCCATGGAGTACAGCTCTCATGCGGCACGCAGAGCGCCTCTCGACTGCCTGACCTGGGGTCAAGAGCTCCTGTCTGGCTCAAACGCTCGGGCTCAGCTGCCTGAATATTACGTGGCTTCCACTTTTATGCCGCCTCGCCGTGGATTATTATATAACCGGCCTCTAGCTGTTAAAATTCAGGAGCCACGAATAATAAATATCTGGGCAGCGATAGCCTGGTAATCTTGGAATCGGACGTTTGCTTCAAGTCGTGCTACGGGTCGGACAGCAGAAATATGTTTGAGCCGCCCCACGACACGACCAATGAGCACCAGTGACGAAGGGCTCGGGTCAGCTCAACCACCGCCTCAGGTGCGAGGATTAGTTTTCATTTTAATCGTAATTTGCCGTCAGCCGCCCACGCCACCTAGGTTACGCGAGTAAAAGAGTGCTGACCACCATGCTATTTATTTATGCATCTCACTCTAACTCTTCGAAGCAACAAAGTCTGAGTGGGTGTTATGCAGGAAAGTTTTCTAAAGCGCAATCACAGCCTAAGCGGCTTTCGTTTAGCATTCGGTTGCCAACAGACTTCGTCTCACGCAGCAAAGAGAAAGTGAAAAGCATACCTCAGTCAGGAGAGCAGTTGAGGTCATGATAAGCACAAAAGTAGCAGCTCAGGATGGCTGGAAAGGATCTGCCATAATCGGCAATAGGGTAGTAAATTTCGTTGCGTAAGAGTTTTGAAAGTGATTTCCACAGTCTAGGACGTGCAAAGCTTAAACTACTGTCGTCAATGATCTTTAAGAGGAGAAATGAAAAGACTAATTTTTGTTTGTCCAACGAGAACCTGAGGACACGAGAATGCTTAAGCTGGTGCAGCAGTTCAGCTAGGTATTAAGGAGCGTGCCAAACCGTGGCGGGCCTTTCAATAATCTAGCCGAAACAAAACCAAGGAGCTGGTTAAATTTTTCGCAAGCCACCATGGAAGAACCCTCTTAATCTTAGCTAGGAATCGGACGTAAGGCAGGCATTCAGTTTATCAGTCGCTGCAGCAGATTCCGACTGCTTAGTTTACAAATGCAGCTGAGTATTTTCAGCATAGATGTAATAGCCAATTTCATCGGCCCGAATCACTTTTCCCAGAGATTCAGCAGCATAAATGGAGAAACGCAAACGACCGATGACGGATAATATGGGACTCCCCGGGTGACTGGTCTGATGGAAGAGACCTGACCCCCGAGCGATATGGATTAAACACGACAGGACAGGTACGATTTAAACCGCAACAGTGCCCTGTCTGCCAGATAGACCATTGTTCTCAATCGTTCCATTAGTTTATCGTGATCAATGGTGTCAAGCGCAGCTAATAGATTCAGAAGTGCTAGGACAGTGACATTTCCGTTATCTTTGCTGCATATGATGTCATTGGTGACACAGAGAAGAGTAGATTCAGTGGAGTTGTGTCGCTTGACTAACGACTAAAATTTTCTGAAAACTCATTCTTTTCAATGTACGCTAGAAGCTTCTTAGCGACAATCCTTTCAAGAATCTTTGACAAAAAGAAGGGCAACTGAACGATAGTTTGCTAGGACCTCTCAATCTAATCCACGCTAGGTACGTAAGTATTGATTTAACGACAACCGATTTGAAGGACTTGGATACAAATCGTTTTTCCGGAGAAGCAGTAAAATGTCAGTCATGTCTGAGCTAAGTTTGTCTTCCAGTGAAGACTACAGAGGAGATTTATAGAGTATGAGGTGAACTTTTTTACTAGAATTTATTAAGGTTGTCATATCGCAAGCAGAAACCTCGGGGAAATACCTGAAGGAAGGTCATAACTTGTAACTCAACTTTATGTAAGGCTTTGTGGAGGGTTTTAATGAAGAAGGTTGAAAATGTGTTCGCCGAGCCGTTAATACCTGGGGAGTGAGACCTCGCAGATTTAGCAAGCAAGTAGTTCAGACACTAACAGTTAGTGCAAAACTCTGCAGCTAGGCTTGTCTGTCGTGAGCATTGCAGTTGCCACATGAGACCACTTCTCGTCTACCCTGCTCTGGCTTCCAGTCGAGCAGCGCATCGGCTTTAAAAATCAGTCACTCACTTTAAGGTCTTTTTCATTCTTTGACTCCAGCCTACCTATCAGATCTACTTTCTCACCGGGCCAAGCATCGTACCACCCGCTTTTGTGAATCTAATCGTTTAGCTACACCCCGTACGAACCTCGGATCTTTTGGAGACGGCGCCTTTAGTTCGTATGCTCCCAAAGCGTGGAGCTCCCTCCCGACTGGTGTGACCCCTGACCCCTGACTTGACGACACTTAAAAAGAAGCTAAAAACGCATCTATTGATCACAGTATTTAGTGGGCTTCCTGCGAGTTGTCCTTGTGTGTTTATGCATGCTGACACGATGCGTGCTGCCACTAACAATCTTTGCATGCTGGCTTTGCATTTGCTATGCTTCTTATCATTGAGCATGCTACCACTAACGATTCAGTCATGCTTTCTTTGCAGCAAATGCAAAGTTCCTAGGAAGAGATTGAGTTCTCTGAAAGCACTATTATTAATATCCTCATCATCATCATCATCATCATCATCTTATAAATCTGTTTTGGGTCGAACTGGCAGGACTTCGGTTTTCAAGTGACAAAAGAAGCCCTGGTTTTTCTAAGCTTCCGGGTGTAGACTCGGAGGAAGTCTTTTAATTTGAGAGCCCGGGTGGGGTGGTCTCAGGCGCGCAGCCAACTGAGCAGGGCACGTCAGCCGCGTCTCGACCGGCAGATATGCATCGAGCCTCTCCGCGACAACCGGCGCGGTTTCAGCGGATGAGCAGTACTTTCGTTCCACGCTGCACTTGCTTCGCCTAAGAGCTAAGAGTGCAGGCTCGCGCGCGAGCTCGAGGCCACTCGAGGCCTCCGGCACCCAGCATCCGAAGTATGCGAGTATAATTCAGACATTAGCCGCTGCGGCGAGCTGCGCGAGAACGCGTGTGCACCGGTCTCACGCTCCGGCGCCCGGCGCTGCTCTGCGGCTTTGTCGTCTCATGCGCTCGCTCAATGGCGAGACGCGAGCTCGAAGCGCCGCGGGCGACCAGCCTCCGCCAGCTTGCGGCACGGCGCGCCGGTGCGCCGCAGCGGCCCCCCCCCGCGCTTGAAGGGAGGCGATGACGCAGCGTTTCCGCAGCAGCCAGCGAACGCCGCGCTGAAAGCGAGCCCCTCGTTGCGGCCCGGGCGACGACGAGACGACCGGACCGGCTGCCAGCAGCAGCAGCAGCAGTCGTTCCTGCTGCTGCTGCTGCTGCTGCTGCTGCTGGCAGCTGGCTCGAATATCTTCGCCGCCGCCGGCGTCGGCTGCTCTTCCCGCAGCCGGTACCGGAGCAAAGGCCGGCGCGCTTCGCCGCTTGAACGAGCACGGCGAACCGCGAGCAGCGAAAGTTGAGCCAGTTGGCCACTACTGCGGTGCATTTCGGAGGGAAGTGCCTTCGTCGCACTGGGCTCGCCGAGCTCGCTCGATAGGCAGTCGGTCAAGGACGCTGTGCGTAATCGAATTATTCGGTCGCTGACATGAGACAGAGAGCGAAAACCTGCAATACGCTCGCCCTGTAGGGCGAAACCCATGTAGTGCAGTCAAGTGCGGGAAATATACGCTGATTTTAAAGTCTCATTTGAATAGCGGTAGACGAGCATTAACGGTTGTTAACCCAGAGACAACGAAATACGCCGCCCGACTGAACGCTCTGGCAGGAATCAGCACGTCCACAAAGGTCTCGAATGTATATTTCGAGTTCACTCTCGCTCATGGTGTCACTCATTTGCAAACTGCCATAGCTCTCACGCCTTGGACATTATATACTTTATCCGTCATCAAACGATCCAGCCATTAATGCGCATCGAAGGGTTTGGCCGAAAGTTGATATAATTCGCTATTTGCCCAAACTAAGTTCATAATACAGTGGCTCGCTCAATAGCAGATATTAAAGTGCCATTAAATGGCCAAAGCGTGAACACCAAGCCACATTTCCACACTCACTCCGAAAAATCCAAAATCCGTGATCTAAAGATCCAGATAATACGGCGTCGTTTGTTCATGGAGCCAGCTCACTTCCGGCTATGAGCACAGTGCCCATAGCAGGCTGTTTAAACGTGGTCACCAGCGTTTACTTATATTTACGTTATATCAACACATTTCAGAGCATCTTTTTAACATAGGGTTTTAGATTCTTGGTGTACTGCTAAGGGGTTGTAAGTTTTTGGCTTACGTTTTAGGGCCTAGTGGCTAAATGCTGTATCGCTTTTGACTTGGAGGTTTTTGGTTTAGGTTTTTAGGGTTTAGCGCTCAGTTTTATGGTTTTAGGAAGAAAATTTAAGTAGAAAAGACATCTCAAAACGTGTTGATTTATCATAAATGTAAACAGTCGCGCGTAAATATAAAGGCAGCTAACTGCTTGCTATGGTCATAGTGCATATAGCAGGCTGCTAAACCTGGTCGCCATCGTCTGTTTATATTTATGATAAATAAATACATTTTCTGATATCTTTTGTGCTTGGATTTTCTCCCTGTGATTTTAGTTAATTGATGACACTGCCCCTGATCGCTGTACGAGTGGGCTGTGACACTCGATGTGGTAAGCAGTCGGGCCGTGCGATTAGTGGTTTGTTTTGCCAAGGAAGTCGGGGGACTCCGGTGGGTGAGAGGGGCAAAGAGAGTCGTGCTTCGCCCTGCTCCGTGTGTAGGAGGAATAAACTGGTGGTGTTGCTCATCGGCTGGCGTTTTGTGCCATTCGCGACAATAATTCGGGCTACAAGCTATTTCGGCAGTAATGGAGAACGTAAAGTTCAGCCACGTCGTCACTCAATTCGACGGCAGCGGAGACTTTGCAGGCTGGGTTGAAAAGTTTTATCTGGTGGCAGAGATTCAAGGTATTGTCGCTGCCGACCGCCACAAATTCCTGCCCCTTTTTCAAACCGGCGGAGCGTTCGCCGTGTACCAAAGCATCGATGGACAGGCGAAGAAAGACTATACCATCGTAAAAGAGGCTCTTCTGGCTACATTTTTGGCGGATAAATTTGAAGTTTATGAGGAGCTCACGACACGGCGGCTCCAAGCTGGGGAGCCAGTGGACGTATACGCATCGATTTTGGCCCGGCTGGCCGGATTGGTGAGTGCGGCTGCGAAGGATGACTTGATAAAATGCGCTTTCGTCACCGGGCTTCCAGATGACATCCGAAAGCAGCTACGCGCAGCGTGTGCGCTCGACAAGATGGCGATGTCTGAGGTCGTTGAGAAGGCTCGAGCGCTAATGAGTTGCCAGGAGCCGAGCTACGCGGCCGCTGCTGAGGCACTAGGAGCTACAGGCTCTCGCCCGACTCCACGGAAGCGCTTTTGCTTCTTCTAAAAAAAGGAAGGGCACATAAGTCGCGACTGCCGTTCGTCGCAAAGGCAGCGAAGGCTGTGTTTTGTATGCGGCGACGACTCACACCTAGCAGCGATATGTCCGGAGCGTTGGCAGCCAAAAAACGAGTAAGGGGAAGCGCATGTTATAGCACCGGCGCATTCCCCTGCTTGTCAACTCGACTGCCAACAATAAATGTTCTCAACGGTGGTCGCATTATGAAGGCGCTCATTGATACTGGCTGCTCTCGGTCGATCGTGACTAAATCTTCGGTACTACTTGCCACCTCGACGAAGTCTTATCCAGTTAACGAGCCAGTAATTTCGTTCAATGGAGCAGTCGCTCATTGCCGGTCGGCGTGTTGCATGACATGCTCTGTGCAGGGCATCGCAATAGAGCTGGACTGCCTCGTATCCGAGATCGTACCGGGGTAGGATATGCTCCTTGGCATGGATGCTGTGCGACAGCTGGGAGGCGTGGTGATAGGCCCTGAAGGCGGTGTAATAACCTTCAATGGGCGGTGCAATGCAATCGGGGCACTGTCGAGCGACGTCAGTGTTTCCGACAGAGACTTTTCGGCGGTGTACCGTGGCGGAAAATGGGTCGTAAAGTGGCATTGGGCCGACGGTGTGACTTCTCCCACCTTGGTAAACCGCGTCGAGGCTTACCGCGTGCCCGCCGACTTGCAGGTCGACTACGATAAGGAGATCCAAGAGTGGATCCAACTCGGCTGGCTGAAGCCCTACAAAGGGGAGTGTGAAGGCCTCGTGCCGCTAATGGCAGTGCTCCAGAGTAACAAAGACAAAGTGCGGCCCGTTTTAGACTACCGCGAGCTGAACCAATACGTTTCCAGCCACACTGCCAACGGTGACGTTTGCAGCGAGAAACTTTGGGCATGGCGCCGCATGGGAAGTAACGTTAGCATTATCGACCTTCGCAAAGCGTATTCACTGCTTCATGTCGACCCTTCCCTGTGGAGATACCAGGTTGTCGCCTACCAGGGAGGCGGTACTGCCTTACGCGGCTAGGCTTCGGATTAAATGTAGCACCTAAGATAATGACCGCCCTGTTAAATAAGGTGCTTTCTATGGACCCACGGGTGCGCGAAGGCACTAACTCATACGTGGACGATATAATTGCCAACAATGACATCGTCACGAATGAGCGTGTTATCTCTCTCCTACGACAGTTCGGGCTCGAAGCTAAGCCCCCGGAAAAGTTGGTCGGAGGTCGCGTACTAGGGCTTCGCGTCACTGACCATGAAGGAAAGCTTAAGTGGGGCAGAGATAACGATGTTGAACCGCTACCTCAGCGCGCGACTCGCAGGCAACTTTTCTCGTGGTGTGGACAATTAACGGGCCACTTTCCCGTTGCCGGATGGCTTCGACCAGCCTGCAGCTACGTAAAGAGAGCCACAAAAGACCTGTCATGGGATGCCGATGTTACAGAGGACGTCCTTCGGATAGCACAGGAGATCAGCTGACGCGTGATAAAAGAGGATCCAGTTTCCGGAGTGTGGAGTGTACCGTCGTCACCCAGCGGACAGGTATGGTGCGACGCAAGCAGCTTAGCGATAGGCGCCTGCTTGCGAATTGGAGGGCAGACTATCGAGGATGCCTCTTGGCTTAGAAAGCCAGATGACGTAGCGCATATAAATCTGGCCGAACTAGAGGCTGTCATAAAGGGCCTAAACTTAGCCCTGGCCTGGGGCCTGCAAGATATGGAATTGTTTACTGACTCGGCCACTGTGCATTCGTGGCTTCGATCGCTTATCGAAGGTGATAAGCCAATCCGTACGCGAGGTCTAGGCGAGGCATTGACTCGACGGCGGACAGCAATAATACGCGACGTAATTAAGGAGTACGACCTTTGGATGAGAATACAGCTGGTTCGTTCGGCCGACAACAAAGCAGACCACTTAACGCGAGTACCGCAGCCGTGGCTTAAGCCAATCTCGATTCTCGCAGCTGCTACTCCAGCACAAGAAGCAGACCTGCGAGCGTTCCACGATTTGCATCACTTAGGGGTTGACCGTACGTTGTACCTGGCCAGGCTCTACTTCCCCGGCATCTCCGAAACGCGGGAGATAGCTGAATGCGTTGTTAAATCGTGCTTGCGTTGCCGGTCTGTGGATACAGCGCCAGTGTCTTGGAGTCATGGACATTTGGACGTATATTCCAACTGGCGCTGCCTGGCTATTGATGTTACTTTCTTCAACGGGGTCAAGTATCTGACACTTGTCGATAGCGGCCCCAGCAGGTTTGCCATCTGGCGGCGTATACCCGACGAGAGCGAGACCTCGGTGGTCCGACACTTGGACGAAATATTCAGAGAAAGGGGCCCGCCGTGGCAGCTCTTAATGGACAATTCCACCACTTTCCGATCGAAGGCTGTTCGCCAACTTTGTGGGGTACACGCAATGTATCACTGTGCCTAAAGGTCCTCTGGAAACGGTGTAGTAGAGAGGAACCACCGAACAATAAAAGGAATGGCAGCCCGGAGTGGGCGGGACATAATGATGATGGTGTACTGGTACAATCTCTCTGCCACCGCCGGATTGGACGCCAGCTCATCGCCTTGCCGTCAGCTTTTCTCGTACGAATGGAAACCTCCGATGGCTCGCGAGCCTCGCACAGAGAGCTCTGACGGAAATGACTTGATTCAGGGTCGGCAGGCTTTCGTAAAACCCCCTGGAGCCCGTTGCACCACTCAATGGCCTCAGGGGACAGTTACCGCCCCGGCAGAAGGAGTTGGCATTGAAATTGATGGAATCCGCCGCCATCTAGCGGACATCAGACCAGTGCCGAACGCCAATGAACTCCTCGACGAACACTCCGATGCTGGCCCTGGTAGTATGTCCAGAGACGACGAGCCCGGCAGACAGCTACGGCCAAGATGTGGCCTGAGACCGCCGGATCGCTATAAGGACTATGTGGTTAATGTTTAGCCTTCTCGCTGCCTAAGCAGTGGAGAAGAACAGCTGCTTGCTGCTCTGGCTACGTCGTTAATTGAATGAATGTATCTCCGTCAGTAACTCCGCAAAGTCATCAAGACCATGTGGGTGTTACGCAGGAGAGTTTTCTATAGCGCACTCACAGCCTAAGCGGCTTTCGGTACGCATTCGGTAGCCAACAGACTTCGTCTCACGAAACAAAGAGAAAGTGGGAAGCATAGCAGAGTCACGAGAGCAGTTGAGGTAGTGAGTAGCATAGAAGTAGCAGTTCAGGACCGCTGAAAAAGATGTGCCATAGTCGGCAGTTGGAGAGTAGATGTCGTTGCGTAAGAATTGTGGAAGCGAGTTCCAGAGTCTAGGACCTGCAGAGCTAAAGCTTCTGTCACCAACTGTGTTTAAGAGGAGGAATGGGACAGCTAATTTATTGTCCACACAGGACCAGAGGGCGCGAACTGACTGAAACTGATGCAGCAGCTCTGCTAGGTATGAAGGAGCCAAGCCGTGGCGGGCCTTGTGGGTCAGCGTAAGAACTTTGCTCTGTATCCTTTGCTCAACCGGCAACCATCCTAGCTCTTTCAGCAGAGGAGACACGTGCTCAAACCGCTGGGACTCGAAGACTAGCCTTGCAGCCATACTCAAAGTCCACTGCAGTGGAGCATTCTTTGACAGCCCAGCCAAAAGGGAATTACAATAATCAAGCCAAGACAGAACTAAAGAGCTAGTTAAATTTTTTACAAGCCACTGTGGGAAACACCACCTAATCTTGGATAGCGATCGGATGTGATGGCTAGCTATAAAAGCAATCTTCTGAATGAAGCTTTTGAAATTAAGGCAGCTGTCAAAAACGACACCTACATTTCGAGCACATGGTGATGGTCGCACAATAGCATCACCTATTTGAAGAGCAAAGCCTTTTAATCCAGCCACACGCTTAGGGTTTCCTATGAGCAGCAGTTCGGTTTTATCATCATTTAATTTCAGGAAGTTTTCTGACATCCAGGATCGAATGTCGGCAAGGCGAGCATTCAGTTTCTCAGTTACTGCAGCAGATTCCGACGGTTTTAATGACAAATACAACTGAGTATCGTCAGCATAGAAGTGATATCCTATTCCATGGGCCTTAATCACTTTTCTCAGAGGTTTTGTATAAATGGAGAACAGCAAGGTACCAAGTACAGCCCCTTGAGGGACTCCACAGATGACCCTTCTCGTGTGTGAGACCTGACCCCCACACGACACGGATTGAACACGATCAGACAAGTGTGATTTAAACCATGCCAGTGCTTTGTCTGCCAGACCGATCGTTGTTCTCAATCGTTCAAGCATAACTTAGTGATCAATGGTGTCGAAGGCAGCAGACAGATCTAGCAGAGCTAGGGCAGTGACATTCCCGTCGTCGTTGCCACGTAGAATGTCATTGTTAACACGGAGGAGAGCAGTTTCAGTAGAGTGCTGCCTCTTGAACCCTGATTGAAATGTTTCTGACATTCCATTATTTTCAATATGTTCGACTAGCTGCTTAGCAACAGTTTTTTCAAGAATCTTTGATAAGAACGGAAGAAGGGAAACTGGGCGATAGTTTGCAAGGACCTCTGTGTCTAATCCAGGCTTTTTAAGAATAGGTTCAACGATTGCCGATTTGAAGGACTTGGGACGACCCCTTTTTCCAAAGAAGCATTAAAAATCTTGGTTATGGCAGGGCTAAGTTGGTCTGCAAGTGAAGACCACAGAGATGAAGGTGTAAGGTCTTCAGGAGACGAGCTCTTTTTGCTAGACCTTATTAAAGCAGCTACATCACAGGCAGAAACATCGGAGAACCTTTTAAGAAAGGTCACAGGTTGAGGAACGGCGATTGCTTTGGTCTGAGGGGGCTTAATGGAGGCACGGATGTGCACAGTTTTTTCATTAAAGAAGGCTGAAAACTTTTCGGCTGAGCTCTTAAAATCTGGGGAGTCAGACCTCACAGCATTGGCCAGTAAATGGTTTACTGTCTTATAAATCTGTTTAGTGTCCGACTGGCAGGAGTTCAGCTTTCTAATGAAAAAAGAAGCCCTGGCTTTTTTAAGCTTTCGGGTGTAAACTCGAAGGAAGTCTTTAAAATTGACTAGGTCTTCCTCAGACCCCGATTTCTTGAAACGACGTTCCAGCCTGCGCTTAACACGGCGCATCTTAAGTTTTTTTGTAAATTGAAAGGAATCTCGACGACTTTGAACACGGAGAGAGCGAACGGGAGCATGCTTGTCAAGAGCACTCCTGAGTGTCATGTTCATCGCATCAGTGAGGGTATCGATGCTGCCGGTCGAGTCTGAATGCAGATCAAGAAGGCCTGCATCACAAACAGATTTCAAAAACTTGTCCATGTCAATGCTTTGTAAGTTGATCTCCAGATCAGGCGGGCATGTGGTTTTAGTTAATTGATGACACTGCCCCTGATCGCTGTACGAGTGGGCTGTGACACTCGATGTGGTAAGCAGTCGCGCCGTGCGATTAGTGGTTTTTTTTTGCCAAGGGAGTCGGGGGACTCCGGTGGGCGAGAGGGGCGAAGAGAGTCGTGCTTCGCCCTGCTCCGTGTGTAGGAGGAATAAACTGGTGATGTTGCTCATCGGCTGGCGTTTTGTGCCATTCGCGACAATAATTCGGGCTACACTCCCGAAAACCTTAAAACTAAACGGTAAATTCTAAAACCTATACCCAGAATCTCAAAGCCAAACATTTTCCAAATGTTAACACTAAACCTTAAAACTTCAACCTAAAAACCGACAACTTCTCAGCACTTTACCCGAAACCATAAAACATAAGCTGGAAAGATATAATCGAAATGTATTGATATAACGTAAATACAAACAGAAGCTGGTGACCATTTTTACCAGTTTTTAGTGGGCATTGTGCCTATAGAAGGAAGTGAGCTGGCTCTCTGCTAGCAAACGACGCCATATTGGCTGGTTGGTAAGCGGTCTTTTAACTCAGGTTGCGGCAGCTGCAGCCACGATGTCAGCTAGCACCGACCAATCGAATCACGATCACGTGACAGATCAGCGAACAACGGAAAGGCAGCAAGCGCAGCTGCGGCGTCAGAATTGAGAAATTTAGCAGAAGCAGAGGAAAGCATCGAGGAAACAGATTCTGATGTAGCAGCAGCATCAGAAGCAGGTTCGCGTGCTCCTGACGACATATGACGAGCTCAGGGCGTCAACAGATAACTCTTCGGGCGACAGTGCAGCGGGCAGTTGCCTCGTTTTATCCAAGGGCAGAAGTGATGGCAGAATACTGGCGCGATTTAACACACATTTCTTACGCCAGTTCCATACCGAAAGACCAAATAGGGCCGGTGGGGTTTCTTCCTGTAGAAAGCCGATCACTTAAAGCAGTTCAACCTCACTTCGCAGCAAACGCTGGTCATGGTGGTAAGAGAGTTGACCGTTGATTAAATTGGTAATTTTAAGGGCAACCAATATGACCGTAAGACTATTTTGTTTGGGAAGGGTAGTAATACTAGCCAGACATTTGCACAGCATCTCCATTAATACCGACCCTCCGATACTTACTTCAGAATTGAGCTAGCACTTGGGAGCCTAATAGCTAGCTCATCCAAATTACAAACCAGCTAGTTCTGCCGCCATATAATAATAATAATAATAATGCACTTGATAAAGTGCCCTCAGAGAACTCAATCTCTGTCTAGGCGCTTTGCATTTGCCGCAAAGGGAAATGCAATTGAATGGTAAGTAAAATCATGCTTGAAAAACAAACAAAATGAATAACATAGTTAGGGGTGACATGCACAGGGTCAGCCCGTAAATGTGGTTAGTAACAGCATGCACAGTGTCAGCACGCATAAGCACATCAAGGACGAATCACAGGGACCCACTAAATGCTGTCCTAATTAGATGTGTTTCCAAGTTCTTTTTAAATGTGGTCAGGTCAGGGGATGTTCTGACGCAGGTCGGGAGGGAGTTCCAGGCTTTGGGAGCATACGAACTAAATGCACGGTCTCCAAAGGATTTGAGTTTTGTACGAGGTATTTGTAGACTGTTGGATTCTGAAAATCGGGTGGAATGATGCTTGGCCTGGTGAGGTAATACATCGGAGAGATAGGTTGGAGCCATAGAATGAAGGAACCTAAAAGTGAGCGACAAAACCTTGAAGTCAATCCGTTCCTTGACTGGTAGCCAGTTCAGGTCGGTAAGAAGTGGAGTAATGTGACAACTGCGACGCTCACAACAGACAAGCCTAGCTGCGGAGTTTTGCACCAGCTGCAATCGCCTGATCGCACATGCTGGTAGGCCAGTAAGCAGTGAGTTGCAGAAGTCGAGACGGGATGTCACGAATGCATGGACCAACTTGGACGTGGTATCCTTATCTGAACAAGCCCGAATTTTAGCAATGTTAGGAAGCTGAAAATAGGCGGATTTGACTGTGGAGCTGATATGGTCGTCTAACGAGAGTTCGATTTGGAACATGACACCTAGATTTCGAGCTGATTCAACAGGAGATATGCTGGCAGAGCCAATTTTGAGTCAGCCTTTCCAATCTCTGAATCACACTGGGTTTGCCCATAACTAGTAAGATAGTTTTATCATCGTTAAGTTTTAGAAAATTTGCTGCCATCCATGTGCGAATGTCATCAATGCATGCAGCAAGTGAGTTGAGAGAATTTGAGGTGCTCGAAGGCTGGGAGGGATCGAAGCAAAGGTACAACTGAGTGTCATCCGCATAGAAGTGAAAGCCTAGATTGTGCTTGGCAATCACATCAGCAAGAGGGAGAGTATAAGCCATGAAAAGAACCGGACCTAGCCCGGAGCCCTGAGGTACTCCATATTTCAAAGGTACTTCAAATGATATTTGTCCATTCACGTCAATACTCTGGAGTCTCCCACTGAGATAGGATCTGAACCCAGGCGAGATGAGAGGCACTCTAGAAGAACTTTGTGATCTATGGTATCAAAAGCTGCCGAAAGATCAAGCAAAACAAGCAGAGACACTCTACGCATGTCTGCATTATTAAGTAGGTCGTTGTACACCCTAAGCAATGCTGACTCTGTGGAGTGATTAGCCCTAAAGCCAGACTGGAACTTACTAGCAAGGTGTGAGGTTTCGATATATGAGTTCAGCTGGTCCTCCACGACCCGTTCCAGTGTCTTTGATAGGAATGGTAGAAGGGAGACTGGGCGGTAGTTGCTTAAGTTCTTAAAAAGTGGCCTGACAACATTTTTAAAGGTGCTGGGACATGACCTGAGGCTAATGACATATTAATAATGTTAGTTATGCATGGCAGCAGCAGATCAATGCAACGTATGAGCAGGACAGTAGGAATATGGTCAGGAGGACTTGTTGTCTTCTTTGATTGAGATACGAACTTTAGGACTAGATCACTAGTGACCTGCTTAAATGCAGACATTGAGGTGCAGCCAGGAACCGAGGAACAGCATTCTAGTGGTGAGGTTGTCATCACAGGGATGGATTCCCTGATCTTGTCTATCTTCTGCACAAAGAATCGAGAGAAGAGATCGGCTAGATCATCACAAGGATCATCAGGTAAGGAGCTAATCTGGGAGCGGTTGAGGAGATGGTTGATCGTCGACATCAGCATTTTTGGATTGTGCATCTGTGATTCAACAATTTTTTATAGAAGCTAGACTTGACCTTTGCCAGGATCGATTGGTATGACCTACAGTAGTCTTCATATGCCTGTCGATGGACAGTTAGTCCGGATCTTTTGTATGCTTTTTCAAGCTTTCGTTTAGTAGACTTGACTAGTTTAATGTCTGTGGTAAACCATAGGCCGTCTGGGCGGGGGGCGCACAGTGCGCTTTGTCAGAGGTGCAAACTCGTCGAGCGTGTCAGCTGGTGTCGTGTTGTAGCTATCTACCAATGATGACAGATCGGAGGGAGGATTGAGCAGCAGAGGTGAAGCAGATATTCTCGCTTGGACAGCATCGATGTCAAGGGTCTTGAGGTTTCGCGATTCACAGGTTACTTTAGATGAGGATTTGGGCACACACTGTAGATTGAATGAGATCTGCATGTGGTCAGATAAGCAGGATTTGGTAATAATTGGTGATGACAAAGTGCAGTTGTATGAGAAAATCTGGTCGAGTGTGTGACCCTTGATGTGGGTAGGGCCATGCACATGAGCCGCAAGAGACAACGAGTCAGTCAATGCACGAAATTCGGTGCTGAAAGCATCAGATAAGTTATCAAAGTGAACGTTGAAATCACCCATAACGAGGAAGGATCGATTTCTTGCGCACAGAATCGAAATGAGATCGGAGAAATCTGAGATAAAGGAGGATTTGGTACCTGGAGGGCGATAGACTACTGCCACTATCGGTAGCTTGTTTTCGGGTGAGACCAAGACAATCGATTCAAAAGACTGCTTCGAGGGTACCGCAAATGGCTTGAAGTTGAATTTCGAGCGCACGATAATAGCAACTCCACCTCCAGTTTTGATTGATCCAGGAGTGTGAAAGAACGAGAAACCAGATGGAGTAGCGTCTTTAATTGTCGGGCAGTTTATCGATTTCAGCCAAGCATACGGTAGCCTTCAAGACTTCTTATGCAACTGGAAAAAAGTGAGAGGCGCGACTGAGTCGTTGAAGGATCGTTGGAGAAGTTAGTAGTATGGAAGCAGCAGAGCAAGGTGGCTGGAGAGAATTCGTCACAGTCGGCAGCCAGAGAGAAGATGCCGTTGCGTGAGTAAGTCCTGTGCCGCAAACATGCAGCGCGTGCTAGTCGTCGCAGACTCGTGACAATTAGATTGTTTCGGACTTGATGCAAAAACTACACGGATTTTTGGCTAAGCCACTGCTTCCATGCTAATGGTGCACTTGAATCTTTGAAATCAAAACGAAACAACTAGTGTCAGATTACAAGAATAATAATATGAATAGTCCCTAGAAACAGTTTTCAGCGTGGCAGCTACTCGCCCATGTTCAAGGCAGCCATCTTGCTGGATCTGGCAGCGACGCTGGATTCAGACAAACAGTGAAACCAGTCCTGAAAATAATTCTAAGACGCTAGCATGTGGCAAAGTCTTGCAGCTGCTGCTGCTGCTGCCGCTGCTGCCGCTGCTACTGCTGCTGCCGCTGCTTCTGTTCATGGAAACATATTTTGATTCCTTTCTCAGCGGCAGGGCAGAGATGCAGACGTATGAGCTCATGTTTGCGGCATCCTGTTCTACGGTCTTACTATGACGGCTGCTGAGCCGAGGACGAGAGTCCTGCTTCGTTTCATTTGGCTTAGCTCCCTATAATTAACTGAATTACTTATAAGGAGCCACCACCTACATCAAACACATTAGGTTAACGAGCCTCTGTCTTACTCAAATACATTACGCTAACCCAGCGGTAAGTTGCCCGAACCTCGCGACTCGGTCATGGGGCGAGCCCCACAGCGGAAAATCCTGTATTGCCTGCTGAAAGCAGAAAGTAAGCCCCAAGTCTCTTTTACTGCTACATAAATGGGGCTTTAGAACAAATTCATATTTAGAGTGCACCTAAAGGAAGGCTATTTTTACAGAATCACGCTTGTATATGGCCCGAACGCTATATTTCATCCGACGATCGAGCTGCCCGCCTACGCTCCAGTTCAAATTCTTCCGATGATATCTGCGATGTGGTCATAAAAATAAGCACGCCTACCCTACGGTGTATTCTCAGCTTGCACGCTAATGCAGCTTTTCAAAAAGAATGCAATTAATTGTCATCATACTTAGCACTAGATCAAGCTTGTACTTCTTCGGAGGCCGGGCAGTGGGCTGGAAGGTAGCAGCGCCCGGAAGCCGGCCAGACGGGGCGTGCGGCGAGCTGTGATTGGTTGGTTATGTCTAAGTTCAGTTCCCTCTAAGATACATCCCCTTAGCGAATTCTTAGCTTTAAAATATACAAAACATAAATCATTTGTATAGCGCCCTAAGAGAACTTAATCTCTTTCAAGGGGCTTGACATATGCCCAGGGGCTCGAGACCACAACCTAGACCAGACCACGGTCGGGGCGAGCACCTTAACCAATGGGCGAAACCAGCTCGGCATGGTCCTTGCACCCCTGAGCACGGCTAATATGGTAAAGGTCCAGCTATTACTTTAACTTTTTTGAAGTGATGCGTCATATAAGTGTTTAATATGTCATGAGCTCTCTAGGCACTAACCGTTCCTTTAAATATAGTCGCCTCACTTTTAATTAGTACACATTTTACGATTGTGCACCACTGTATCCGCTAGTTGGGGCATTCCTCTATTTTAGCCTTGACTTCCTCCATCAGGTGGTTTGATAATTTCTAGCAATACATGCGCAGGTAAAAGTACCACAAGGTAGTGAGTTTTACGGGATGTTCTTTTCTGTATTGTTGCATTAAGCCATGAAGCGGCAGATCTGGGAAATTGAACTTCCCAGCATCACATAAGCAGAAAACTATTTAGCTTATGCTATTACCAGTCTTTAATCAACACTTTTCGCACGCTAAGAGCAATGCGTCAGACCTTGTGTGGCAAACTCTCAAACTTAATCTGAAGCACGATGCTAAGGAAATAAAAGGGAGCGTAGCAGCTGCACTCTTAAGATAAAGCTTCACTTTTCGACATTGACCCATATTGCTGGATTGGTCTAGCGGTTAAGGTGCTCGCCCCGACCAAGGTCTGACGGAGGTCGCAGGCTCAAGCTCTGAGGCATATATGAAGCGCTTGAATAGAGAATAAGTTCTCTTGGGCGCTATACAAATTAATTATTTATTTATTGTATACTCAGCGGACAGCCCGTACAAATATATATACATGGGAGTAGAGTGAGATACATTCCATAAAAGTTCATGACCTACCTGTCAAGAATGACCAGAACTATGCGAATGCGTCCTTTCACAATAGCGCCACTATCTTTCAGTCCATTTGTCACCTTACTTAGCGAAAAAGATCTGTCATGAGATGGTAATGGTCAGGGAAGGCTGTTAAAATAGTGCAACGCATGATATACACGCTTTTACATTCATAATTATTTCCTTGATTATTATAGGGCAATATGTTATTGGGCAAAGTCAGTTAAATGCCGGAGCTTCAGTAATCTGATTTAGTGCTGACTCGATGAAGCGTTTTCCCTACTCCATCTCTCTAGAGAGCACCAAGTGGGTGCACATATGAGGGCTTTAAGTCTGAAACTTGCCACTCCCCCGCCGCAGCCGACGCCGATCCTCCCATCTAAGTACTCACGCCTCTCCGAGATCCATGAGCATACCAATAGATATTATGCATGACTGGAGTCAATTCAATCTTATTCGGTACAAGGTTTTGTCGCTCACTTTTAGGTCTCTTCATTCTATGGCTCCAGCCTATCTTTCAGATATACTACCCCATCAGGCAAAGCATCGTACCACTCGCTTTTCGGAATCCAACAGTCTACAAATACCTCGTACAAACCTTAAATCCTTTGGAGACCGTGCATTTAGCTCGTATGCTCCCACAGCCTGGAACTCCCTCCCGACCTGCATCAGAACATCCCCTGACCTGACCACATTTAAAAGAAACTTAAAAACATACCTATTTAGGACAGCATTTAGTGGGTCCTTGTGATTCGTCCTCGATGTGCTTATGCGTGCTGACACTGTTCATGCTGCCACTAACCACATTTGCATGCTGACCCAGTGCATGTAACCCCTAACCATGTTATTCATTTTGTTTGTTTTTCAAGCATGATTTTACTTACTATTCTATTGTGTATCACTTTGCAGAAAATGTAAAGCGCCTAGAAAGAGATTAAGTTCTCTGAGGGCGCTTTATCAAGTGCAATATTACTATTATTATTATTATTAGGTTGTCTTGTAAAAATAGAGCCGCCCGTGGCTTTTAACCTCAAAGCAAAGGAGAGTACAGTAGAGAGCGAGCATTGTTGCACATGGTTTTTGGATCAATTACCCCCTCTCTACTTTTCTAGTTACAATGGGTGACTGAGGCCATCAATGGTTCTTACACGTCTATGAGGTATGGGTAAACAGTTAGATTCCGAAAAGCGAATGGTACGATGCTTAGCCTGGTGGGGGAGTAAATCTGATAGCTAGGCTGGAGCCAAATAATGTAGGGGCCTAAAAGTGAGTGGCATAACCTGGGAAGTCGATGCATTGCTTGACTGGGAGCCAGTGCAGGTCGGCGAGAAGGGGTGTGATGTGGCAACTGCGACGCTCACGACAGACAAGCCTGGCTGCGGAGTTGTGCACCAGCTATAATCGCCTGATTGCACATGCTGGTAGGCCAGCAAGCAGTGAGTTACAGAATCTCTGTCTTGACCTCGGATCTGAGCGTACAATTGGTACTGCGTGCTGAGGCCCTTTAGAGTGAGGGAGTGCGAACAGAAGCAAGCAGCGTGTTATTGATGATGAGCATGATGCGTTTTTGGCATCAGTAAAATGTTTAGACCACCTCGATGGCTCAACGTTGGTCGCAGTGCAAACTTTGCATGCGAACTTTCGGTGTAACCCAAACGCACTGTCGCTGCGGCTAACAGTCGCTCTCGCTCCCACACATTGTCGCGAACGCATTGTCACTGTAACGCATACATGTTGTTGCTGTTATTGAGCAGCTACAACCTTGAAGGCCAAGACTTTCGAAAGCGAACGGCATATTTCTTCTTCTTATTCCTTTTTTTCGTACTTTTTTTCTGGTTCGATTCCTTGCCATTCACTGTAAATCAAAATTGGTCTTTTACTTGTTGGAAAAACCTCCTATTCGCGAGACTTTAAATGAAATTAAGTTAACACGTCAGTTGACTCCTGCTCGGCAGCCCCTTGTCGCGCCCAACGAGATGCTGCTGCGGCTTCCCTCGTGATTCATATAAACTTGTGAAATAAGTCTTGCGATTCTATGAATATCCTTCGGGAAAAGGCTGAGAAAAATGACCGTCGTTTGGAGACGCTTACAGCTCGCGGATTCGCAAGCCTCGGAAGTCGTGACAGCGCGTTGCGTCGAGTTGTGCGTTTGGAGGCATTTCGCTTGTGTAGCAAGTCAGAGTCGGCCGATTAGGCAGCATCATTTGTAGAGCTGCAGAAGAGCGGCGGTGGCTTTCAGCGCTACCAGTGTGCAGGAAAGGATACCCTGGTGCAGGACTCGAGCTGACCGTCCGAGTCACAAAGCGTGAGCACCTTGCCTCAGGACTACAACTCCGTAAAAAGTTTGCAGTCGGCGATCCTTTATTGACAGCTGCAGGACTCGCATCCACGAAGGGGATTGTGAAGTGGAACGAGCACCTTGCCTTTGGGCTATGACCAAGAGGCCAACTCAGAAAGCGATATTGCGATGTACTTTCTCATTTTCTCAACTTCTTTTTTTCTCAGATGTGAAGTTCGTTTTGGTTGCTGCTCTGCCTCCTTGTTTCTGGCCTGATAGTCGTCAAAGACTGGAGGTGACGTGCAAATCGTGTCGACCATTGATTACTGTATCAGCTCGCAAAAGTTGGCAGCTATATCATCCCTTGGTAAATGTTGACCTTTCATAAGAATATTAAACTTGAAAGGCTCATGTGAAAAGTCTATGCTCTTATGAATTCGTTATATGAGTCTGCTGCTTTTGCTTTTGTAATTAGTGCAGCAGCATCGGCCACTGATGGATGTCCCACCTGCTACAGGTGGTAGGGCAATTGACTCGGCTCAGCGGCCGCAGCCTTTGTTGTAAGGATATGGCCCACCACAGATGCACTCCCCCATCTGTGGTGAGTCAGCCAGCTCGTATATGTACCCGCTGAGGGAATAAAGATTGAGTCTCGTTTACCACTCACGTCCGTGCTCGTGTCTCCGTGAGACTCCCCAAAAACAGCCGCCACCGGAGACACTGTCATACAACAAATGCCTTCCCTTAGCCTGATCTATTCCATGGTTTTGTATGGGTGGGTGTGTGTGTGTGTGTGTGTGCGCGCGTGCGTGCGTGTGCGTGTGCGTGTGTGTGTGTGTGTGTGTGTGTGTGTGTGTGTGTGTGTGTGTGTGTGTGTGTGTGTGTGTGTGTGTGTGTGTGTGTGTGTGTGCGTATGGAAGTCGCTGACGTTGCCTATACTGTTGGCTGCTGATCAATTTTTGCTCAGCTTCTGCGCGGCATCTTCATTTCAGTCAGGCTGCAGACGTCCAGGGTCCAGGCAGGTTGACCTGGCTTCTGACCCGGCTGCCGAAGTATGAGTAATGCTGTTAATTGGGTCTAAGCTTCACTTGAAGTCTCGGTCTGCTGCTGATTACTAGAAAATTAGTATTAGCTTCCCGCTTCGCATGCGGTTTGCTGTATACTATTTCTGTCTTTCTTTCTTCTTGTTTTTTAAATCAGCCTCCTTCGGAAAGCCACGGGGCGCCTCTAATTTTCTCATTGACGGAGTGAACCCTGCACACCGGTTAAGACTACCGATACAGGACTGGCACGTTAGAGTCCGCATTGTTCGGACGACTAATATTAGCCCGGAATGGATTACGATATTGCCCCGTCAAAGGACAGCAGGCGGCCCTCACCAACTGACCCGTAATTGGCTCGTCACTCAGGTTCCTCCAACTGACCGTCGAACCCTTACCTGGGTCACTCTCGTATCCTCAGTTAGGCTTTGCGAGGTATTTCATTTCGATTTAGAGCTTCCTACATGCACCCCACGCCTATTGGCTACATGTTACAGCCTAAGGTTTAGAAGCCCGTTTGTGTGTGGGCAACTATTCCCGAGACGATAACACGGCTGTTTGCCAAATCACCGTTTTGAGGACGCCGTACTGAGCAGTGCTCCTGTGTTCCTGATCAGCAAGTACACTCACACGTAACACCGGGCTTCGAGAGGAACTCCTCAAGAGGCGTACAGCGCACGGGGGACGGGGGGGGGGGAGGGTGTGCGGCCAGGAGCAAGCCGACAACACACCCACAGCAGAGAGCCAATCTTACGGCTGAAAGGGCTTGCCAGTAAGGCAATGCACACTCAATCAGCAATCAGCACTCCAGTGTGAGGCCTCAGAGGAATGCGCCTTGCCTATATGAGGTATGAGTCTGAGACCCTACATGGGTCTGAGCGGCTACCGGTGCCGAGATGTTCCGGCCGTCAGCGGCAGGTCGTTGCTCTCACGTGGAGCCACGAAACGAGTGGTCTCGCGGGCGACAGAGGTAAGGGCACGGCGGCGGCACAGCTCGGACCATTGAGGAGCGTCACGCACCGGTGGCAACAGGCGGCCGAACAGTGTCGAGAACGGTTGACCTGGCGGCTAAGTGACCCGGCGGCCGCCCGCTGCAGCACCCAGCGGGTGCGAGTGTGCTGTTGGATCAGTGCCAACAAGCAGAGCAACCGGGTCGCGGCTTGCGTAAGCAAGCTTCCCGCGACCCGGTTCCTCGTGCGATCGGTCTCGTGCACGCGCCGGTGAGCGCACTAATTGGCCGACACAGCGACCGGTCTCTCGCATGCGCCGGTGAGCGCACCTATTAGCCGACACGGCGGCGATGCTGCGCACGCCTGGCATACACGGTACCGTACCTGGCGTATGCATATCTGCCAATGTAACAAGGTAGCATGACATGTAGCCGTTGCTGCTAGAAAATTGACGCGAACCAACGTTACAAGTCTCGCTGGGACTCGTATGAGAATACAAGTCGAGGAATTGACACGGAGGAAATGTAATGATTGCTGACCTATACAGTGTCGCAACAGACAATAAAGCGGTCAAGGTCGCCATGCAAACGACCTGCGGCAAGTCAAGTTATAAATCCACGATAAATTTAAAAGTGTGACAAAGAACCCATCCTGTGAGCACTGGTATCTACTTAAAGGGGAAATGATTGGCTGGCGGCATGTTAGCAAATGTTAGCGATTATAATCTTAGCCAGCCAATGAGAGTCTCGCAGGTTCACCGTTATTCCAGCACGCTGTGAATTTTAATAATCCGCAACACTATCATCGTTGGAACACGAATCGCACCCCGTTTTCACGCTAGTGGCTGCAACACCTCTTGCGGTGCGCTATCTCTATCGCTCGTGCTGCCTCTCACGGTTTTACCGGCGCTCGCTCGTGCGACGACCGGACCAGTCAGACGCACGAGTTTCCTTCGCAAGCAACCGAAGCAGAGTGAACAGCCTGCCTCGGCGTACTGGCAGCATCCTATATACCAGCCCCGATAAATATTCGCAAGCGAGTCATTGAGCCCTCGTATTCGCATCGCGAGCCGCTCTCTCCGAGGCGCCCGCGACTCGCGCGCCCTTACTGACGCTACAATTCAGCCCGACTGTGCTGTTGCCAACGCACCGTAGCCACGCACGCGAATTAAAGTCTTTTACCAAAGTGACGTAGCGCACATAACGGAGGCTAGGCCGTGCCGACTTGCGACAGACAGACAGCCGTGGAGCTGGCGCCGCAAAGCTCAGCCAGTGCGTCCTATGAGGCGGCGGCGAGCGGCGCCGACGCACGCAGGCAGGCAGGCAGGCGTTCCGGCAGGAACTGCTGCATCAGTTTCAGCCTGTTCGCGCCCTCAGGTCCTGTGTGGACAATAAATTAGCTGTCCCATTCCTCCGCTTAAAGACAGTTGGTGACAGAAGCTTTAGCTCTGCAGGTCCTAGACTGTGGAACTCGCTTCCACAATTCTTACGCAACGACATCTACTCTCCAACTGCCGACTATGGCACATCTTTTTCAGCGGTCCTGAACTGCTAATTCCATGCTACTCACTACCTCAACTGCTCTCCTGACTCTGCTATGCTTGCCACTTTCTCTTTGTTGCGTGAGACGAAGTCTGTTGGCTACACATTACATTACCGAATGCGTACCGAAAGCCGCTTAGGCTGTGAGTGCGCTATACAAAACTCTCCTGCGTAACACCCACGTGGTCTATATGACTTTGTGGAGTTACTGACGGAGATACATTACATACATACAAGGAGGAGCGTGGCAGCGATCGAACGCCTCGCGGACTTAATAACAAGCTTATGCCCTTAACAAAGAGCGGCATATAATTCAAAGCCACAGAGGTGCTAAATTTTTCAGACACGTATCGCAATAATCTCAAGCACAGTCACCGAAACTGAATGCACACGTTTTACTGTCCCCTAATCAGATTGATGAGGCAGGTGTAATATAAATAACTTGGGCTAACGGCGCATACTAGGTGGGTGCTTACTTTCGGCTTCGTCAGCTCATCGGGCTCCAACGCCAGTAGCTACCGAGGATTTCGTATACCTTCATCGCGGCGACCATTGCATCCGTCATCTCTTCACCTTCGTCACCGCCAGTCGTCACAGCTTCGAGCTTGGCTTCAATGCGTCCTCTTAGCCCTTGGCGTCCTGACGTTCAGGTCGCCAGCCGTTCACTTGGCTGGAGACCGGTGAATGACTTTTGCTTCAGCCAATCTCTACAGATGCCTGAACCTGTCTCGAAACTAGAATACGGGTAGTTAACCCAACACCCGAGGAAAAATACTCTAAGCACTGCTATTAGGGTGGTCCGTGGGTATATGAATAATACGAACTTTATAGTATTGCAAGTTGGAAGGCTCCCAATTAGTCCAATATTTAAAATACTAAATTAAATTTGTTAATTTATTTTTAATTTTAATGTTTTGTCATTTGGTGAATATTTATAGGCTGTATGGAGTCTCTGAAGTTTAACCGGGCATACCATTTTGCTTTCGGTCAGTCCGAAAACTCGCACTGTTTGTTTACTTACAAGTTACTGGAAGAAAATTTAAGTAAGTATTCACAAGGTTGCTTGATATAAGATTTACTATGAGAAGTCCTTAAATTTGTGATTGTTTTGTGCAGAACCGCATTTGTGCAGAACTGCCTTTTCTGCATAGGTTAACTGGTTCATGCAATGTAAAAACAAAAGAGAATAAATTCAATAATCTGCATTGTTAATTCAAATTGCAGAAAAGACACCGAATATTTAATAATATTAATAATCATAATAATAATTCACTTGATAAAGCGCCCTCAGAGAACTTAATCTCTCTCTAGGTGCTTTACATTTGCTGTAAAGTGAAATGCAATTGAATGGTAAGTAAAATCATGCTTGAAAAACAAACGAGATGAATAATATGGTTAGGGGTGACATGCACAGGGTCAGCATGCAAATGTGGTAAGTGGCAGCATGCACAGTGTCAGCACGCATAAGCACATCAAGGACGAATCACAGGGACCCACTAAATGCTGTCCTAAATAGGTGTGTTTTTAGGTTCCTTTTAAATGTGGTCAGGTCAGGGGATGTTTTGACGCAGGTCGGGAGGGAGTTCCAGGCTTTGGGAGCATATGAACTAAATGCACGGTCTCCAAAGGATTTAAGGTTTGTATGAGGTATTTCTAGACTGCTGGATTCCGAGAAGCGGGTGGTACGATGCTTGGCCTGATGGGGTAGTATATCTGACAGATAGGCTGGAGCCATAGAATGAAGGGACCTAAAAGTGAGCGACAAAACCTTGAAGTCAATCCGTTCCTTGACTGGTAGCCAGTGCAGGTCGGCGAGAAGTGGAGTAATGTGGCAACTGCGACGCTCACGACAGACAAGCCTTGCTGCGGAGTTTTGCACCAGCTGCAATCGCCTGATCGCACATGCCGGTAGGCCAGTAAGCAGTGAGTTGCAGAAGTCGAGACGGGATGTCACGAATGCATGAACTAACTTGGACGTGGTATTTTTATCTAAACAAGCCCGAATTTTAGCAATGTTATGAAGCTGAAAATAGGCGGATTTGACTGTGGAGCTGATGTGGTCGTCTAACGAGAGGTCACTTTGGAATATGACACCTAGATTCCGAGCTGATTCGACAGGAGATATGCTGGCAGAGCCAATTTTGAGAGTCAGCCTTTCCAATCTCTGGATCACACTGGGTTTTCCCATAACTAGTAAGTTAGTTTTATCATCGTTAAGTTTTAGAAAATTTGCTGCCATCCATGTGCGGATGTCATCAATGCATGCAACAAGTGAGTTGAGAGAATTTGAGGTGCTCGAAGGCTGGGAGCGATCGAAGCAAAGGTACAACTGAGTGTCATCCGCATAGAAGTGAAAGCCTAGATTGTGCTTGGCAATCACAGCAGCAAGAGGCAGAGTATAAACCGTGAAAAGAACCGGACCTAGCACGGAGCTCTGAGGTACCCCATATTTCAGAGGTACCTCGGATGATCTTTGTCCATTCATGTCAATGCTCTGGAGTCTCCCACTGAGATAGGACCTGAACCACTGCAGAGCAGTGCCAGTGATGCCCAGGCGAGATTAGAGGCACTCTAGAAGAACTTTGTGATCTATGGTATCAAAAGCTGCCGAAAGATCAAGCAAAACAAGCAGAGACACTCTACCCATGTCTGCATTCCTAAGTAGGTCATTGTATACCCGAAGCAATGCTGACTCTGTGGAGTGATTAGCTCTAAAGCCAGACTGGAACTTACTATTTTTTTAATTTATATCATTTAAATAGAAAAGTAGAAGTAATTACAAATTATCCTGGTAGTAACACCATTTATTATTGTGTAATACTTTTTATATATGAGGCTTAAAGTTTTAAGAAAAATATCCTTTGCAAGCTCTTGTAGCTATCATGAGTGTTACATAATGTGAATGAATAGGCCAGCTCCATGTGGTTGGAGCAATTATATTTGAAAGTATGCCATTTTTCTAAATTATCAACGCTGTAGTGTTTTTGTTTCAGTGGTCATTGATTGGCGATGGCCAACACTACAACTACAAATGAAGAAGCCATGAAGGCAAGACATCAGTCTCAAGTGAGACTAATTGTAGCACCAGCCTCTAACCTAAGCCAAACTGAGAAGCTGCCATGATTGCGAGAGACTTTTCCAGTCTCCTTCTTTCACCCCGAAGAGCTGAACATGGTGTTGAAAGAAAGCGCCGAGGTAACAGTGCAACAAATTCTTGACGTATGCGAAAAAGTCGGTTTCCCAAGTGCCCATCGGCATGATAAAGTTTAACGAGGTCTTAAAATCTACAACGAATGGCAAAGGCTAAAGAAGGCAGGGACCATTAAATTGTTTCTAAAATAAAAATTTTGAATTTTCAGCATTTTCCGAACGTTTAGATCGCATATTTGATATCGCTCACCCGAATGCACAATCACTGATCGAGATCCCTAAGATTGGGCCTTCTTGATCGCTCAGAGAGAAGGCAGAAAGGGTTACGTGGCAGGAGTAGATAATATTATGAAGCGGAAAGTGGAATTAAAAGAAAGGAAGAGGAAATAGGAGGAAGCTCGTCATATAAAATCAAATAAATACATTTAAGTTCCAACCACCAATTTTCCATTATTTTTTAGCAGTAGCACCAAGACAAATGAAATTGATGCAGCGAGTGTGGAAGAGACAGTTTTTTTTATTAAGATTGAAAGAGCAACCATCGTCATTTAAACCAAGCAAAAGTACTTTTATTCCAAAATATGTGGCGGCAGCTTTGGATTGAACTAAAGTAACAGGCAGAGAAGCTCGTCGTCTATTGGCTAATACAGCTGATGCTCTTGGCTATAACATTCAGAAGTTGCTACTGGATCGTAGCTCTATCCGTTGGGACATGATGCAATATCGGGAGGAGTTAGCAACAGACCTGAGAAATAAATTCACTCCCAGTTCAGCGTTAGCTGTTCACTGGGACAGAAATCTGTTGCCTGACATCACTGGGAAGGAGAAAGTTGAGAAGCTGCCTGTTATTGTCTCCGGTGTTGAGAACAACTACTTGGCGTTCAAAAATTACTTTGGTTACCGAAGAAGCACAGGCAGCCGCTGTAGTATCATGTATCGATTATTGGTATGTTTGTGACATTATAAGAGGTCTATGTTTTGAGACAACTTCTAGCAACACGTGTCAGTATGCAGGTGAATTCAGTCTGCTAAGAAAAAAAGCTCTTGACCATGAACGTTTACATCTTGCATGTAGGCATCACATTATGTAAACTTTTGCTGAGAATGCCTTTTCTATAATGAAAATCGCTTCATCTACAGGTCCAGATATTCTTTTTTAAGAGATTCCAAGAACGTTGGAGTTGGATCAACCAAAGCAACTTCCAGAAAGCAGGAGACGCGGTAGAGACTGCTGATTTCAAAGCTCGGATAATTCATTTCGCTGAGACAAACATTAAAATCAATCAACACCGAGATTATTACAAGGAACTCTTGGAACCAGAAATTAACTTTCCATGTGGAACTCCATGGCGTTGTGCTCATTTCACAGCACCTGGAGCTTTGCACCCGGTAAGCTGGATGGTCAGAATCATTTATTCAATCAAAATGCGAATTTTCAGTTCTCCGTTCAAATTAAAAGCTGGTGAAGAATAGAGATTTTTTTACTTTCTCTTGTTTATATGTAAGTTTACATTGAAGCATGTTTCCAGGCTCTTCGTGCAGTTACTGCACCTGCCAACGATCTTCGTTTGCTAAGCCAATTGCCTGAATACTAAAATCAAGCCATTAGACAGGCAAAGTTGCAGCAGTCAGCCACCATTCTGTGATATTTGAGCGCAATAACTATTGGTTTAGCTTTCTTTGATCCACAAGTTGATTTCAGCAAAAAGCAGACAATGATCATCAACGTGCAACGTGTACAGGCTGGATCCGGCCATCCGCCACCTAGACATGACTCTAAATTTGTTCAATGCTTTACAGCCACTGAGTGCATTTGCAACCTCCAACACGAGAAAGTTCTTTGAGATCCTGCAAGTGAGTGGTGCGTTTCTAAAGTTTTCACCAGAACATTGGGAAAAAACAGCGACTACATTGCATCAGAACAAATCGTGTCGGCGACTCTAACCGTAGTTAATGACTCCGCTAAAAGAGGAGTGAAACTCATTCAGGATTACGACTCACTACTAGCAAAAAATGGAGTACAAAAACAGTATTTGTTACAGGTTGTCCAGGAACATCGCCAAAATATTCCGGATTCCAATAAAGGCACTTTGCTGTTGGGACTTTCGAAAGCAATAAAATAAATTGTTTAAAATCACTGAAGATCAACTGTAATGACTACTGTTTTAAGCATAAAGTACAAAACATCGACCAATGATAGAACTGTCAATCTTACTTTTTTTATTAAGTTAGCACAATGATACAGTTGCATAACGAACAGTGTGATTCACAAATTGGAAAGGCTGACGCTCAAAATTGGCTGTGCCAGCATATCTCCGGTTGAATCAGCTCGAAATCTAGGTGTCATGTTCCAAACCGACCTCTCGTTAGACGACCATATTAGCTCCACATCTGCCTATTTTCAGCTTCCTAACATTGCTAAAATTCGGGATTGTTTAGTTAAAGATACCACGTCCAAGTTGGTCCATGCATTCGTGACATCCCGTCTCGACTTCTGCAACTCACTGCTTACTGGCCTACCAGCATGTGCGATCAGGCGATTACAGCTGGTGCAAAACTCCGCAGCTAGGCTTGTCTGTCGTGAGCGTCGCAGTTGCCACATTACACCACTTCTCGCCGACTTGCACTGGCTACCAGTCAAGCAACGGATTGACTTCAAGGTTTTGTTGCTCACTTTTAGGTCGCTTCATTCTTTGGCTCCAGCCAAAGATCAGATCTACTCCCACATCAGGCCAAGCATCGTACCACCCGATTTTCGGAATCCAACCGTCTACAAATACCTCATACAAACCTCAAATCCTTTGGAGACCGTGCATTTAGTTCGTATGCTCCCAAAGCCTGGAACTCCCTCCCGACCTGCGTCAGAACATCTCCTGACCTGATCACATTTAAAAAGATCTTGAAAACACGCCTATTTAGGACAGCATTTAGTGGGTCCCTGTGATTCATCCTGAATGTGCTTATGCATGCTGACACTGGGCATGCTGCCACTAACCACATTTGCATGCTGACCCTGTGCATGTATGTCACCCCTAACCATGTTATTCATTTTGTTTGTTTATCAAGCATGATATTACTCACCATTCAATTGCATTTTCCTTTGCAGCAAATGTAAAGCGCCTAGAGAGAGATTGAGCTCTCTGAGGGCGCTTTATCAAGTGCATTATTATTAATATTATTATTATTATTATTAACAATAAATTGTTTGCTGTTGATATTCATGTCAAATTGTTTAGTCCACCAAAAGTTCGCTTTTTACAATATAGTCATCAACATTGAATGCCTTGTGCAACCTCAAAACATGCTTCAAATAATCGCTTCAAATGTTTACCATATCTTTATTTTCGTGGATGGATAAGAATGGGAGGTTTCAATATGCACTTGAGAGAAAAAATTGGACCACCTTAACTGCTATAAAAGCGACTGCGACTGTGACCTATCGTGGTCTCACCTGGCATCTTCTCCCCATTGTCTTCTCTGCCTGACATCCAGTTCGAAAGTCTGTGGCGTATGATGGGCAACACTCGGCATATCACTTAGTTAAGCAAACATCCGCTGATAGATTTCAAAGAACCGTGAACATTCAAGTTATTTTGAATCGAAACTGGAAGTCAGAACTATAAGCTTTACCGAAACGCGGATTCATCAGCCTCAACGATATGATATCGGTTGACGCGAAAGGGAGCAAAGATCCCTGCATTGCACTCACTAATTGAAAATGTCAAAGAAAAACCCGTAGATGACTTCGTGTATACATTACGACAAGCAAAACCCAATAGACGTACCAAATCGACGACCCGGTTCATAAGTGGGCAGCTGGTTAGATCAAGAGCGACGCACTGAGCGCCTTCCTTTGAAAGTCACGCCGACCCCGGTGCAGAGGGCAAATGGCTGCCGGTACCAAAGTGGTCGGTTCGAAGGCACCGTGACACCTTCCTCTGATCACCCTGCAGAGGCCCGGGCTTTTTCTGCTGCCAACCTTGACATGTGCTGCGAGCGTGTGACCATTTCCTTTGGACAGAAGTTCGAGACCGTATCTGAACCGTCACGTTAGCCGACAGGGACTTTATTCGCCAATGACGGCGACGCTGACACCCAGCTTTCTTAAGCATTTCCGAGCATCCGCCCACAGGAAAAAAAGCACAACCCCACACTTACGGAAGGGTACAGCATGCCTCGGCCGACTTCGGAGGAAAACCGAGCGTTGCAAGCGTCGGTCAAATGCGAACGAGCGCCCACGAATCGCGCAGCTCGGCCACGCAGAAGCGAGCCGCAGCAGGATAGTAGCATCCAAAGAGCTTAGCCTTCCACAGGCCTAAGTGGCCCACATTATACATGCATTGTCTCTGAGCTTCATCGAGGTCAGCTTATTTAAAAGCCTCATTTATTTAGCGGCAGAAGAGCCTTAACGGCTATCACCACCGCTTGCAGTGAGCAATGAAGGATCGCCTAATGCAGGACTCGAACCCACTACCTCTGCTTCTTGCCGATGTGATCACCAAGCACAATCTAGGCTTTCACTTGTATACGAATGACACTATGTTGTATCTTTGCTTTGATCCCTCCCAGCCCTTAATCATGACGTTTCCTTCAATTCTCTTGCTAAATGTATAGCTGGCATCAGTACTTAGGTGGTAACAAACTTTCTCAAACTGAATAATGATAAAACCAACTTACTTTTTATGGGCAAACCAAGTGTGACTCGGAAATTGGAAAGCTTAACTCTTAAATGAGTATTGCGAGCCTATATCTTTTAGAAACTGTACAAAATCTGGCTGTCGTGTTCCAAAGTTATCTTGCACTAGACAACCACATCAGCCCCACAGTCTAACCAGCATGCTTTCAGCTGCGTTGAATTGCAAACATTCGAGCCGCTTAGACCGGGAAACCACATCCAAGTTGATCCATGGATTTGAAACATCCCATTTTGACTTCTGTAGCTCATGGCTTTCAAATCTACCGTCATATGCAATCTGTCGCGTACAGTTTGTGCCTAACTCTGCAGATAAGCGTGTCTGTTGTATGCGTCGCATTTGCCATATTGCACTGCTTCTCGCCGACCAGCACCGGCTGTCAATCAAGCAGCCTGCGTATCGACTTCAAGATTCTGTAACTCAACTTGCACATCCCTTCATTCTCTTGGTCAAGCAAATCAATCAATCAGAACTACTCCCAAATCAGGCTAGGTATCGTATCACCCGCTCTAGTCATAGTTCAAATCGTTTAGCTGTGCCTCGAACCAAACTCAAATCCGTTTACGACCGTGCTTTTAGTTCGTAAGCTCCCAAAGCCTTGAACTTATTCCCGAATGACATCACGACATCCCCTGACTGGATGATATTCAAAAGGAGGCTAAAAAAACCGGCAAGCTACAGGAGGCCTTCGTACTTGCCCCGACCAAGGTCAAGGTGAATGTATTTGATGACCTAGGTCGTGGGCTCGAGCCCCGTGGCATATATGAAGCCCCTGAATAAAGATTAAGTTCTCTTAGGGCGCTACAGAAGTGAATTGTATTTAATTTGTAAGTGCAAGTGAGCGGCTAGCACAGCGAGCCCTTCAGTCTGCACTAAATGTTTGCACTGCTGCACTGGGCCAGAGGCTGGCGCCACTGGTTTCTTACAAGACTCCTAGTTATGCATAAAGCGGTCTGAACGATTACTAAAATAACTCCCAGCTGCGAATTAACTCTAAATTTACAGCATTTCTTACATTACCTGCGATCTTCTGAAGGCGTATACTCACCTCTAAGGTGAAGTCCAATTGGTGCAACCATGACATCAGGCTTCGGGGGAAAGGAAAATCAGCTCGGTCTACGGCGATCTGTAAACGTGCTTCTCAACCACTTGTTGTCAGTGTCCGTCTAGATTGACTCATCTTAAATATCTCGATTCAGATTTCTTTTACAATTAGTATGCTTCAGTCGTTGGGATAATTATTTTCTCAAGTGCGAATACCAAATACGCCGTAACTAAGGTTAAATTCTGGACAAAGCAAGAAAATTGTTCAAATCTTGCGACCTGAGGTATAGCCGGAAAATGAGAACTAAACCCGAGACCTGTACGTCAAACACGTTGCAGAGCAAGCGCGTGCCGTAACGCGTTAAGTCCGCTGCACGAGGTTTATTGGCATGGTCACTACGAGCTAGCGGCCAAAACGAACATCAGTATACCGCAGCGCAGAGCCGCTTCTGACAAGCACCGCGCTATGGGTGACGATTGAAGCTGGCCGATGCAGCGACCAATAGCTTCTTTTGTCAGCCTACTCAATAGAGTGCCCCCTGTCCCTAGCGTTGCTCCGATCTCGGTTCCTGGAACAGCTAAAGGGCAGTGCAGCGATTCGCAAACATAAAATACCAGCACCAGTCGCCAGCACCTCACAAAAGATAGTATCTGATCGACTTAGCATGTCACTGGAAGGCTACATGCGTAGTAGTCGCTGCTCTAGACAAGTCATTCACTGTCTTGGAAATCATAACCTGAAAAGGAGCATTAGCAGAAGACCAGGCTTTGTGCGGCACGAATGCGATCTAGACTAGCTCAGGGCGCATACCTCTGATGCAAGGACCTGCCCAAAGTGACGCAAACAAAAACACCAGTCTGGGAGATGGCAGACCGAATAAAGTCTTCGAGAAAGCGTCCATTCTGGCGCCGAGCCTCGAGATGGAGAGATGAGAGGTCATTCAGCTGTGTGAGCGGGCAGTAGCGATGAATAGAGCACCGATGGACGCAGCCACGTTTCATCTTCCGGCTTGTCGTCTCACGGCTTGTCTCGCGGCCATACGCCGGTATCAAGATGCGGCCCGTCGCCAGACGCGCAAAAAATTGGGTGACCCCATTCGCGAAGGCAAGCTGCTCCCAACGTGCACTAGCTGGCGACAACTAACCGCCAATGCTGCGAAGTTGACATCGAAGTGAGCTACCAGATCATGACGGCATGCGACGGTGCTAACTCGGAGCAGCCGTAAGGGATTGGAAGATTGCCTCACGACGGCACGCGCTAAGAATGGGAGCCGTCTAATTTATGCCATAGTAGCATCACTTCTTTTCGTGCTGAATCGTGTCAGCTCGCGAAGCGCGAGCCAGCTTGCCAGCGTGGTTCTTAGGAACGCAGCAGCAGCCGCGATCAAGACTTCAGAAAACTACCTAGCGACGACGCAATCAGCTTGCTGACTTTAATTCCGAGAACGAGCCGGTCAGCCTCTGCATCGCGTCAAAAGAGACCTACACGTATAGAATAAGTGACTCCGGCCGGCTCCCACCGTCGGCTCGGTGCGCATCGAGTTGCGTACAGGTTTCTCTGTTTGCCTACGCCGGGCTTCGTTGACCGAACGGCCTGAAGGATTCGCTAACGCCTCGCCCACGCTTTGTAGCCTCGTTCTGGCCTGATAACGGCCGGTTGCCTGCAGCGGGCAATCACGCTTTCGGCTGCATTCTGATTTTACCGCTGACTGCAAAAACAGTTAAACAGAGGACACTTGTCAAGAAGCTAATTGCTTTAGAAAAAGGCACGCGGTTAGCAGCAGCGGCGGCAGCGGCTGTCAGTTCGCGAGAACGGCGGCGCTTTCAAGTCATGGATCAGCGTCATAAACGTGCGACCCTCACTAGCTCGGGTAACGGCACAACGCGTGCGACGTGCAAAGACCTCATGCTCGCAATGCTTCCACGATAGCGCGACCGCTCTCGATATTCTGTACTCGACGCGCTAACAACGCCGTATTAGAAAAAGCCCCCCAAACAATGGGCTTATATTACAGCCGATACGACGGGCACTTCTAACAGACTCGTTTCCAGGCTACAGCAGCTCACGCTCGGCCCTGGGACTCACCGACCGGCAGACCGTTACTCCAAGAGAGCGACTGCGGCAGGACCGTGCCGTATATAGTGGGCCAGGTCGTAAGTCGTACAATAATCTCATTCATACCTAAGTGAACATCACGCGCTACTCAATCACGCCTCGGCATATCTCGGCTCGCCCTCGTAAGCGGCTCTCAGTTTTAATTCGACGACCAGGTGCGTAGTTAAAAATTGTAGTTTGCAATTCAGCTGCCAAGCTAATAGTTCATAATCAAGGGGCATTGTGTAACGCCGAAGGCTCGGGGGAGTAGGCTTGACCTGCCGCTTACTTAGCGGCGTAGCCTAGCGCCCAATGCAGTTCGGTGCGCGCCTACGCGCAATAAGCTGGCCGCCACGAAACGAGCGTTTCTGGCGCCGACCTGCTTACCGTTACTAAAGGGGGTCATGAGTCCGCGGCGTGAATTGGAAAGCGAGACACACAAGTTGGGGATTTTACTGAGCTTTATTCGCAAGCGCACAAAGTAGCTGCGCGTCTAGCTCAGCTTTATCTCCACACTCCTCGCACGTTCTCAACAGCACCAACACTCTTGCGGAGGGAATACTTCTCTACACTCAGCGCGAACCGGAGCCTAAACTCTAACCGGAGAACTAGAACTCCGTTTCCACTTGTGCGGAAGGAATACCCCACACACGCCAACTTAAACACACTTGTGGAGGGAATACTCCTCCACACTGAAGCTACTTGTATCTATAGTGGGGAACGACCCAAATAGACGGAGCCCGAACCGGAGCCTAAACCCTAACCGGAGACCTAGGACTCGGTTTCCACCAGTGCGGCAGGAATACTCCACACACGCCACCTCAAGCACTCTTGCGGAGGAAACACGTCTCCACACTTAAGGTACTAACGTCTATAATGGGGAACGACCCAAATAGACGGAGCCCGAACCGGCAAATCCTTATGCCGAGACCACGTGCAAGCGCGCACACACAAAACACAAAAGAAACACAAAATGCCAGCTCGGGCGCGATACGACCGTACTTGGTGGAGTCCACCGAATCCTCCTAGCGCTGGCTCGTCCTGTTCCGTCAATCGCCTGCGAACAGCCCGGCCTCCTCCCTCGCTTTCAGAGAAACGAGCCCGACGGTGTCGAAGTTAGGAGCCGGAAAAAAGACACAAGACCAAAAGACCAAAGACACAGAGCGAGCGTCGCTCGACTCTTAAATACTTAGCTGAGACGATGGGGCAAGAGCTCAGTGATATTGGGCCCGATACCAGGGCCCATTACGGTAAGGAATTTATACCGTCCCCAGGCCACTGGAAGGGCACCTCTGTCCAGCTTGAATGGCGAATGGGTTTCAGAAGATTCTTTCTTGGAACGAGTGAAGGCGGAGGTTGACAGGCCAGCCAACATCAATCAGCAGCTTCCGCGGGTATCGGACCAATTCTAAAGGCCGTGTCGCCACCGCTGGTCTCAGAGCTTCCTGGCTTACTCTTTAGCTCTTGCTCTCTAACTGCACTGACGCTCCTCTCTGGCTCACTGCTCCAGGATAAAGGAGTTCTAGCCCGCCTCCAAACAGCTCTTGTTCGCGCTAAAATTCAGCCAAGGCCAGCAGGGCGCTACAATTGCATCAGTACGGAGATGGCTATGCCGGGCAAGGTCCGGCTCACCTAGGCAAAACTGCACGCCATCAGCCGTCTGAGCCCAGGAAACATCGAGTACTTCATCAAATGCCGTCGGCTTGTGGGATTGATTATGAGATTGTGGAACCTCTACTGCTGAAGCAGCTCGGCTGCACTGGAACTCACGGAATGCTCGGATTACCAGAATATTGGCCTGGCTACGTAGTGCTCAGCGCTGGAATTCTCGTGCTCAGCTCTGAAATTTGATTGGACTCGGCTCATTTGGAAAGCATGTGCCCGGCTCTTCTCTGGCGGCTATCATATGCGCCGAGGTCAAGCTCACTCGTCTGACCTGCAGCTCTTCGTCTGACCTGCAGCTCTTCGTCTGACCTGCAGCCGGTTTGCCTAGGCGAGACCAGCAGAGCGAAATAGCCGAGCTCGTTAGCTGTTTCTCGTTCAAACAGAGACAAACGAGCGGAGCAGCCGCGGCCATCGGATGGCGCGTCATCGCAAGAGTAACGAAAGAGGACACCTCAACGCTCAAGCCAGCTCTGCCTGTAAGCCTGCTCGTTCTACTTCTCGATACCCTTGCTTGCTCCGAGTACGAGTACGGGTCAAAACATGCCGTGCTTCTTGGAAAAATTAAGGCAGCTTAAGCCAGCGTAACCTGCCCTGCTTTCCTTCGGCTACCGGCACAAACAGGATCGACGAGTCAGCCTTATTCGGAATCTAATCGGGTTGATAACTCAGCCTTGCCCGGATGCTAATGGGATTGGCAGCTCAACCTTTCGCGTAAGCTGGTAGAACTGAAGGCTCAGCCTTTCTCGGAAGCTAATGGCAGAACAGCCGCCTGCCATCTAGTGAGGAGGAAAATGAATACCAAAAAATTCCCTCGGAAAACAAGATACTGTGCCGTTTAATCTCGAAATAAACTTGTCACCACTTGTCTGAGACTTGAACCTCCCAGTAGCAATAACACAAGCAAAACAGGAATGACGATTAGTACAGTCAGCACAGGACTGCTGCATCCGTCCGCAGTCGTTAATTTGATCCTGGAGCAAAAACACTAAACAGCACCGCTTGAGATAACGATAACACGCCGTGATTAGATACGTAGACGGCCGCCGCGCGTTTGGGCGTTCACGAGTCAGCGGGCCGCCTTCCAGCACCGATCGTGGGTGCAAGAAGGAGCCACCCAGTATCTCCTATTTGTCTAGATTTCAGTGATTGGTTATCCGCTTTGTGCGAATGCATTTTAACAAGTGACCTCTATAGAGCCGCTGGGTTTAAGCCGATTGGTAAAGTGCCAGCGCCTAACGACCAAGAGCATAATAATAATAATATATTTGTTTAGCACCCTCAGGGAACTGGACCTCATTCTAGGCACTTTACATTTGCTGCACTACATTTCAACCGGGGTTCAAGAGGCACCACTCCACTGAAACTGCTCTCTTTGGTGTTAACAATGACATCCTCTTCGGCAATGATGTCGAGGAATGTCCCTACCCGGCTCGGCTAGATTTATCAGCTGCCTTCGACATCATTGATCACGACTCCCTACTTGAACGATTGAGAACAACGATCGGTCTGGCAGACAAGGCACTGGTGTGATTTAAATCTTACTCGTCTGATCGCGTTCAATGCGTATCGTGTGGGGGGTCAGGTCTCACCCACGATAAAGGTCACCTGTGGAGTCCCTCAAGGGTCCGTCCTCGATCCCTTGCTGTTCTCTATTTATAAAACTAAATGACGATAAAACCAAACTGCTGTTCATAGGACACCCTAAGCGTGTGGCTTGATTAAAAGGCTTTGCTCTTCTAATAGGTGATGCGGTCGTGCGACCATCACCACGTGCTCGAAATTTAGGTGTCATTTTCGACAGCTGCCTAAATTTTAAAAGCTTTATTCAGAAGACTGCTTCTACAGCTTGCCATCAGTCTGATCCCTATCTAAGCTTGGAAGCAGTCTTCCATGGTGGCTTGCAAAAAATTTAACTAGCTCCTTAGTTCTGTCTCGGCTTGATTATTGTAATTTCCTTTTGGCTGGGCTACCAAAAAAGCAACTAGGCCACTGCAGATGGCTATGAATAGGGCTGCAAGGCTAGTTTGCAAATCCCAGAGGTTTGACCAAGTGTCTCCTTTGCTAAAAGAGCTGGGGTGTCTGCCGGTTGGTCAACAGATACAGAGCAAAGCTCTTACGCTGACCCACAAGGCCCGCCTCGGCTTGGCTCCTCCGTACCTAGCTGTACTGCTGCACCAGTTTCAGCCTCCTCGTGTGCTCTCAGGTCCTATAAGGACAATAAATTAGCTGTTTCATTCCTTAGCTTAAAGACCGTTGGCGACAGAATCTTTAGCTCTGCAGGTCCTAGGCTGTTTAACTCACTTCCACGATTCTTACGCAACGACAACTACTCTCCTGCTGCCGACTATAGCTCAGCCTTTACATGCTACTCACTACCTCAACTGCTCTCCTGACTATGCTATGCTTCCCACTTTCTCTTTGTTGCGTGAGATGAAATCTGTTGGCTATCGAATGCGGCATACCGAAAGCCGCTTAGCGCATGAGTGGGCTACAGAAAACTCTCCTAACACCCACATAGTCTTTGTGGAGTTACATGCAGAGATACACAGAAAGCACGATAGAACGGATAGTGTTGGTATGCTCATTGACAACAAGCATAATATGGTTAGAGATTTTAAGCAAAGGGTAAGGATGCAAAGATTGTTAGTGGCAGCATGGATAGTCTCACGTTCTCCATCTGTTACTTCACTCTTTCATTTTCTCTTTTTTGCTTTCTCTTTCTCACACACACACACACACACACACACACACACACACACACACACACACACACACACACACACACACGCACACACACACGCACGCACACACACGCACACACACACTTTCTCTCTCATCTCGCTCCTTTGTTATCTCTCTGTCATGCCATCTCTTGCTTTCCTAGCCGAACGAGCACAACAGGCCTAAGCCCTACCATCAGTGACGACTCAAATTTGTTTCATACTCATCCCATTTTCGTGCTCAAACCTTAAGTTATGCATGCATCACACACTGCTCTTTATTTGCACTGGGTAGGGGCAAAAGCTGGAGTACATGAATAGACCACATATAGAGAACATCGCATCCGTTTTAATGTTTATCATATATATATATATATTATTCATAAGAAAAAGTCGCCGGGTAACTCGTGTTTCTAGACAGTCATGAAAATAGCACGTGCTGCCACGTTGGCAAACACTCCGGTTTACTATTTCCAACCAGATTGCTTTCTGACCGATGTTGTGTTGTTGATGTTGTTTGGATGCTCTTGCATCCAATTTTACCATCATCCAATGCTCTGCATGAGTTGAGTGACGTTCTCGGCAAACTCTGGTGCATGGGGAACATGGCCCGATGCAAATAACTACAAGATGGAAGGCATCGATTGAGCATTGACGACTCGTTGGCAAGCCATGCCATTCATGCCATGACTCGGTACAGCTTATTTTGCATTCATAGTTGTGGTCTACAGAACGCCTGGTGTCAGCGTATAAGAGCCTGCTGAGCATGAGCTGTAGAATAGGCAAATACCTTCACACTGCTGAAGCAACTGTGTGGAGGTGGAGGTGGCTGGTGGCAGTAAAGCAAGTTCAACTTGAGCCAGATTGCATCAGCATCGATAGCAGCAAGCAGTTTAAAGCAATGCACACACTCCTAAAACGAGGACCCAAAACAGCAGCAATCAGTAGGGCTAAAATGGCAAACACGAAAATGGTACAGAATAGCAGAAAAAAAAGTTTATGGAGAAATAATGAAAATGGAACAGAATGGCAGACAAGAGTTTAAGGAGAAATGAAGGATATAATAAGCAATGCAATGAATGGCTATTTCAAGGAATGCAAAGTGAGCCACAAATGTAATGTAATGTAATGTCATGTATCTCCGTCAGTAACTCCACAAAGTCATAAAGACCATGTGGGTGTTACGCAGGAGAGTTTTCTATAGCGCACTCACAGCCTAAGCGGCTTTCGGTACGCATTCGGTAGCCAACAGACTTCGTCTCACGCAACAAAGAGAAAGTGGGAAGCATAGCAGAGTTAGGAGAGCAGTTGAGGTAGTGAGTAGCATGGAAGTAGCAGTTCAGGACCGCTGAAAAAGATGTGCCATAGTCGGCAGTTGGAGAGTAGTTGTCGTTGCGCAAGAATTGCGGAAGCGAGTTCCACAGTCTAGGACCTGCAGAGCTAAAGCTTCTGTCGCCAACTGTCTTTAAGCAGAGGAATGGGACAGCTAATTTATTGTCCACACAGGACCTGAGGGCGCGAACAGGCTGAAACTGATGCAGCAGTTCGGCTAGGTATGAAGGAGACAAGCCGTGGCGGGCCTTGTGGGTCAGCATAAGAAGAAATGTAGTAGCATCACAATGCAAGTGTCACAGGCAAGACTTCGGAATTCAATATTTTGGTGACCTTGCACTTGATATCAACAATCAAGATCGCATCTTTTTTCACTAGTGTACGCCAGTGCTAATCAAGGCCACAGGCATATACTGGTCCTAATCCAAGCCTACAAATTTGCAGCTTGTGTTTTTGCAATATATTTCCGACATTTGTCAAAAGCACAACTAGAAAATTACCAGACTGACTAATAAGGAGATACAAAAGTTGCTCAACCAATAACTGCTACTAGCCCATGCTTAATGCAGGTTATGACAAACGAAGATACCTATGAAACTTGGGCTAACAGACATAAATCACTAAATACTGGCTTGCTTCCGCATACACACATACGCGCATGCTCGCCTGCACGACAACACTTCCCTTATGGTTCACCTATTATGTCCACTCTAAGCAGTGAAACAATATCAGAAAGTTTCCCAATTCTGCCCCCAGCTGATATGAAGATCGGTACTTCACATTTTCGGTTCAAAAAGGCCGATTCACGATTCATTCACATTCACTCATTCTCCAAAGCCATGCATGCAAATAATGATCATTATCATGGCAGTGTGAATCATGGCATTCAACTGGTGCACTTAAGCGCAGCTTGATGCAGAAAACGTGGTTTTGGGTGGCCGGAGGACAACGAGGCTCTACATGTGCAGTATCAATAAGCATGCGATGAAAATAAATAGGATTGAAACTCATTTATGTAATATCTTTGGTGAAATGCTTGGTTCTTTAAATCATACGAATGTTTCAGAAACCCGTGGAAGTAGGTATGCTCACTTACCTCTTGGAGCTGCAATGGTTGCCTGCAGCTCAGGTATGGAAGACAAGCACTGCAAATTAAGTCTAGATCTTTACTCGAAATATCCACCTACAGAACAGCGCCACAACAATAGAATGTATTAAAAACGCTTTTCAGGCAACATGGTCGTGAATAAAATGCTCGCAGAATTCCATCTCGATATAAAAACGATGTTCCACATTCAATTGCACAGTATTTAAATACTGTCGAAAAAATCCTTGTAGTATGGCCACGGCTGCTATGGTAGCTACTCTGTTCGGATTATAAAAGATTGTCCAAGTTGAAAAGCATGCTAAAGTTATGCACAGCTTTCGAAAACATGTATTGACAGTTCACAAACAAGCACCTATGCTGTTGATACGTATGTGGTTAGTGTGATGTCGCCCAACACGATTCTTTACTCCTTCCCTTATCTGCCCAGGTATAGAAGCCATAAGCCTCTAAGTTGTCTCTTCTGCTGCCACACCATTCTGAAGAATGCCAAAATTTCACTGAAACGGTCGGCTTCGATTGTGTCCCATAAACGTTCTAATGGGTGGGATGACTGGCTGGGCCAGTCCGTTTGGAGCTGGGCCAGTCCATCAGTGCCACACCGGATTTATCACAAAACGTACTTAACTGGCTTCGCAGTGTACTTAAGATCTTGCTGCCAAATATAAGGACCTCCCAAGCAGTTTATGTATTTACACCATTCTGGTTGAAGGAGTCGTGCATGCCTTTATGCCTCATCTTTCTTTCGGCTAACTCTTATGCATTGCTTTCGTCATCATGTACAGTGAGCTAACTCTTGTCAGTCCATTTAGCAGAAGTTCACTCGTTGTCTGTCTAGTAGGTGTGGTCGTAGGCCCATAGAAAGCCGTCTGCTTATCACGGCTGATGAGCAAAGACTCTTGCTTTGCAAGCCGACGGCAGATATCACTCTTAGAAAGCCTCCCACTGCACGGTATCTTTACTCGATCACTACTTTATCGATCACTGTATCATCTGTGCATGATCGTACAAGGACTCGAAGTGTAGCAGTTCTATTCCGAGGTGCTATCAAATTCTTAATGAGTAGGTCAACCCTGGCATCGGTCTTTTGCAGCGACAAGATCCAGCTACCGGATCATGGAATTAGTTCTAGCATATTGGCTGATAGTATAGCACATAGTGAATTCGCTAATCTCAAGTCGTCGTCTTATCTCGCAATTGCTATTGCCTGGCAGATACAATAGTGGCAGCTTCCAATAATGAAGTCAATGGAGTGTTTCTCCCCGACATTTTATAGCTACATGTGGCCAATCCAGACGTATAGGATGGACATCGGTGTTAGCATTACACCACATAGCAATAAGCATAGATACGGTGCAGGTTGCTCCTATAAATTCTGGGAAACCCGAAAGATGCCATGGCCTTTATAAATGACTAATCTGCCAGCTAAAATGCTGATTTTAGCTTTTTTTTAAGCAAGCCTATAGAACTACTAAAGACGCCAAGTGGATGAAAGCTTCGAGATAACTGATGGCTGACCGGAGTTCCCAAATGCTCTATGGCAATGGTTTGTGCTCGAGCCAGCTCGAATACTGAGAACTGAGGTGTGCATGAATTTTTTCAGCCTGAGGGTAGCACACTGTGCTCACAATCAAAGTAAGTTTTCGAGAATTACACTAGGTAACAGAAACCTATTAATCTTGTCCTTGGTACAAAATATGTTTTCCCAGTCCCTTAAGCCAAAAATAAATACAAAATAGGTAGTGATCCAGAAATACTTTTTTCCGTGATCTGGACACCGCTATTCTGAAATTCTCTGATTTTTCTGTCAGGCATTGTTCGACAGTCAAATTAGCGCAGCATAGCATTGTGCCACTACCGAATTAGTGAGGGTTAAGAGGACAAAACACTTTAGAATAGTATTCAGAAAAATGTAAAGGTACAGTGCCTCACATGAACATTTTAGTATATGCTACTTCAGAGTAAGAGAATGAGGAATAGCCCTATTAGATTGATATGGCATTATGAGGTTGCTTGCGCCCAGCATATGCATTTTGCTATATATGTGGACAATTTATCAAGACAAAGGCAAAAAAGTACTCCGTGAAAGCATCCGTTAATATGTGCGAGGCTAACAAGGTATACTTCGGCATGTCTGTCGGGGATCAAGACGTGCCCTGGGCACCTCATTTCCCATGCAAACACAGCAAGAGAACTCTTAAAGGGGTAAGGTAAACAACTGCTTCTGGCTAGATCAAATTTCTTGCACAATATTAGATAGTGTGTGAAATATCATTTTTAACTTATATCATTCCGATATTTTTACAGGCTGATAGAAGAGCGAAAAGAGTGCCGTGAAGTTTGCTTTCCCATAAATTTGGAAGGAACCGTCTGATCTGACCTGACCATCAAGCACCAGCTACTTGTGAATGGTGCACCCTTCCAAACTTAAAATGGCGAGAGCATGCCTCCCACATTCCTTCATCTATCTCCCCAGTACCGCTTCCTGTCACCAGCCCTCCAGAGAGGGATCAGCCATCATCAGGAAGCAACAGGTCAGACAGCAAGGAGAGTACTGCATACCCAGACTCCAATTTCACACATCCAGATGAGGTGAGAATGCCATACTTCTCCAACCAGAACAACCTCAACCACCTAATCAGAGACTTTGGTCTTACTAGGTCTATGCTGACCTTCTAGGCCAACGGGATGGAACTTGTTGGACAGAAATTAAATTAAATTAAATACTAGCTGATTTAACAGCCTCTTTTGTTTAGCGACAGAAGAGCCATTAAGGCTATCACCACCGCTTGCAGTGGAGATAAAGGATCGCCCACCGCAGGATTCGAACCCACGACATCGGGACAGAGGTCGTGAAAAGCAACCACCTTACCTAGTGCGCCATCACGGCTCACCAAAGAATGAAAGTAACAGATCACAGACGGCATCACCAACTTTTTTCCAACATCTTCATTCGGCAAGATGGGCCATGCTTCTGCAACAATGTAGCCGGTTTAATCGAGGCTAGGGGAATCATCAGTGACCCAAGTGAATGGCACCTTTTCACATATAGTTAATCCAGGGGTCTCAAGACCCGTAATCAATAGCGAGTCCTCTCTCTATGGCTGACTCTGTGCATCCCAAAAAGAACTACACCAGTGCTGTCAAGATGTTTCTGGGTGCCTTGTAAGGCAACTATGGCCGGGAGATCATTGGATATTTCAAAATGGTGTCATTCCTGATGGGCCTCCGAGGCCGAGCTTCACGAAGTTTCCTCGTTCCCTTTGCCTACGAAATAGAGGGACGTCAAGGCGCATAGGACAAAAGGGGACTGACCACCACAGTGGACCAATCTATCCGTGGGAACAACGAAATCGACAGAGCTTCTGGAAGACGTGGAAAAAGTGTTGATACCACTACTGCACATCAAGTTAGACTTCGTCAAGCAATTTGCATGGCTCTAGAACATGGAGAACTTAGCTTTCAAGTATATCCAATGTATTTTTCCGCCTTTGTCGGAGGCAAAGGTCAAGGGTGGTCTCTTCATCGGACCGAGAAGACAGAGAAGATCGTCGAGCGTGACGAATTTGCCAAGAAGCTGAACAGGCCAGATAAAGCATCTTAGGACAGCATTGCTGCATTGGTTCGCGGCTTTCTAGGCAATCACTTGTTTTAAAATTATGAGCAGGTGGCTCAGTCTCTCAAAGAGAGCTATGTCAAAATGGCGTGTGCGTAATATATCCTCCAAGTACACAGCTTTGATGCTCGTCTTGACAAATTCGAGAAGAATGTAGAAGCTTCTAGAAGCTTCTTCAGCTTCACTCACAGGAGCAAGACGAGCATTTTCACCAGGATACACTGGACTTTGAAAGTGGCTAAAGACAGTATGACAAAAATATTATGGAGGACTATGTTTGGGGGGCTTCCTTGAAAAGCGATCAGTACAGCCTCAAATCTAGAACATCTACTCATTTCAGAGCTCTTTTAAATTATCGTTTTGGTACGACTTCACAGTAAGTAGGGCATGGGTTGTGATATTCTCACAGCCCATGCCCTATTTACTCTGAGGTTGTGATATTATCACAACCCATGGGTAGTCTCATTATGAGATGCAATGTTAATCTAGTAGGCATACAAAATGCAACATGCTCGAATAAATACCTAAACCTAGCAACGAGCAGCAAGGCCTATAAAGTAGACAGCATCATTGACATCGTTAAGATGTCAGCCAACAAACTATGCATAAATTCACAGCTAAGAAGCGTGAATTAAACCGTAAGACGGAATTCATAAAACCGCCCGCCACTGAACACAAGTGAGAAAAGTTCAGCATGATAGCAGTACTTCGAATCAAATGCTTCGTAAATGATCCAATTCATACTTTCGCTGGACGAATAATGGATCAAGAAGAAAAACCCATTCAAACTACAAGTGCTCCTCTTCATAGCTCATTTTATGAAAAACAATGTGAGATGCACTGGTTGAACTCAACTCAGCTTTAACCAGTTTGCTATACACTTAAGTTTGGAAAACATCGGGCGCTTGGAATATTAATAAGACATTCAAGCTGCTTTGTGCACACTGCTTACAGGAATGAATAGATATCACCTATGTGTGTGAGAATGAGTAGTGTCAACTGCGAATCCTCATCCATTGAGAGAAGTGCTAACTACACAAAATCAAAGCAGCTAAGCTATTTCATTCCGTTAAATTTGCTACCAGCTTAGAGTCACAGAAATGCAACACTACATTCCCAGCAGCATTACTATACAAGCCTTGGACGACACGTTCATTGATTGAATAGAGCACCCCGTGAAGCTACTAAACTATTGCACTTACATCTTTAACGATGCTACCTAAACGTGTCAGCAGCACGCGTTGAAGTCGGAAAGATGTTGTGTATGCGTACGCTGGTCCGGTCTTCACACTACAAAAAGAATTGCATGAACCACTGTGGGAGGCAGTTGGTCAGGTGCACTTACTCATGAATAGATCTATCACACAATACCTTGGCTTGGGCTAAAGCAGCCTTGGGCTGACCTTGGCTTGGCCATTGCCTAGCCACTAACAACGAGCACGGGAAAGCCAGCTGCCAGGCAGCGCTCACCTGACTGCGCTCTGCGATCTGAGGAAGCTGCACAACCTGGGCAGGACTTCTTTCGACACACGCTGCCTAATGAAGTCCTTGGACAGCTCGGCAAGCACGTGAAGGCATTCAAATGCCTGAAATAGACCGAGTGGTCCAACCACTGCTGAGCAAACGTCTGATCACAAATCATGCCCGAGACCCTGACAAAAGGCATGCCCGTCTAGTTTCGCACCTAATTCCGAGGCTGAAAAGCGAGTGAGAGCTGATCCAACACGAACTGCCGCCAGTCCGGTAACTCATGCGCATGCTGGCTGTCCACCACTGGGACTGGAGCAGGGTCAACGGTCGTGCAGCGAGCGCTGCCCCCAACGCTAGCTCCGAAGCCCCGAGCTGGCGCCGGTGCGGTGTGCAAGCAGCCACACTGCGATGCAGGGATGCAATGCACAGCACTCGCCCGAGTACGGTACGAGTGTGCTCTTCTTGTGCCATGCAAAGACGTAGACAAAGAGTAAGTAGCAGCAGACTCCTGCAGCATCTGTACTGGAGCATCCGACAGTTCGGTGCTAGCTCTCCACACTGCAGCAGTTTTAACCGCGCTTTTGGAGCTGGAATAGTTTCAGCCTCCTCATGTGCTCTCAGGTCCTCTGTGGACTATAAATTAGCTATTCCATTCCTCTGCTTAAAGACCGTAGGTGACAGAAGCTTTTGCTCTGCGAGTCCCAGACTGGAACTCACGTCCACAATTCTTGTGCAACGACATCTACTCTCCTGCTGCCGACTATATATAGCTCATCTTTTCAGCGGTCCTGAGCTGCTACTTCCATGTTACTCACTACCTCAACTGCTCTCCTGACTCAGCTACACCTCTCACTTCCTCTTAATTGGGTGCAATAAAGTCCGTTGGCTACCGAATGCGTACCAAAATCCGCTTAGGCTGTGAGTGCGCTTTACAGAGCTCTCCTGCATAACACCCACATAGTCTTTGTGGCTTTGTGGAGCTACAGACGGAGATGCACACACACACTCTGATTGCCAGCCAGTAGCCCACTAATGAACGACGGCCATCGAGGCAGTCGCCACACGGCGATGCCGCACCACCGTGCGGCAGGTGCCCGCGTGCGGCAGTGCGGCACCGTTGTGCGGCGGTGCACCACCACACCTCAAAGGGCCGTATTGTAGACCCCTCATTCTCAGGAGACGAAAGGGCCTTCATCAATAGCAATTCGCTGCATGGCATCCGCCAGGAGGTCATAACTTGAGCTACCAGCATGGTAAGCCTTCGGCCAGAAGATCAGAGCAATGCAAAATTGCAGTCACCGAGTCTGCATCTGCTTTTTCATTGTAGAGAGCCTTGGGACTGTCAGTGATCCCAAAAAATCAGCAGGCCTACGCATTGAGTGTGTGAACGCCCGCCCATGAGCAGACCCTGCAGTTGGTTGCAGAAGTCTGGATAGGGGTATATGGGTACACCAGTCTGCACCCTAAACAACAGGGCTGCCACTGTGGTGTGCACAGTAGGCTAGTTCATGCTTAGAGTCGTGCATTTCAGAAGGGTCCTGCTCTACCAGCCAGTTCCAGTAAAATCTCCCCTCTCTACTTCTGATGGTTTACATAGCTGCCATTTTAAATAGCTACTGCTTTACATGGCAGTCAGAAAGTAGCAGTCTTTGCAGCAAGTGTGAGTATGGTATGAGCAAGGAGAAATGGTCTTGTGCAATGCCTCACCGACCACGGCCCATGGGGCCATTTAGCCATAAGCTAACGACTAAACAAAGTTCAGTTATAAGCGCATACGAAAAGTAAACTCAAGTAAAGCAAGCCGTCAACAAGTGGGCAGTGTATGACGCAGGCTGAGGATCAGAAAGAAACTTCAAGTTTTGCGTTATCGTGAGACTGCACGGGGCAATGTGGACGATAGAAGCATGGCTTGTATGAATACCGAGCAATGCAGAATTAAGGCACATCGAAAACCTGATTACGAACAAGCACAATCTATGAGCTATTTTACATCGACAGATTGAGCTAAAATCGAAAACGGCCACATGCTGCCATAAACAGTAGCAGCATAGACAGTCGTCTTACTGCAAGGCAGGTGAGAAAAGAATGCATCGAGAAAATCAAACTGAACAGACAAATGAAAGAACAAATCCTGGCTGAACTCCATACATAGTAAGGTGCCTGCCAGCACAAGGTAGGCAGCCAATCAGAATGTCGTAGCACTCAACGCACACACGTCATCCAAAAGAGCTACAACTACGCAGAAAAGTAGGCCACTACAAGCACTAGACTAAAAAGTGGCTTTGGCAAGTAAGAGGTTCATGCAAAACCTGTTTGCTTACAGCAAGAATGACGGCAGGCTCTGTGTCAGAAAACCGGCCGACAAGCGGTGCCCACAACCTGTGTACGGCTGGCAGCAGTACGTCTAAAACAAACGGTGCCGCGAGCACCAAAACTCGCGCGTAACAAGGGTCGCTCGAGTTCCGGCAGGGGAGCAGCAGGGTAGGGTAGAAATTAGGCGTCGGAAATGGCATGGCGTGGCATGGCATGGCGGAGCAGCGATAGGTCGGCATACTTTCCATGCTGCGCAGCACTTGGAATCCATGAGTGGCGGCCTTCATTGCAGCAATGCGCACTCGGACGCAATCATGTGACAGCATGTGACTGCACCGTTCGAGCACCTGTAAAAGCCCAGCATGCAGCTAGTGTGCTGTCCGACGGCTCCCAAATCCGAGTGACAGCTAGCGGCTTTCTTAGCAAAGTGGACACACACAGAGTTGGATCAATGCATGCTGCGCTGGTGCGAATGGGTACAGTTTGGTACACCAAGCTAGAAACGATTCATGGATGAGGTCAATTCCGAGCTGCCTCAGCTTACAGCAGAGCCGGCCATTGACAGCTTCGCACCAAGCAAACAGCTACAGTCAGGATTCACTGAGCAGTCGTGCTGGGAGTGACAACGGGCAACGCAACATACACAGACCCATGCACGCACGCATGCACGTGCACAGAGATACACAAACGCGCTGTGAATAGCAGCCCATGAACTGCAGCCCTAAGGAGCTCACTCTGTTAGCCAAGGTAATATGCAGTGGAGGAGGTGCGCCGGGCTTCTCCGCAGTATTTCCTGTGTCTGTAGGTGCATCTGCTTGGCTTGCTTGTTCGCTTGCCCACGTGTTCATGTCCTCTTCAAGGGATGCTGGATCGGCAGAGCTGCCAACACCACTGCTCTCCACAACGTCGGTCATTTCCTGGTCCGTCGCCAGGAATTTCTGGCGACAATAATCAAGAAACCTGTCTTTTATCTGGCACTGTACCGAGATTTTGCTATGTCCGTGGTCGCTCTCATTGCTCTTCACCTTGTCTTTGACGGGGACCTATAAATAAGCCGTGTGCACTACGGATGTTCCGAATCGACTACGGATGTTCCGAATCGACTACGGATGTTCCGAATCGGCAGTCATGCAAGGCATAGTTAGCGCCGGCAGAATGAGCAGGTATCTCTCACGGCATGGCCGCAACACATAGATAAATGAACCTGGCAGTAACCTCAGCTTTAAATGTTGCACATTTGTCACAGCAATAGATATGACGGCAGCATTTTTACTAACACAGAGCAAGTTCACGGCTACATGGCGATGCAAACACCTATAACTAGCGAACATGTCGGTACACAAAGGTTTGACATATACAGTACGATGTGGGATCAAGTCGTGACACAAACTAATACAGAGAAAGTCTGCTGAGCACCACATGACTAAAGCAATAGCGGTACACTCACTGCCACTTCGTCGGTGATTACAGGCATCTGCGGATACCAACGACACATACAGCTTAGAAGTGTATTCAAGACGTGCAGTATCATCCGTGCCGTAGTCTCGTCGTGGCTGCTGTCCAGCGTGTTCATCACCTACACATAGGAGCCCTCGTGATCCTGACTGGCAGCACAGCAGAACACGCCTCATGCTGCAGGCAAGAAAGAGATCCGAGAGCCTTGGCAGCAAAGAGCTTGTCACAGCTCTCCTAAGTAGATGTCGACTATGCTGAACTCAGTTCAGTCATCGGAGTATACATACATCAATGATAACGTCCTCAACATAGGGAAGAATGCTTCGATCACTGTGCTTCAGCATCGCCTGCAGAACTAAAGGAGCTCGCGGATAGTAGCTCAGTCGTCTCAGCTTTAAAGCCAGGCTATTCACTATGTAGTCGGCATGACGAAATAAGAGCTGATGGATGCTTCTTCAAATCAGAAACAACAAAGCAGCTACAAAAAGCTTCAAAATATACAGCAAAGCAAACACGTGAGCCACTAGGCATCCTATACTTTTGTCAAGGCAAACAGGAGAAGGCAAGACGCTATGTTTGGAAGTATTCTAGAACGATACCGATTTAGCATGAGCCGGCTACTCAATATTTTTCCTTAACTTACTCGTGGTGCAGAGCATGACAGATCTCTTCAAGAGCAACGTACGCAGTCTGGCTGACAAGAAGTGTGTCATCAGACAACCGGTCCAGCAACGTATACAGTGAGTCAATTAGCAGGTACTCACAGCCAGTTCCAGCTATCTAAAACATAACAGGCCACCAGAGATGTATCCCACAATACCCGTAGTCTTCAAGCACAATGGACTCCTAATGCATCAAGACCGGGCTCGCTTTATTAAGAAATGTAACCACATACTCATCAACCAAGCAACGACTATATGAAAGCTAAGGCATGCTACAGACATGCAAAAGTACATGCCCAACGGCAGTACGACTACAGTTTATCTGTCCAGCAAGTTCTCGGCCATCTTGGCACAGCAGGTGAGGTGCTTGCTCTTCACGACCCAGGTCATGAGTTCAAGTCCAGAAGTGGTACATCATTTATTGTCCACAGCAACCGGTGGTGATAGCCGTGAAAGCTCTTCTGCTGCTATATAAATGAGGCTGTTAAATTACCTTGCTAAAAAATCACCGATGCTCTTAGCCCGAGTTCCGGCAGACGCCTACTTAAGAAGTGACTAGTCCTTAATGTCTCATGCCAGCAGCTTGGATAGCAGGCTGAAACTGTGCATGAGACAAAGAGTCAAAAGCGGGTTGTCCTGCCAGTTAAGAATTCCAGAAAATTATTGCACAGAAACTAATCAGAAAGTACTTGATGAAAGCGGTCAGCCGTCGAGGTAGCTATTTCTCAGTGTCACGAATACTGGACCGTGGGGTACCGGATTCGAATCTCACAGTGGTAGGATGTTTTGCCACTTAATTAATGCTATATATATATATATATATATATATATATATATATATATATATCCAATGTGCCATAACAGAAGTGTTTTTGTGTGTGTGCACGCACATGTGTACGCGTGTGCGCATCTTATACAACCTACTTGTTACAATAACACGGAGAAAATACACATCAAGTGTCTCGGCATGCATCAAAACCAACAGATAGAGCGGTAGCTGCAGTATCAACTATAGTCAGAAACCGAATGCTAAATTCAGTGAATCGAATCAAAATTGAAAGTCACAATAATCGATTATGCAAAATTGTTGAATGCAACAGGAGTGCCAAGCCAACTAGACTCTAGCTAAAGTTGCACAAATTATAGCAGAATAGCATTGAAGTGGACCACAACGGATTAGATAAACATGCCCCATTCTTCCAATAAATGTAATGTATCTCCATCTGTAATGCCACAAACGCACAAAGAGTATATGGGTGTTACGAAGGAGTTTTCTACAGCGCATTAAAAAACAAATGAATTATATATATATATATATAACTTGAGTGGCTTTCGGTATGCATTCGGTAGCCAACAGACTTCATCTCACACAACAAAAAGCAAGTGATAAGCATGGCTGAGTCAGGAGAGAAGCTGAGGTATACTGAGTAGCACGAAAGTAGCAGCTCAGGACGGCTGGAAAAGATGTGCAATAGTCGGCAGCAGGAGAGCAGATGTCGTTGCATAAATGTTGTGGAAGTGAGCTCCACAGTCTAGGACCCGTAGAGCGAAGGTTTTTGTCTCCAACGGTCTTTGAGCGGAGGAATTGAACAGGTAGTTTACTGATCCATACAGGACCTGAAGACACGAGGAGGCTGAAACTGGTGCAGCAGTTCAGCTAGGTATGGAGGAGCCAAGCCGTGGCCTTGGCCTTGCAGTTTAGCATAAGAACTTCAAGATTCAAAGAATCGACACTTGGAATATGCAGACACACTTCAGGCATCATGGAGCTTCCAGCTTGTTTGAGTCAATGTCATTGCCAGGGTGAAGGAGAAGACTCTTACAGTGAAGTAGAAGACTCTTACAGAGCCTTCTACTTCACCCTGTAAGAGTCTTCTTCACCCTGGCAATGACATTGACTCGAACATGCTGGACAGCCACATAACTCTGATCAAACAAATGTGAAATGAGGCTTGAATGCAGAGAGCAGTAAAGAGAAAAACTTGCTGCTACAAAAAAAGATGGGGAAGGCGTCACTCCAAGCTATTAAAGCAGTCTGAACGACTGACACCCGCCGCCCCACCCCCAAGAAAATCAATCGGGCACAAAGAAGCAGCTACTGTTGATGCTGCAGAGGCTGCCAGATGTACGGGTACACTGATGCAAAGCTAAAATGGAGGTCAAAGTACTGAGTGTTGGTCTTGCTGTTGGAATGAAAGCAAGCATGACAATACTCCAAGCTTATTAGCACCAGGGAGTTGGTAAGATGCTTTGCTAGCCACTAAGATGTGCAGTTCCTAGTTTTGGAAGTCCATCAGCTACAATGGCCACCAAGCTTTCCTGAGAAACTATCAAAACCAAACTAATATCCGAGAGGAAAAAGTCTTCTAAAAGCAATAAGTTCTGGGATAACTATTGCATTTCATCGAAGCGATTGAGGACAGCAAGGCCACAAAAGACAATCGTAGCCAATATTATCAGAGTAAAGCAAAGCGTGCACACTCACAACCAAATGAAAAGTATTTAATTCCAGAAACAAAACACCATAAAGCCAGAGCAAAAAGGTTGCTACTGTTCGTCCATGTCTCGCTGTCTTAATACTAATATTATTTTCGGCCTCGGCTACTTGCAGCCCATCGGTAAGGAGCTCGCACTTTACGATACGTGCCATGGGTTCGAATCCTGCGGCATGCAATTCTGTAGCCTACTGCAGCGCAGTGAAATACGATTAGACTCTTCTGCTGCTACACAAATGAAGTTTTTGAATCAGCAACTCTTTAACTGACTTTCATCGCGCATGTCAAAACTTGCTTTGTTGCAGCATCACCAAAGGTAACCGTTGGCAAAGGCTGAAGGCTCTCGCACTCCACACGAGTAGAAGTAATTTAAGCTTTATCTTATTGAGAAAAGAAAAACCTAAACACACTAAATAAACCTACTCATTATTATCAATGTGGCAGAATAGTACTTTCTCAAAAAGTCACTCACCCTGACTGCAACGGAAAGTCCGTCGAGAAGGATGCAGGTGAAGAGGATCTGACCGTTGGCCCGCGAGATCACGCCATCATCGACGGCACCCTTGGCAGACTTCACGAGCGCTCGCTTGCCGACGTCGGTACGAGGAAGGTCTCGATTTCGAGCATCTGCGGTGGATGAAAGCTTGTCCAGGTACTCGCGAATGACGTCTTTCGCCACACCACGAGCCACCTCGGAGGCAGGAGCCGATGAACGCATTCCGTCCTCTTTACTTTTACGTGCATCCTCTGCAGCTGACAAGCCAAAATACACTACTTCCGCCAATGTCGTGCCAGGCTGTGCCACATTCTGATTACATGAATACAGCACGATGCCGTATCGCGTGAGAGGCCACGAAGGCAAGCCGATTACTGCGTGGACGATCAATAGAGGAAGCTGCAGTTCGGTAGTTCGGTAGCAGCGTTCGATGCGCCAAGGCGAAAAAAACCGCAAATCGAATCGTATAACCGTGCAGCCCCTTTCTATATACTGTGTGTAGCTCGAGCACAATCTGCATATCGCCAGCCCTGGTGACGCCACTTACCAAAGGTGCTACCATAGCCGCGGAGAACCTCATTCAAAATCAGTGCGGCCTCCTTCTCGTATCTACCGGATTCGTTCATCATATCGAGCAGGTGGTCCGTCAGAACTATGACATTGCCTACAATATTAAAAAAACCAATGAATCTTACGGCCAGCTCATATCTTTTTCCTTACCTAACCTATGCAGCTAGGGCTTCATCCTTCAACACAAATACTTCTCAACCCTTTGCTACACACTGTGAATGGCCACCATTCTTCCACTGCACTCTCCCTCCGAACCTCTTGCTTTCACCACTTCAATGTAAATGATGTGCTGCATAGAGGCCACGGTTCTGCAGACACTATGGAAACCACTTTGATGCAATCACTATCCATATATATTTTTAGCCTTTCAATTGAAGGCCAGACTAAAGTTGACATGCAGTGACCTGATGTCAGTCGAGGTAATCGTCTTCCCTGATATGATGCAAGCAAACATTATTAATGCACGAAGACTTTATTATCATCTATCTGGCCTACGGTAGTACAATCGAACATCGAGCAAAGAGTAGAAGAACTGACGGCAGCCGTGCCATTGCGAATAGGCAGCCATTCAGTTAAGCATTGCCAGTAGAAGAACTGACGGCAGCCGTGGAATTGCCATGAAGTAAGCAGTGAATAGGCAGCTATTTAGTTAAGAATTGCCAGATAATTGATGACAGTCAAAGTCAAAGAATGATCACAAGTCAAAGAATGAAGAAATATCGACTCACGAGAAACTACTCCCTGTGACTTACAAAAACCGATAGTGGTAGGCTAATTGTTTACCCCTGAGTCTTAGCCCAGTAGGTAAGGTGCTTGCTCTTCACGACCCAGGTCGTGGGTTCGAGTTCTGCAGTGGGCGACTCTGTATCGCCCACTGAAAGCAGCTGTGATAGCTGCTAAGGCTTTTCTGCAGCTACATAAATAAGGCTTTTAAATCGGCTAATATCTACTCGTCCAGCTTTAAGTGCTGACTGATCAAGCCAGTTCTAGGTAAAGAAAGAATGATTCCACTAAATCAAAGCTTTAAAGGCAGAATACTATGAGAACCTAGGCAAGCAAACAATCTGCAAGCCTCAATAATACATTGAGATCCAAGATCTTGTCTGAAAATCCAAGTGCCAGCAACCTAGGGCGGTCGACGAAACTTAGAGACGACCCCAAAGGCAGGCAACAAGCAAAAATAACTCGCCGGCGAACATGCATGTGATCAGCTTGCCGAATTTCAACAGGCTGCTCTTCGTGAATGCACATGCCTGACTACAAAAATCCCTCCTCATTCAGATATCACTCAAACAGGGTCCTGACCAATTTGCCAAGACCATAGAATACAATCTTCCAATGGTTCTGCTGCTAATCAATATTCTGGTCGGCTGCTCGACTGTAAAAGCCACTCGCAAGCACAGCAGGCAGCACAAGCATACCATAGCGTCCGAGTAAATGGCAGCAGGCAGACAGCTCCTTCCACAAACGCTCGTCGTCGAAATGCTTGAACTGCTGCCACAACTTGCCGTGCACGTGCCGCCGATGTTGCCTTTCCTCAGTGGACGAGGACCCGCCACTATCGGCGACGTCTTTTGAGCCGTCGACTTCGACTTGGTTAAGGTCCTCTCCGTGCGCTGCTGCTGCTGCTGCTGCTGCGGAGCAAGCCGGCAGTTGATTACAAACGCAGCTGGCGAACCAAGTGGCGATGCGCCTCCACAACCCTGGCTCCAACCGTTCGGCACGGCCAGAGCAGTGCTGCCTGCAGGCTCGGCAGCAGCCAGCCACAGGCGCAGCTGCCAGCGCCGCTGCCCACTGTCGCCAGCGCTGCCCGAGGCACCCAGTCACCTCCGATGCCGGCGATTGACGACGGCGTAGCCTCGCACAGCAGCTGCAGACTGCCGCAGCGCAGCTCGAGCACCTGCGAGAAGGCGTGCATGAGCCGCTGCAAGTGAGCGCTCGAGTTCAGCAGCCGATCCATCCTCGTGCCTACGGCAGACATGTGCAGACACGTGCGCCTGCTGCTGCCGCTGCTGCTGCCGCCGCCGAGCCACGAGCCGACTGCCACGCACAAGAGCGGACTTTCGCATACGAGCTCGAGCGCTGCACTCGGTCCCACTCAGGCCTGCGACGAGCGGCAGCTGCCCTTCCCTTCATTTCTCGCTGGCGCCCAGCGCGTGTAGCACCGATTTTAGCGCGACGCGAGCGCGACTGCTGTGCTGTTGCAGACAGCTCACCGAGCACTGTCAGGTAGCCGTGCAGAAGGCGGAGCGAGGCCAGCCTTGTGTCGTCATCTGCAACGCAAGCCGGTGCAAAGCACATTCGGTGGCACATTCACAGCCACCGAGCAGCACCCGACTGCCCGCCAAGCACAGTGACTCGGCAGCCACTCCACCCGTGCGCCAGGCCGATGCGTAGCCGCACAAGGAAATGCCGGCTAACGTGGTGCGAGGTGCACCTTACCGCTGGGCTGAGGCCGTGCGCCATGCAAAGAACTGTGCGCGGGGAAAAAAGCGAAAAGTGGAACTGCCCACACACGACATAGTGGCCAAGTCCGAGAAGACAAAGAAGAACACTCAAAACTTTCTAAAGTAACTCGTTGATGACATTTAAGCTGGATTTATTGTTGCTGCATACACGTGCACATAACAAATGTGACAAAGGTTTACTAGAACGTTCAAAAATAGCCCAAATGCAGGACAGCTGAATATTTCTCATGGTCACCAACCAACTGGCGGCAGGCTCGGGGAGTGGAAGAGGTGAGCACAACTTCAAGTAAGCACCGAGTACACAAACAACCAGCAGCAATGAACACTCGCATCACAACAACTACATCATCATACATTGTAATACAAAGAAATCCAACAGTAAATTGTATTGAGTACCCTCGCATACCTGTGGTGAGTGACTATGAAATCGATACCAGTGGGGGATGGTGACTTGCTTGAGTGACTTGCTGACTGGCAGATGGTGACTAGCCTAGTTTTGTGTAGCTAAAAATTCAGCAATCGGTAAATCTCGCTTGCTTACTTTAAAAAATATTAGCTGATTTAACAGCCTCATTTGTATAGCGGCAGAAGAGTCTTAACAACTATCACCACCATTTGCACCTGGCAATAAAGGACCGCCCACTACAAGATTCGAACCCACAACCTCGGTCGTGAAGAGCGAGTACATTACCTCCTGGGCTATCACGGCTCAGTACCTGAGGTATATATATTTCAGCTGCTCCCAGCCTTGCTATGTACAGAATACTGAAAGCGTAAGGCGTTTATCGATTCTCGAATATATATATGACAGGCCTATCAGACTAGATGAGAGACTTGAGTGCAAGGTGCATGAGCTTTTTTGCGTGCGCAAACTGCGCGCACGTCTTTGTGCATCTTGCGTATTTGCATTTGCGCAAATGCGCACATGTTGCAGGCACCCGCGGGCACGCGCACCCGCACGAACTTGCTCACGCGCACGAACTTGCTCACGCGCACGAACTTGCTCACGCGCACGAACTTGCTCACGCGCACGAACTTGCTCACGCGCACGAACTCGCTCACGAGCACGAACTCGCTCACGCGCACGAACTCGCTCACGAGCACGCTGCACATTCTGCCTTTTTCAAGCTGCATCACACACACCTGGCTGCTGGAGGAGCCTGGGAAGGCGCGAGGTGAAAACGAAGATGTTGTCCTCCAGAATCTCGTGCATGGTCGGCAGCCGGCCGCCGGCCAAAAGCTCGGCATCCAGCGCCACGGGAACGGCTGGAGAGACTGACTCGTCGAAGCTCTTGAGCGCATTAAGGCAGTAGGTTGTAACGAGAGGCTGCTCGTCACCGACGAGCCCTATCAGCACTTCTAGCAACGTCTGCGTCGACCGAGCGAGCGAGCTGCAATGCAGCCACGCATGCGTGCAGGAAAACTCGCGCCGAGGCACTGCTGCCGCTGCCGCCTCCGCCGAAGTCTTTACTGCTGGGAAGTGCACACTCTGAGCGGTTAGCTGACGCCGGATTGGCTAGCCTGCAAGCGAGCGACTAACCGAGTGCACTGGCTCAGACACTTGTCGGCCAGCCGGGCAACGCTGAGCCGCACGCGATGAGATGCGTGTCCGACCGAGCGTTCACAGATCACTTTCAGCAGCACCCCGAGCTTCTCAGCTGCGCCAGCAGTCCACTCGGGCGTTCGCCTGACCACCAGCTGGCCGCCGACGCCGGTCGACGCCACAGCCGTAGTCGCTGCTGCTGCTGCTGCTGCTGCTGTCTGCCCTTGTCCGCCTAAAGGGTAAAAGCAGGTGAACATCACGAGGCATGGCGAGCGGAAGCACGGGAAGCGACGAGCACACTTCTTGGCATGCGACTGACCGCGGCTCTCGGCAAGCCATGGCGCTGCACGAGCGTCACCCACCGCCGGCGCTCGTGGACGCATGCACACTGTCGCCATCCGCTGTCACTTCTGGGCAATGGCTGTCAGCCATCACAAGTGCCACGACGTCGGCCCATACGTCTATGCTTCGCTAGAGCGGAGTAAGCAATGGACGCATTGGGGCAGCGGCAGTGGCAGCGGCAACAGCAAAGCGGCAGGCCCCAGCGAAGCGGCAGGCGCCAAAAAATGGCGGTAGCCTACACGGGTTAAACAGTTCGACGGCGATTATGAGAAAAAAAGTCTAATTCTATACGTCATGCTGGCGCAGAGTGTGAGCCAAAGCAGGTCAAATATTGCCACAAATATCCTTGTACATTGCAATACGCAGACAAGCGATCTTATGTTCGTATTCGCGTTATCGTTATCCAGAATCGGTGCATGCATACTCTGGCCTGGGGATGCACGTGCATAAAATCGCATGCTCTGTCGATCCTTGGGCACTGAGAGCTGAGGGGGGAGTGACGAGAGCAGCTCAAGGACAAATTTCTCTCCCGCGGCAAGAGACAGAAGCTCGCTGATTCACTAGCGCAAACGACCTGACAGAACGCCACGACAAAAAAAGATAGGAAACGGGTCAGAAATCACTCAGACAAGCGCTCATTTAGCGCCCTTCTTGCACCTAGCGATCAAGCTGGATGGAATGTCAGTATTAACAAGCAGCACGCAGAATCGGCTTTCTGACTACTATTTTCGGGAGCCAGGAGCAGCAACTGGCTCACTCATTATTCGATAACGGTAGCCCACAAATTTTAGGCTACTGAATGAAACAGCGACAACCTTCAGAGCATGAAATGTGCCTTTGAAAAGAAAATTAGCGTCTGGACACTTCCGGAAGTGTAAGCACAATTAAGAGGGGCTTTATAGTCGAAACTGGTAAAAGTGCCACCTGTACATACATGCCTGCATGGGTCACTCGCTCACAAATATTGCCGTTCTGCTAAGGTCCGGCTGAATCTGCCGTAATTCACCGGTGTACTGTGCATTAGCGACACCAGTCAAACGATACCAGCTCCAGTCGGTTCAATACCTGGTTCTCACATTGTTGGTCTACGATCAGTACATCCGGACTGGCAGTGTCATGCTGACCACGCCAACCAAAGCATACTTTCACTGCGCATACCACACCTGGAGTCGGGCATTAGCAGAATGTGCAACTTAGCAAGGAAGACTGCAGTGAACAAGCATGAGTAGAACAGGGCTGCAGTGGCCAGATCCAGAGATAAGGGCATCTCTTAGAAGTTACTGAGATCACGCACTCACTCACTTCGGCTCAAGCATGCTGCTTGTCTTTGAACAGCCCCCTGGCTGCCTTGTAGATAGTCTCAAGCTATGAACAGAAGAGACGTGGAAGTGCAGCAATAGGTAAAATCTCAGGTCCTGTGAGGACTTGACTGGGAGGCTCAAAGCTAATCACGACCCACAGAAGTTTGATGTTGGGTGTCATGTGGATTTTTCAAAAAACAGGTGACAGAGAAGTTCTTAGAATAGCATTCTATATACGATCGAAACCCAGGAAAGAAGCCTCGAGTTAAGAAAAAACGACAGAGGACATCAGGATGTCAGAAGCCTATAAAAAAATCTTAAGGTGGTCAATAGAAAAATATAGTTAATAAGTACAGCACCCTAAGAGAACTTAATCTCTATCCAGGTACTTCACATATGCCACAGGGCTCAAGCCTTAGAGTTCGATTATCAATTACATTCACCTTGACCCTGTTGGCCCGTATCCAAAGTGGTGCTAGAAGACAGGTTTGAATGTGCTTTGGTATGGAAATTACATGCTCTCTTGCCATTACCCCTAAAGTATATTCAAACCCAGGTTGCTTTCATAGATATCTATATATCTATCTATTTAATTCCAACTACTCGAAGTGGTTTGATGACGATGCTAAAATCCAGTGAGATAAATGTTCAAGCAGGGTAACGAATTAACATTTCATTGTTTCTTCCTATTAACCCTACCTTCTTTAATATTTTGTAGGCCTCAATTTCATAAAACTCGGCGATGTTTGAGGTTCTGTCGTGATACCTGGACTGCATATGTATCTTTGACTGTAAATATTTATTTACTTATTTATTATTTTGGAATTGATACAGAACCGACAAAATTTGTATATTTAGCACTACAGTACAATGATGTGATATCTTTGGATTGGCAGGACTGACGGTGCACTTTTTTAACTGGGAAACTGGCTTTGGGAATCGCTGGCACCGGAAGCTTGACATGCTAACTGCTCATTATCTGTGTAACTACGTACAAATGCATGTACAAAGGCACGTATAGCATCTTTGGCTAACAATAGATGCTCCATTTATGATTGATTGGGAAGAATTAGTAATAAGTAACAGAGAAGCAGTACACGTGCTACCGCTTGTTAGTTGAGCAGGCATGATCCGTGCAGTCATATATGCAGATGGAATTTAAAGTGAGGCAGTGTGGCACACAAAGAGAGCTGGTCTATGCTTATGCTGCCTTGATCAATTGAATAATTTCTGAATATGTTGCCTTGGACCGCAACAGCTGTGACAACTACTGACTAGTAAGTCCTGGAACTGTTAAAGCAGGCAGCATACAGGAACAAGCAATTTGCATATAAAACTGTGAGTGAAGGTTAGCAGTGTGGTATTGTTTGGGGCATTGTAAGAACCATGCTTTAGAATCTGAGAAGTATTGTTGGTATACCAGCATACTTGGTAATCCAGCATACTTGGTATTTTTGGCAGCTTCTACCTTATAGCACATAAACCTGATAGCCGATACCAAGCACCTAGGGAGGGGCTGTAAGAAAGGCATGCGCACCAGTCACGGTCGGCATGCTTCGGGAAGGTCCAAGGAAGATGAAGTCCAAAAATGTTCAGCCCCCTTAACAAAATCCTGGCGACACCCTTGGCAGATATCACCATAACAGAGAGGCAAAATCAAACCAGAAAACCGAGAACATGTTCACTATCAGCCAAGAGCAGTGCTAGAGAAGAAACCGCAAGGATTTGTTCGACCGTTTTTCACAGATAACAGGCATGTTTAAATAAGTAGCTACTCACAGCTATGACCATTTGCCCGACTTTCGTATCACCAGTGATGACTTTGCTCAGCGATAGAACGATACCAGGTAGAAACGATGCAAAACAGGCACTTGCTCGATGAAACACACCATCTTCACCTGAACAAGGTAAAATCTTTTGAAATCGGCATTCAAGCAAGCTGAACAGTTCCGAAAGACCTAGCTCAGTATATGCATGAAGCAATCTGAGGTGTACATGATATACCAAAATGGCACAACAGCAAATATTGTCACACTACATGTTTTGCAGCTCAACATCTCGTGCAGCCAGAAGCCGTAGCGTGAAAGACCAGTGACACTAGATTTCCACCTTATTACATTAGATCTCCATCCCGAAGGCTTTACTACAGGAGGAAAGCAGCTTGTGCGACCTGAACGTCTACTGCAGTACTAGACTTAATGATAGCGCCTCAGATTCCTGATTCGACTTTTACAAGAACTGCTTAAAAACTTAAAAGTTTGAAAAGGAGCCACCTGCTGCTTGAAGATCTCTCAGGGCTGGACCAATCAAGGACATCAGTGATGGATAAAATCGGCCCCCCACCATCTTACTGATGCCCACCTAGATTGCACTTCATAACTAAAATATCATGATGACTTGCTGAAGAACCACTTCCTGACGAACTGCTTGAGAAAGCACCAGTGAAAATAGGTCAGCTGCAAAGCCCACTATCATTACACTACTATAAAGTGCAACAAACGACAGACAAGGCCAGTCGTCCTTAAAAAGGATCACTTGCTATGCTTGGACTTTCCCAGCCGACATTTAGCGGTCCTCACAAACATGTACATCGTCCAAATACCAGTTGGTTAGGATTCCTGCATTGATATGCACAGTAGATCTATATTAGCATAACTCGGTGATGCCCAGAAATTTGGTCTGCACACAGCATACCAACATGCTACAGTATATGACTGATGCCAGCAACAGCTTTTCCATTTACAGCTGAGGACCAGTGAAAGTAGAAAGGGCACAAAAAACAGGCACGACAATTGCAACTAGTGGCAACATCATCAGCTTCATAGTGCATCATAGTGCAACGACAAAAGATGCACACACTTTTAGTAACGCAGGCAGAGACGACCCAGAACGACCTTGCTGCCAGCAGCCGAAGCAGGAAGTAATGGCCATTAGGTGCAAAAAGGGAGGAAGCTCAATGCCCTCGTCATTTGGAAAGAGTAATGCGAATTATGGCCCAAAGCAACAGGCCACGGCTAATATCGCATCCAGATAGCATGGCTACCTGCAAGGGAAGGCCAAGCAATCACTCACGTGACCGCCGAACTTGACCAAGCTCGGCAAGACACTCCAGACTTGCCAGCTTCACACGCCGAGACGGGACCGTCTCTACCAGCTTGAGCAGTGTAGACACGCCGTGTCCAATGGCTGCCAGGTGAGCTGCATGGTAGAACTGCAGGAGAACTCTGCAGGCGAATCAAAACTCATGCTCAGCATGAACAAATTTAATATGAGCCGTTCATGCGAGTCGCAACCAGAAAACAATGGCCACCATTGACATCGTCAGCGCAGGAGACAAGAAAACTTAAGGGGACGAAAAAGCCTTACTGCTAACGTTAACATGTTACAGTGGAAGAGGGGCAGACTCTTACCCAGGGCTCGTGCTATGTAGCAATACTGTGAGAGCATGCACGACATCTTCCTGGCACTCCTCAGATTTGGCTGCAAAACAAGACAGCGACTGCATTAACAAGAGTGAAGCAAGCATCAGCATCCATCACTTCGGCTAGCGGAATTTAATGACGGCCATGCCCACGAGGCTCAAATCGTTTAGCTGTGCATCTAACCAACCTCAAATCCTTTGGAGACCGTGACTTTAACTTTTATTTTTCCAAAATGTGGAACTCACCCAAGACTGTCACGAAATCCCTTGACAAGTCCGTGTGAATTATTCTTTGTGTATTAAGTGTACAGGCACTGAACATACCTAATTGACATCAGTCCTTTACAACATATATAAAGTGCCTAGAAAGAGATTAAGCTATCTTGGGGTGCTATAAAAAATGTCATTATTATTATAGAGATATAAGCCACACCCACAAATATGTGGTGCACATCACAGCAAACCGCTCTGGGATAGGGTAAGGGTATGAGCCAACAAGTTAGCACTTCCTTAAACGGGCATGTGACTTGATGCTTGTAAAACACAGCAGAACGGTCGTTCAGCACTATACACTTTCCGACACATTAATGCATTCATTCATAGCGTCCTAGCACACAACACACACACACACACATTGCATGCACATGTAAAGAGCGAGCATGATCAGGGCCTGACAGGACTACAAGTGTTGTATTCTGGGAGTGTGATCTAGATCTGATTTCTGAACGATGGTAGAAACACAAACCCACATGGTATATCCGTGTATTTTACTCCTCCATCGCAGAATATAGCAGACCCGGCTGACATGACAATAATAATAAAAATAATAATGCATTTGTATAACCCCCTTAGAGAACTCAAATCTCTTTCTAGGCACTTTATAGATGCTGTATAGAAAGCATTACCAAATGATTGGTGGTAACATCCACAAGCAGTAGGCACAGTTTAAGCAGGTACATGCACACGAAGGACGAATAACAACGACCCACCAAATGCTGTAACAAACAGGTGCGTTTTAAGCTTCTTTCTAAATGTCGTCATGCGGGAGGGGGGAAGTTGTGACGTGCGTCGGCGACATAAGTAATCGTGCTAAACATAAATAAGGTTTACAACTACACAAGAATTAAAAAGTGAAATGCACTGTCACTAGGGCTACAGCATAAACCCCTTAATTACGATGTTAGTCATTTTCCTTACATGAGGGCTGCATGCACATACCTGCAACTACGCAATGCCATCACTAGAATATTATTTAAGCTCCCGAGTTCTGGGTCTCGCTCCCCGCAGTAAATCAATATTCACTATAGCGAATCGGTGAAATCTCAGCCTTGGCTAACTGTATAGTAATCGCGCTGAGAGCAGCCCATCTTTACAACGATCGTCAACGCATTGACGACATAGCAAAAAATCTCCATACATCAGCCACGGAAAGCCTCTGGCATACGAACGCTTCAGCAAGGTTGCTGTACGCTCACAGACAAGTGTCCATACCAACAAAGTGTCTGGCAGTCGGAGGGTTGAGAGCAACGAACAGTACCATTACAAGATCTTTGTACACGCTGAAGCTTGCCACTGTAGAAACTTTTAAAATAGCCTTTATAGCCGCAGCGCTTGCAGCACACATTTCCTCCTGTCTGAAAGAAAACATGAACAGTGAGAAATCCGTTGCTTGCATGTGCTTTACGCTCTCTTGACAACACAAGTGCACTGCACAAACCCGCAGGATGTAAACAATTAAAGAGCCTGACAACTTCGAATAATCTTTCAGGCAATCGCTAGCTCACCCTTTGCATGGTTTTTTGAATATGTTTACCAATGGAAACAGCAAATACTCCTGAAGCTTTTGCACATGCTCAGGCGGTAAGCACTGGATCAGAGAAGTCACCTCCAACAGCAGACCAACGGTCGGACTTTCAGCTAAAGCTACACACGTGGGTCTTAGAAGCAGAAAACTTGAATTTACGTCCAAGTTCATCTTATATATCAGACCGAAAGACAACTGTTGTTCGTTGTGCTGGTGGCGCTACCACAGCACGCGCGCCTCCAGTAAACACATCAGTAATGGACTCGCTGTTTAAGACACGCCCTTGCTATTGCTTATTACATAGCTCAGCGGGCGTACTGCGGTTACGGGTACCCCCCACCCCCGCCCCCCCCCCGACCCCAAATCTCCCACCGCCTAGGTGGCTATCGGATGTGCAGAAATGGAGCTATCAAGCGTCGACAGTCCTTACATAGACTTTGCGGGCATAGCGCCGTTCGGCGCGCAGCTTAACGGCTTTTATCCAGAAGGTGTTGACCATTTTTGCATGTGCATGGGGCGAAAAGACTGCTGGAGAGTTCACAGTTCAATGACGCGCGTTCAGTGTCTATTTCCTGATGGAGCTATAAGAAGGCGAGTAGTTCTTTTACATGCACAAAATGGATGGTCATTGTTTGATGCACATTTTCTAAAGGGGCCTGCTGGGAAGCTGCTTGTTCTCGAAACGGGTACACCGATTGCCGGTCTCCGATCGCTTTCTGGCGGTTCGCCGACGCCGCGGAGCTTCAAGCGAGCTCCCAATGGAGTCCTTTTTTAGAGGAGCTGAAGACCTCTTCCACGAGGCTCGCTTCTTCAGCGAGCAGCATTCGTGAGTTTCTGAGCTAGAAGGCTATCGTTTTTTGGTTATGTCAAGCTTACCTGCTGGCCAGCGCGCTTTCGGGGAGTAGCTCAGGAAAGGCTTCAAAAATAAGGCGGGCACCCAAACTCTTTTTGGACGGAGTCTAAAAGGGCTTCCATCGGCAGTCCCTCTTTCATCGCCGAGCTCCGGGCTCTCCCAAAAGGTAGGTAATATATTATATGTATAGTTTTATAGACCATTCAGTTACATAAACTACACAGCCCATCTGAGTGGCATGGCTTCGGCGCGCCAATTCCGAGTCAGTGTTCAGAAGACGATACTATTTTTGGTCTAGCGATGCCACCTATTGAATAGCCTTATCCAATCTCGGACTGGTTGCAAGTTATCTCACCAATGCTCGGCCTTCACATACGCACTCTCTTCTGCTGCGGCGCGTTCCGCTTTGTGTAGTAAAGGACGCATTGGCAACGTGGCATAATAATTGCTCGCTTACGGATTGCGTGTACTGCTAAAGTGCCGCCTACAGCACCGGCATGCACAGCTCCGCCATTTTTGGGAAATGGATAAGAAGGCCTGTTGGGACCTTTAACACCTAGCTTCAGCGCCTGCCTGCACTCCACAGTGCCGACCAGACAAGGGAGAAACTAGAAACAAACTTTCGTGTGCCATTCATTCCTGCTCCAGTTCCGTTTGGTCACGGGTGGACGGCAAAAGTTTTCAATAATATTCTGCCAGCGCAATCGAGTGAACCTAAACTTCTAATTGCCCCTGCCGACTACTAAGTCGGTGCGAGACCAATCGGTACTAACCATAGCAAGTTGCTTAAGGACTGTACTTTGAGGTTTTCGGGGTACAGCGCCGGCGGCTTTTGCCTCTGCTGGCCACATCCGGAGGCCGGTATTGAGGCAGGGAGGCGCGAATGGGCTTCCACATACCACGTCTCGGCCGACGAACTCCGTGTACCCGGTTGCCCTGGCTAATGGGCAATCCGGTAATGCGTCAAAGGTCCGGCTCGGCGTATTCGGTGACTCAGGAGGCAGACGTATCGCATCATAGCCGTTCTCGGCTAGTGAATCTTGCTTGGGTGCATTGAGTATAGGGGTATAGACATCAGCTAGTTGCCCCTAGAAGTGGACACTTGAGGTGGTGTTGGTCGTTAGGTGGCCTCTGTCCTCGTTCGTATTGCTTTTCATGTTAAAGGCCTGCAGCAAGCAGAAAAAAGGCGTAGCTGGTGAAGCCGAACTAGTTTCCAATCAGTAGTCAGTAAATAATGAGAAATCTATGCGCTTGTACCCTCGCTGTGAAACTGACGAATCTTCGACCAACGGTGTCTTTTGTGCTTCTGGCGCGAGATATCTTGCACGCCTTTTCTTTATTCTAGTTCTCGCTAACACGGTTAGCTTCTGATGAAGTGTTGTGACATGCAATCTCAAATGACTGTCAACAGCATCAACGATGAATGGTTCTTTTTCACACGCTTTTTTGCTCACCATTCGTCGTTTGGTTGACGTCTGCAATAAGGAAAAGGCTATCTTGGCGAGGGCCTGTGCTGTGATAAGAGTTAGCTTGTACCATAGCATCATTAGCCGGGGTGGATTTATATGTGGCAAAGCCAGGTAGGGTCATGTTGTGTGAGCCTGCTGCTTCTACTATTGTAATTAGTGCAGCAGCAGCAGCGGCAGCCAATGTATGCCCGACCTGCAGCAGGTGGTTGGGCAATTGACTTGATGCAGCGTCAGGCCTTTGATGTAAGGATGTGGCCCGCCATATCTGCATTCCTCCATCTGCGGTGAGTCAGCCAGCTCGTATAAGTACCCGTTGAGGGAATAAAGATAGAGTCTCGTTAACGGCTCACGTCCGTCCTCGTGTCTCCGTAACAGCCGCCTCCGGAGCCACAGCAATACAACAATTGGTAGAAGGAAATGGTTTACTCGAGCCGATAAGAGTATCAGACCTTCTATGGCCTAGACAAGACGCCGATACTGACGAAATGTTTAACGGCGGACCACAATTTATGATCTGGCTACCAACGCTTGAGAAGACCGTAGCAAGGCTAAAGATTGCGATGCCGTTAAAGCATGCTGTGCCAGTGTGTCTGGGCGATAGCGCGATACACGGTTGGGGTGATCAGCCGGCCGACGTAAAGCAAGACGGCCACAAGCGATGAAATGAGTTAATTCTGATCTTCTCGCGGTTGACGGATGAGGAGGCCGAGAGGTTTCGGCTGGAGCAGGGGCAGCTCGCCGGAGCCGAGACCGGGACAAAGCTAGGCGACAAGCCAGCTTCATCACCAGTCGAGCCCACCGTGAGCTGCTCACAAGAGCCAGACAGCCGAGCGGAACTCATTCAGCTGCCGCAGCCATCCGACGGCAATACCGAGGCAGGAAGCGGGTATGGGACCGCTTCCGACCTTCCGCTGCATGAACAGCCGAAGAGCGCCAAACAAGTGCGCAGCGGCAGCAGCCGGAGACGAAGGAAGTGCAGCATGAAGTGACGGCTTCCAGCAGCGAGGCGATAGCGGTACTCGGCATTGCGATAGTACCCTGCGACGAGGCGCAGGCGGCCCAAGGGTGCGACGTCTCGGCGGCGAAGTGCAGCAGTGAGAGCGTCGTGGCGGTGGAGAGCATTTCGGCAGCAAAGAGTGCCTGAGAGAGAGAGATTTCTCCGCCACGGAGCGAGCGCAGCGGCGAGAGCTTCTTGGTGGTGGAGAGCACCTGCACAAGCACCTCGACGCATAGTACAGAGGAGCACCGCAAGATAGCGGTCAGCGGCGAGGCGATAGTAGCCTGCGACCAGGTGCAGGCAGCCAATGAGAGCAACGTCTTGGCTGTGAAGCTTAGCACCGAGAGCGACGCGGCAGCAAAGAGCGTGATGTCCTCCGCCGCTATGACGCTCCGCTACGACGCGCTGCTGCGGTTGGCTGCCAAGACGTCGTACTCACGGCCGGTTTCGCTGCCGCCGCGACGCTCTCGGTGCTAAGCTTCACAGCCAAGACGTTGCTCTCATTGGCTGCCTGCACCTGGTCGCAGGCTACTATCGCCTCGCCGCTGACCGCTATCTTGCGGTGCTCCTCTGTACTATGCGTCGAGGCGCTTGTGCAGGTGCTCTCCACCACCAAGAAGCTCTCGCCGCTGCGCTCGCTCCGTGGCGGAGAAATCTCTCTCTCTCAGGCACTCTTTGCTGCCGAAATGCTCTCCACCGCCACGACGCTCTCACTGCTGCACTTCGCCGCCGAGACGTCGCACCCTTGGGCCGCCTGCGCCTCGTCGCAGGGTACTATCGCAATGCCGAGTACCGCTATCGCCTCGCTGCTGGAAGCCGTCACTTCATGCTGCACTTCCTTCGTCTCCGGCTGCTGCCGCTGCGCACTTGTTTGGCGCTCTTCGGCTGTTCATGCAGCGGAAGGTCGGAAGCGGTCCCATACCCGCTTCCTGCCTCGGTATTGCCGTCGGATGGCTGCGGCAGCTGAATGAGTTCCGCTCGGCTGTCTGGCTCTTGTGAGCAGCTCACGGTGGGCTCGACTGGTGATGAAGCTGGCTTGTCGCCTAGCTTTGTCCCGGTCTCGGCTCCGGCGAGCTGCCCCTGCTCCAGCCGAAACCTCTCGGCCTCCTCATCCGTCAACCGCGAGAAGATCAGAATTAACTCATTTCATCGCTTGTGGCCGTCTTGCTTTACGTCGGCCGGCTGATCACCCCAACCGTGTATCGCGCTATCGCCCAGACACACTGGCACAGCATGCTTTAACGGCATCGCAATCTTTAGCCTTGCTACGGTCTTCTCAAGCGTTGGTAGCCAGATCATAAATTGTGGTCCGCCGTTAAACATTTCGTACCTCAGTATAGGCGTCCCATCTAGACCATAGAAGGTCTGGTACTCTGTTTGGCTAGAGTAAACCATTCTCTGCTGCCAGTTGTTGTATGGCAGTGGCTCCGGAGACGACTGCTCTAGTGCGAATCTCACGGAGACACAGCGGGCGCTCGTGGGCGGTAAACAAAACTCTGCTTCATTACTCCCAACGGGCACCTACATGAAAGCCCAATCAATCGTAGCAAACAACGCGAAATATAATCTGCATTAGTGGTCTGCCGCTGCACTGCTTCAATGATTTAACAACTGGCCACAGATGAGGCATAATAATGCTCCGGAGTGATCTTCGCAAGGCCGGATCGGCCGGCGACGAACGCATGAGACCGGCCATTGGGGCTCGCACGGAGGTGACCAAGGGGAACCGCGTGACAGTGGGAGCGGTGCCTCAACCTTTGCCTAAAGGTGAGCAGCATCTATGACCGGCTCCTTGCGAGGGGTAGAGCTGATGTGTGCCTCATGCGAGTAGCTGTCACGTAGCCTGCACCCCGATTTAGCCGGTTGAAAGCCTTCAATGTCGAAATTTAACACGATAGAGCCCGAACGACGTACTGCAGGACAGGGCAACAACTTGGGCTTCGGTGCCACCGTCGGAGCAGACAGTAGAGGAGTGCATGGGGAAACGGTGGCAACACTGTCCAGTCGTGAGGGTCGCCCCTTTCCAGCTAGACTGGCGGGGAATGTGATATATATTTTCTATGGGGGAAGGGATGTTGTGTTAGCCTGCTGCTTCTGCTATTTTAATTAGTGCACCACCATCGGCCACTAAAGTATGCCCCAATGATTACAGTTGGTGCAAAACTCTGCAGTCAGGCTTGTCTGTCCTGAGCAGTTGCCACATTATAGCACTTCTTGCCGACCACTGCGGGCTGCCCAATAAGCAGTGCATCGACTTCATTGTTTCGTTACTCACTTGTATGTCCCTTCATTCTCTCCTTTCAGAATTCCTGTCAGAACTACACCCCAATCATCAGCCTTATCATCGTACCAACCGACCTCATCTTACTCAAAGAAAAAATTCGTTTAGCTGTTCTACTAACCAATCTCAAATAATTTGGAGATCATTCCTCTAGTTAAGTAAGGGTGGCTCAAGCTAAACCGGCCGAATTATGGCGGTTCACTATTATTCGCTATCATAAGATTATGTGATGGTTTATCGCTGAGGCCGTATAGAAGGCTAGGGCCCTTAGATAGGGGCTAATAAGAATTCGAAGCAGAGTGAGGATTCGAGAGTCAAGGAATCGGCATTAGAGTAGACGTGAGCTCGTGAGGTCGCAGAGTGTTACGTTACTGTGTCTCCGGCTGCAGCAGCGCTAGTGAAGTCTCACGGAGACACGTAGACACGAGTGGGCGGACGTGATCAGGGAACGAGAGTCTCCTCTTTATTCCCTCAGCGGGTACATATACGAGCTGGGGCTGACTCACCACAGAAAAGGGAGTGCATCTGTAGTGAGCCACTGTGGTGGGCCACATGCTTACATCAAAGGCTGCACTGAATCAATTGCTCAACCACCTGCTGCAGGTGGGGCATACATTAGTGGCCAAGAAGCAACAGGCCCACACAACAAGAGCCGTTGGTGTACGTCGTTGCAGCTGCTGAATGCCTGTAACCACCCCCTGTTGTTAAATAGACTTGTCTGCATCACGAATGTAGACTTGATATACTAAGGCATGAGCCCTCGTCGTTGCTGCCGTGTTTCTGCGACTGTCGGCATATCTGTGTGCATTGGTGTAGCACCAACAAGTAACTAGCCGCGATACAATGTGTCACCAGTATTCGTCTCGTGTGGGCTGAGATTGGCATTGTTACGAGCGCTGTGTTTACGGCATAGTCCTGATCGCATGTGAAAGCCGCACGCCGCAATCGTAATAGTTCGTATATCCGGAAAACCACACCTTTGCTATGTAGTCTTTACTGGGTTCGTGTAAATTCTCCCTGGTGTACGTATGCGTGCCGACACTGAGCGTTATAATAATAATAATAATAGAAACTTTGTGATCGTTAGTATAAAAAGCTGCCGAAAGATCGAGCAAAGCAAGCAGAGACACTCTACCCATGTCTGCATTCCTAAGTAAGTCGTTGTACACCCTAAGCAATGCTGATTCTGTGGAGTGATTAGCTCTAAAGCCAGACTGGAACTTACTAGCAAAGTGTGAGGTTTCGATATGTGAGTTCAGCTGATCCGCCACGACCCGTTAAAGTGTCTTTGATAGGAATGGTAGAAGGGAGACTGGGCGGTAGTTGCTTAAGTTCTCTTGGTCTAGTGTCGATTTCTTGAGAAGTGGCCTGACTACAGCTTTTTCGAAAGGTGCTGGGACATGACCTGAGGCGAATGACATATTAATGAGGTTAGTTATGCATGGCAGCAGCAGATCAATGTAACGTAGGAGCAGGACAGTGAGAATAGGGTCCAGAGGACTTGTTGCCTTCTTTTATTGAGATACGAACTTCAGGACTGGATCACTAGTGACCTGCTTAAATGCAGACATTGAGGTGCTGCCAGGAATCGGGGAACAGCATTCTAGTGGGGATGTTGTCATCACAGGGATGGATTCCCTGATCTTGTCTATCTTCTGCACAAAGAATCGAGAGAAGCGATCGGCTAGATCATCACAAGGATCATCAGGTAAGGAGCTAATCTGGGAGTGGTTGAGGAGATGGTTGATCGTCGACATCAGTATTTTTGGACTGTGCATCTGTGATTCAACAATGTTTTTATAGAACTTAGACTTGGCCTTTGCCAGGATCGATTGGTACGACCTACAGTAGTCTTCATATGCCTGTTGATGGACAGTCAGTCCTGATCTTTTGTATGCTTTTTCAAGCTTGCGCTTAGTAGACCTGGCTAGTTTAAATGTGTGTGGTAAACCATAGGCCGTCAGGGCGGGGGGGGCGCACAGTGTGCTTTGTCAGAGGTGCAAACTCGTCGAGCGTGTCAGCTGGTGTCGTGTTGTAGCTATCTACCAATTATGACAGATCGGAGGGAGGACTGAGCAGCAGAGGTGAAGCAGATATTCTCGCTTGGAGAGCAGCGATGTCGAGGGTCTTGAGGTTTCGTGATTCACAGGTTATTTTAGAGGAGGTGGGCACACGCTGTAGATGGAATGAGATCTGCATGTGATCAGATAAGCAGGATTTGGTAAGATGACAAAGTGCAGTTGTATGAGAAAATCTGGTCGATTGTGTGACCCTTGATTTGAGTAGGGCCATGCACATGAGCCACAAGAGACAATGAGTCAAATCACGAAATTCGGTGCTGAAATCGTCAGATAAGTTATCAAAGTGAACGTTGAAATCACCCATAACGAGGAAGGATCGATTTCTTGCACACATATTCGAAATGAGATCGGAGAAAACTGAGATAAAGGAGGATTTGGTACCTGGTGGGCGATAGACTACTGCCACTATCGGTAGCTTCTTTTCGATTGAGACCAAGACAATCGATTCAAAAGACTGCTTCGAGGGTACTGCAAATGGCTTGAGGTTGAATTTCGAGCGCATGATAACAGCAACTCCACCTCCAGTTTTGATTGATCTAGGGATGTGAAAGAACGAGAAAACGGATGGGGAAGCGTCTTTATTTGTCGGGCAGTTTATTGATTTTAGCCAAGTTTCAGTTAGGGCGATCAGGTCCAATGCTGATGCTAGTTCAATTTGATCGTTGTAACTGCCACTTATTGGGAAGCCTGCATTTTGGCATGGCGAGGCTAAACCAGTCTTAAAGGATACAAGGTCAAGGACATTGAAATCAGCTCGGAAAAGCTTTGATTCCTTTAAAAATGGTCTTTTAAGCTGAATAATTTTTAGTTGTTAATTAACATAATTCACAGCTGATAGTATGACCTGAGACCTAGGTGGGATGGTGAGCGATTGCAACTGCAATTGGCCGCTTGCTGTTGGAGGCACTTAATACAGGTAGGTATTCGAAGGACTGTGTGGAGGGAACTGCAAATGGCTTAACAGTTCAGCGAGGAATGGCCCGACAAATTGCAACCCTACTGCCGGTTTTAGTAGACCTCAGGGCTTGAATGTGATGGCACACTACGTAAGGCGGTTGCTTTCACGGCCTCGGTCCCGAGGTCGTGGGTTCGATTCCAGCGGTGGGCGATCCTTTATCGCCGCTGCAAGCGGTGGTGATAGCCGTAAAGGCTCTTCTGTCGCTATACAAAAAGAGGCTGTTTAATCAGCTAGGATTTATTTATTTATTGAACGTCGATTATGTTCAGGCGAGGATTGGACTAGGCACATAAATCAATGGCACCATTTACGACCATTTTATGGATTATATGGGGTCTTTGAAAATGGAATGAGCATTCCATAATCAAATATCAGCTATGTCGATAGTAGAACTTGAGATCAAAAAAGTTTAAAATACAATACAGTTAAGAGTAATTCACTGCATTGCTGTATGAGCAAAAGTCTGGGCGGCTTTGAACAATGCTGGAGATTCGTCCCTCATTCCACCGATTACTTCGCTCGGGCTTCCTGCTTGAGATAACATTGCTTGACAAGGGAGGCACCGAAGCAAATGCTGACAGAATGAAGGGGACGTGCAGCAAGCGTTTCATGTCCATAAACGCGGAATTTCTCAAACTTGCGAAAACAAATAATGAGATAAGCTTTAAACAGATCCTAACTACCTTAGATGAATACTATCGGTTTAGCCGACCCTAGCCTGAACGTCCAGATTCCAAGTTCAATATCAGTGCATTATCAGTATCATTTGGTTTGCCTTTGAACCACTGAAATCAGCCAGGAGTACGATGCGACATTCGCTTAAAGGTAACAGCGTGCTAACGGATAAAAAAGTTAGCTGCGAACCCTAAACATTCGGATTGAAAAGTCACTGCTCACTTAATTTGATGTGCTGTAGCTTGACCATCGCCGATCGCTTTTAATGAGTAACCCCTCTTTAATAGCTTCTTGACGTTAACATTTGATTCAGAAAACGGCTGGGTGACTATTGAACCTACGACTACTGACCCTACGACAATTGGCCTGTTCCAACCAGCTTATATGACAATTGATCTATATACCATCCGGTCTGCGACTATTGGACCTACGACAACCGGTGTATACTAACTGGCCCATACGATAATTTATCTATGTCAATTTACAAGAATGCAACTTTTTTATTTACACAATTGATACAAACAATTAAGAATGAATTCTTGACTGTATGAATTTCTTTTATATTTATGCAACAGGATTATTAGTAAGTTTTTCTCTTGTATCAAACAATGTTCATTACGTTCTAGATAAAATCAATCTTAATGTTGCAGTAGCTTCTCGACTATGCGACAAATATGCAATGGCACGAAGAAAAGTTAGAACATCTGTACGACCGTAACCTTCAACAGCCTGTCGAACTTTTTCAGTAAGCTCGCGGTATATATGCTTGAACAAGAACGCCAGTTTAATTAACGATTACCTTCCAGTATTCAAAGTTTCTATATATCGCAGCAGCATTTCCACGCTCGGAAATTCGATACTGTATCGCTGACTCTACGATTTATAAATATTGTTACTCTCAACAATTAATAACTTCACAAATTATCAATTATATTTATTTATACTAGCTGATATACAATCCTTATAAGTCTATAACCTAATATATATACATATATATAATCTAATTTTATCAAATGAAACCGACCTGCACCAGTTGTATTTGTATTGCCTATTTCTGATCTTAAGGCAACGTGTCAAAGATCAGTTGTCATATAGATCAATTGTCGTATAGGCCGGTTGGTACAGGCCGGTTGGTACAGGCCAATTGTCGTTAGGCGAGTAGTCACAAGTTCAATTGTCCGTACACCCAGAAAACAAACATCCTACCTGCACAATTATATCTGTACAGCTGTACCGATAGGGTATTCTTTATCCTTTACATTACTACTTTACATGCGCTGTAAATGTGTGATCCCTGTTTATAGATGAAGATTCACAGCTGCGGTCGGCTTAAGATCTTTTTAGCTCTTGTTTCTTTGTTACAATATTGGACGAGACTACACACTACAGTTTTGGCGGGGCTTCCGAAAAAGCCGCCACACCTCCACAGCCGATAACAAATGTGTCTAGCTTTGTTTAAAAAATTCCATCTTGTGTCTTAGCAAAAAGGGCTAAGACGGCACTCGGTTAATCAATGCAAACAGCAAAATGTTAAACACCCCCACGGTTTGGCCATGTCACGCTCACCACTTTCAGCCTCCAAGCACCATCAGGTGTCAATAAATTATAAGTACATTAAAAAATGGCTTGCGACTGCTTTATTCTTGTATTGTACTGATCAATTGCACATTTCTACTGCAGCCGACTTTAGAAAACGCTTTTCAGCCGTACTTCGCCACCCATGGTATTTTACTTAGTTTCTACTCCCCCCCCTGCCCGGTAGACGACGTCTCGAGCTTTAAATTCTCAGATACAGTTTGCAGTATAGCCTAGCTTTGGAAATGGCCTGATAGCTAATAAGGAGGTTATATATACAGAATAAGCCTCCTTGCTTTAGATGAATTATTCTTTATCAGACACTAGTGAGGGACTCCCACATTTACGAGAAGAACAGATACTACCCAGGGCTACGCTAGCACAACAGCTTTGTGTGACAAGCTGGAACGGTTACGCTCAAATGATAAAAAATATAATCATGCAAAACAGCTGTACGCCTTTCTTCAAGATATGTACACATCTAATCACGTTTCAGCTGATGAATCCAGCTGGCAAGTATACAAAAGATATGTACATATATACAGCAAAAAACCAAGGCAATAAGTCTGCAGTAACACGCAGATGATAATAGGAACTGCGGAATGTCTGCACATGCTATGGCTAGGAGCTGAGGCACCAGCTGTATGCAACTGCAATCAAGATAGACAAAATGGCTAACATGCATCATATTGTCACAGAAATCAGCCTGATGCATATGACCTAGGCACATACCAACATGCGCACCAGCTACCCTTCGGCACAGCCCAGCAACTTTGGATGAGTGCTCTTTCTCGAGCGATGTCACTCAGTGGCTGCCATGAGGTGCACGCCTGCCATTTTCGGCAGACAGTGCGAGGAATCAAGTGCAGCAGTGAGCCGCCGGCCTTGGCTGCATAGCAAGGTCGGTGCTCGGCCTCACGTACTGAAGAGACACTAGGTAAGAGTGACTGCATCTCCCTAGATGCCTGCCTCAGGTGACCGCATTCGAGATGCCAAAGGGCTACTAAAATTGAGAGCCAGCAGCAATGTGCAATGCGTGCAAGTCTAAGCCGGCCAATGTCGGCAACATTCACTGGATTGTGGGCGGTGGAGCAGCATTCGAGTCCTCGCCGCCGTGGGACGACACAGGAACACCGCCGCTGCCAGGAGGCGCAGCTGCGTCTTCATCTTGCGCACCGCCTTGCCACCTTGACCTCCTGGCCGGTTTGGAGCCAGAGGGCATGGAACCCGAGTCCTCTCGAGCGCCTAAAAATGGCCTGCTGCCGTCGAACGGAGGCATGTCAAATGGCGGTCCATCGAAGTGCGGCGGCAGCATCGGTGGTGGCCCGTGCGGCGGCAGCCCATGTGGTGGCAGACCGTGCGGTAGTATACCGAGCGGAGGTGGGCCGTGAGGTGGTGGGCCGTGAGGCGGGAGTCCCAGCGGAGGTGGAGGACCGTGGTGACCGAGCGGTGGCAGAGGGGCCATGCCTAAAACGATCGAAAGAAAGCGTCCTCAGTTATCAAAAATCGACCATCACTAACGAAGATTCGGTGCTAGCACACATGTAGGGGCCCTCACAAGTGTGCACTGGCTTTCCAATGCCACCGCAGTTCTAAGTATGAGCTCTGCACCTTCGAGTGGCATTCTAGAAGCACCCACTTTAAACAGATTTGCAGTGATGGCAGGCAGAAACAAGCACTGCAATAGTCCTGCACCCCAGGCTTGCAGCGTGCACCCTGACAGTATCACCGTACCTGGCGGCATCATTCTTGGGTTGAAAGGTGGTTCGTGCAACAGTGGCCTAAATCCAAACTGGGGCGGTGGCCGCATGTGCGTCGGTGGTGGAGGTCCTTGAAAACCAGGAGGAGGAGGAGGGAAGGCACGCTGCCCCCAGGGAGGCATTCGCCTGCCATCTGGTTGAAAGCTGCAAAAAATTCATATTAACCAAACAGTGCAACATTATGATGCAGCCGTGAAGATACCAGTTTACAATAGCAGTAGCAGCAAAGATTGTCAGACCACTGCAGACTCCAGGGAGAATATACAATACTCTCACGTCCCAACATTGCTAGCACCACTTGAGATCATAAACAGTTCCATACAGCCACACGAGATAGGCTAAATCAAATTGTAACCTGCAAACTTCAAAACTACATATCAAGCCAATCGAGAAAGCAACGGATGCCATTCGGTCACTTCAGCTACTTACTGCTGTCCCGGTGCTGGTCCAGCCGCTGCTGGGGGCCTCGGCAGATAAGGCCTGTGACCCTGACCACGATACTGGTATGGCTGCCGGTGATGCTGATGAATTGCACCTGGCCCACCCATACTGTTAGCACCACCATCATCCTCATCGTCCTCGTCGACCGATTCTTCCATAACAGAATCATCTGGGTCTCCGATGTCAGGGTCCTTGTTATCTAGCGTTTTATTCCACGAAGCTTTGTCGTCGGAAGCGGCCCCAGAACGTGCCACAGACTGGCTAGGAACTGAGACCTGATTCCCTGTTGGCACAACCTATAAAACAGACAAGTTCGGCAACATAGCAACATTGCCAGTTATAAGTAAACCAAAAGTCACCAAATGCTTATGGTGTAATAACAACATACGAGACATACGACTTAATACTATTAGCCGGTTTGACAGCCTTATTTGTATGGCGGAAGAAGAGCCGTAATAGCTATTACCATCGCTTGCAGGTGGCAATCATTCACTGCAGCACTAGAACCCCCGACGTCAGTCGTAAAGAGCACACACCTTATCTCCTGGGACACAATAGCCTCTGTTTCCAACAGCAACCACAGCACTTTTAATAAAACACGGATATTTAGCCTACACGACAGGGCAATCAGTGTGCTTAATCATTATGGTACTTAACATAAATGAAGACATGAGCTGCTAACTGCGCCAACTCTAACTACTGCCAGTAGATTGAATCGGCATACAGCTGCACATATGAACAAGTGGGTTATGAGAAGTGCTATTAGTACTGCTGGATTGACCGATCGCTTGGTCTGTAGCGATCATACATTATGCTCTAGGCTAATCACTGATTAATCCCGCACCGAAGGTGCGCTATTGCATGTGGTTAATGCATGAGCCAGCTCTACCAACAGAAGAACAAGTGCAATAGTAAGTAGGCTTCAAGTCTGAACCGACTGATTAAACGAAACATGACAGCCTGAGTAGGCCCGTGATGGAAATATTAATAAAAAATATGCTCAAAGCATACAGACTTCTGCCAGCACCCACAGAGACTCACTTTTAGATCGGCTAATGGAACCACGTAAAAGCAATATAGAGTCAATATAGCCGAACGTATGCCAACCACGAGCATTGTGCTTCCCTGTGAAAGCATGAGCCATTGTAGCATACCTAATCAAGATGAGTAGAAAGATGTCAGTACCAAATGGAAAAAAGGACAACGAAGCAATGAGATACTGTATCGACTAACCTCAGATTGCAATGATCCGCTAACTGACTGCAGGCTCAAAAGTGCAGCCGGTGATGAGGTTGATGCTGCAGATCCGGTACTGCCGGGGGCAGTGGATGCAATCGCCGAGACAGCTGCAGCTGCTTGGACAACAGCTTGAATACTTGCTGCATTAGAAACTATGTTCTCTATTGCCCGAGCTAGCTGCGGATTCTCCTCATGGTGACCTGCCTCTTTAGATCCACCTGGCACGGTATTGGCAGATGCCTGGCCTGAGGCAGCTATCTGAGAGACCTGAGAGTGCAGAGAAGATGGCGGTGGTGGCACCGGATGTGGAGGTAAGCTCGATGGAGGCAAAGGAGGCGGAACACCCCCAGGCAATGGCGGTAAAGACATCAGACCAAGAGGCATAGCAACTGGATGCCGCTGCAGTGGAGATGCAGAAAATAAGCCACCAACTGCAGGCAATGGAACACCAATTCCTCCAGGAATCAAACCTGCAAACACAAGCATATGCCATATCACACATCGAGCAAGACATGCACATTTCAGCAACATTAATTACCAAGGCACATATTTGCACTACTAATTACAAAGGCATACATCAACAACACTAATTACAAAGGAAGTTCACGGACTAGCGCACCTGGTAGTGAAGGCTGAAGACCAAGTGATGGTGGAGGCACTCCCGCCGGTCTTATACCGTGAGGTACGAGTAATTGTGGACCTCGGCCAGTGGGTGCCATTAAGGGTACCATCGAAGATGCTATACCAGACATGAGAAACGACGATGAATGCGGCATGTGGTGTGACATAGATGCCATCACATGAGCAGGTATCATTCCCGCGGTCATGAATGGTTGAGACATATGCTGTGCTGGTTGAGCAACACGGGATGGTGAATGGGATGATGGTTCTGTGATGACTGTACTCGTGGTGCTTGTACCTGAAGCATCTAGTACAGCCTTTTCGGGTTGCACCTCTTCCTTTACTGGAAAAACAAGAAACACCGTCCAAATAACTGTCAAAATCACCATATCATTCACCAGTTCAGTTTCCAAAAGCAATGGCAAGTGGTATTGCAAAAGTGGCAAGCAAAAGCAAAGCTACTTAATTCGTAGGACACTGCCGTGTTACCAACAAGCTTATATAATAATAATAATAATAATAATAATAATACACTTGATAAAGCACCATCAGAGAACTTAATCTCTCTCTAGGCGCTTTACATTTGCTGCAAAGGGAAATGCAATTGAATGGTAAGTAAAATCATGCTTAAAAACAAACAAAATGAATAATATGGTTAGGGGTGACATGCACAGGGTCAGCATGCAAATGTGGTTAGTGGCAGCATGCACAGTGTCAGCACGCACAGTGTCAGCACGCATAAGCACATCAAGGACGAATCACAGGGACCCACTAAATGCTGTCCTAAATAGGTGTGTTTTTAAGTTCCTTTTAAATGTGGTCAGATCAGGGATGTTCTGACGCAGGTCGGAAGGGAGTTCTAGGCTTTGGGAGCATACGAACTAAATGCACAGTCTCCAAAGGATTTAAGGTTAGTACGAGGTATTTGTAGACTGTTAGATTCCGAAAAGCAAGTGGTACTATGCTTGGTCTGATGGAGTAGTATATCTGAGAGATAGGTTGGAGCCATAGAATGAAGGGACCTAAAAGTGAGCGACAAAACCTTGAAGTCAATCCGTTGCTTGACTGGTAGCCAGTGCAGGTCGGCGAGAAGTGGAGTAATGTGGCAACTGCGACGCTCACGACAGACAAGCCTAGCTGCGGAGTTTTGCACCAGCTGCAATCGCCTGATCGCACATGCTGGGAGGCCAGTAAGCTGTGAGTTGCAGAAGTCGAGACGGGATGTCACGAATGCATGGACCAACTTGGACGTGGTATCCTTATCTAAACAAGCCCGAATTTTAGCAATGTTATGAAGCTGAAAATAGGCAGATTTGACTGTGGAGCTGATATGGTCGTCTAACGAGAGGTCGCTTTGGAATATGACACCTAGATTTCGAGCTGATGCAACAGGAGATATTCTGGCAGAGCCAATTTTGAGAGTCAGCCTTTCCAATCTCTGAATCACACTGGGTTTTCCCATAACTAGTAAGTTAGTTTTATCATCGTTTAGTTTTAGAAAATTTGCTGCCATCCATTGCGGATGTCATCAATGCATGCAGCAAGTGAGTTAAGAGAGTTTGAGGTGCTCGAAGGCTGGGAGGGATCAAAGCAAAGGTACAACTGAGTGTCATCCGCATAGAAGTGAAAGCCTACATTGTGCTTTGCAATCACATCAGCAAGAGAGAGAGTATAAACCATGAAAAGAACCGGACCTAGCACGAGCTTCTCCCTATTAAACAAAGGCAGTCTTGGAAATTCATCCGGGCATATAACCTACACTAACAAGAAACTTCCTACGAAACAAAATTAAACTCTTGCATAGATTTACACAGTAGGCTTATAATTCTAAGAAATTGCCACGGGGACAATATATATGTCTTGCCTTTGACGTGTGGCAGACTGAAAGTCTAAGTACATTCTATGGGTTGGCTACATAGGTTCAGGGGCACTGTGAGAGAGGCTACACCCCCTCTTTAAGGGCGAATGGCAAGTCCAAAATGGGGCACGTGGCCTGCTATGAGTAAACCATTCCCATATCAGCTTCAGCACCATTACGATATCTTGGCAACAGTGCACAGGTTAACATTAAGGGGGTATTGCACAGGGGGGGAGTCATGCCCCTCCCACCCTATGGAATTTAGCTTCCTTAACAGCACATCTATTGATATTTAACAACTAATGGACCGATTGGCATGCAAACTGGCACAAACAAGGGCAACATAAGCGATCGACTGATGTAACCACAGCTGTCATGTTGACCTTCTGTCATGTTGAACAACAGCATTGGGATAGACTGCTTTTCACCAGCAGAAGAGAACAGCTACCACATGACAGTGGGTGGCAGTGCACTCTTACACGTTGACATCTTTCAAATACTCTGTTGGTATAAAAAGGAACACAGTATGATATCATGGATAGTGTCTTGACTACAACCTGCTTGGGTGCTGGGCGACTTCTGATTGGTCGAGCACAAGAATTCGCACAGGTAAGGAGTTTCAAAATTATTAGGGCGTGGTGCGAGAAGTATTGCCAGAAACAATAATGGCTTTTGGGGAACAGAGGGAGAAGGGCATACAATTTGGCACAGCCTATCTACCAAGATATTCAGCCGTTCAGCTAGGTATGACGGCTTGGCTCCTTCGTGCCTAGCTGAGCTGCTGCACCAGTTTCAGCCTCCCCGCGTGCCCTCAGGTCCTGTATGGATAATAAATTAGCTGTTCCATTCCTCCGCTTAAAGGGCGTTGGCGATAGAAGCTTTTGCTCTGCCAGTCCTAGACTGTGGAACACCAAAAGCTGCATAAACTGTTGCGAGTGGGCTATACAAAACTCTCCTGCATAACACTCATGTAGTCTTTGTGGCTTAGTAGGGTTACAGATGAAGATGCATTACATTACGGTCCCCTGAAGGATTTGACTTACGTTCGAGGCACAGCTAAACGATTCGAGTAAGAGAAATGGGTGGCACAAGGGGGGGGGACACGGACCAAGACCTTTAAATAGGTAAGCCCGAACAAGAGAATAAAGAAATCTAAGAGTGAGTGGCAGGAGCTTGAAGTTGATGTGCCGTTAATGCAGTGCAGGTCTGAGAGGTGGCGAAACACAGCTGTTTTGACGTACAAGACAGGAAAGCCCATCTACCAAGTTTTTAACAATTTTAAAGCTTCCTGTTGCAAGGGCACAAAGACATGCAAGAAACGAATTCCACAAGCTTACACGAAGTAACAAATACACTGACTAACTTGGCTGTGATGCCTTAACCAAGCCCGAATATTCGAGATTGTTTCACACATTATCAGTGTTTTGTTGTAATGCCATAATTAAAGCTGTTCCCACTTGGCAGGCATCACACTGGAAGTCAGAATACAGTTAAACCTGCGATAACGCCTTTGAAATTTACAAGACTGCTGCATTTGCAGTAGCCAAAAACTGCCCGAAGTTAGGCTTTGCGAGCATTTGGGGCGGCTGCTTCCAAAAATCGGCCATCTGCAAAATTTACAATGGACTATGTCTTTCGAAGTTTCAGAAGGTGGCTGCCATGGCCATTTTCAGATCATGACTTATTTCAATTACATGCAGGTCACGTTTTGTTCATGAAGCAAAGTTTCCCGAGTCCAGAGGTTGCTATCAGGTTGACAATATGTTAGTCGTTTTTCTGCTGCACTTGCATGTCTGCTGGAGACGGACGGCTGATATTGCTAATTGCTGACACTGACGACAGCTTACAATTATAATGAAACCCAATTACCCAATCATCAGCTTATTTTCATCTGTCCAAATGCTATCGCTCGCAGCTCTTTTTTTGCATAAGGTTCAAATTGTCCAAACCAGTGAATCAGAACGGGACATCGTGCTGGCTTTCCTAAGCAACATAAACTATAGCGCAAAATCAGCAATGCTTCCATTATAAAGCTGCATGAAAAATACAGAATCCTAGCGTGTATCGACACAGCTCACTAAGTGCAATACTCCGGGAAGGAAGTCATATTCACGAGGAAGTCACGAAAGGTAGGTTAATATCCTAAAAAGCCAGGTGTTCAGAAATGCCTTAATCGTGCTGACGACGCTGCTCAACCAAAAGTGACCGAGAGAAGAAAACACCACCAACTGCAAAGACGAAGCGCAAGACATGTAACCTGCCTGGCGATGGAGAAGAGGATTGCGGCTGCTGCTTCAGATGGTCGGGCAGTGAGTCCTCATCCACGAATACCCCTTCGCCATTGAGTGCACTCAGGTCACTGGGCAGCCGGTCAAACGGCACATATGCACAGCCTCGTTCCACATCCCAGAAGGATTTGAGCTCGAGGTTTTCACCTATAGCCTTTGGTGGTGCCCATGCTGCCTAAAAATAAACCGCAATTAAGAAATGCAGTCAACGGCTTCTTCACTGCGAGAGTCGCCTGTGAACGGCACAGACCTTTAGTGTGTTGTTGTGCAGTCGAACTCCTTTGAGCAGTCTATCCAAGGCCTTCGTTGCATCGCTTCTAGTTGTCATGCACACGTAAGCGCAGCCCCGTGGAGGAATTAGCTGCAAGGAGAAAGGAAATCCAAGGTAAAGACCAGCTTTCGGCAGCATCGAGTCGACAGCGCCAGACGAGACTTGGCGGCTCTCAACCGCCAGCAGCACGCAGGACCGGAAGCTAAGCGCGAGTTAAGCATCGTTGGGCGGGAAAGACCTGGTGCCTGTGTGCACATGCATGCACGTGCAACGAGCCAAGCATATTCAGCTGCATCTGAAAGGGGTGTCGATGGCTCAGGTGACTTAGGTAAGGTTCCCCGAACAAAAAAATGTCGCATGCCACTACAGCTACTAGCAGGCAGGGTTTCCACTGGCTATGCAAGCCAGCTGACCAGCCTGACCGATGCAGCTCCCCAGGGGCTGTAGTGGATAGGGAAGAGAACCAACCACTAGCCACGCGCAAAACTCACCGAGCGTATGGGCTAGTTAGTGTTCGTGCATCGACCTGTCACTAGCGGGACACTTGCTGGCAGGTAGCAGATTTGCCACTGAAGGGAAAGTCGGGAGTGGGTCTCTACGCACCCTGTTTTCCAATACCCCTCTCAGTCAACAAAATCTTCTTTATTCATCAATTGTTTGCTGTAGCCCAAGAGTACTCGGTAGTAATGCTGTATACCTACCTGTACACGAGCACTCAACCGTATCGTGCAAGCATAGCCTTTGTTGGGCAACAGCATGGTACAAGTGACGAGAATATTTTCTGGATACTGTTAAACAAGGTAGGATATTAATGGCAAGTTATCAGCATGCAGGCAACTAAAGAGGGTGATGTTCTACTGGTGAGTAGGGCTATAAGCAACACAGAGTAGAGATGGCATTTCAGAACCAAGCTTTGACCTATGCCAGTCCAAATGTTGGTGACTATTCTAATAGCTTATACTTTTATTATATTTACTATAGCAAAAAACTTACTTTGAGGCATCTAACACGAATGCAGCATCAAACACGGCAAACAAGATATACCTAACAAAGGTCACATTGCTGGAGCCTGAATGTACAACTGCATTCAGGCAGCCGAGCAGCCTGCATAATAATTGCTCAGCCCAAAATATGATTATTAGTAATCTCCGGTGCTTCAAAACCATCTAAAGCTGCTCTCACGAAATCAGCTGTGGCTTGTAAGGGAGCACAGAGCAACAAGTGAACTGGCCAGTGAGCCCATTTTTCAGCCTTTTCTGCATCCACTAGCAAGTTAAAAACAAAGAAGTCAATCAGCCAGACCTGAATAAAATCCCCTGGATAAATATTGACGGATAAATAAGGACTTTACTTGGCAGTTAGACGATGATTACAGCATTCAGCCTACAGCAGAATACGCTTCGACTCGCAATCGGTCAAATAGCATAACATCCATGACTATGCCCCTGTGGTAGTTCAAGTTCTACTCTTTATAGTCAAAGAGGTATGTATAACCATATATTGGCAAAAAAAGAACTTGCCCCATCACCTCCACGAACATCGCCTCCAAAGCATACCGGTCTATGTTTGTTTTGACAACAAAGCCTAGAAACCAGAAGGCAAAAATCAAAGACAAACCACAATTGCAATACTACAGGAACAAGGCCATACGTGTGAGGGCCGGTAGCATCTGACTGCAATTATCTTTCATGCACAGGATTCTTAAAATGTCAGCCAACTATGCATGCTTCTAAAATTCAAAGTGTAGCCCTGAGATTGAGAAAACAGACTACGTCTATCCCAAATATCAAACAATGATCGACAGTAAGAGAGAATGGTTGTCTAAGCGACAGTAGGCCATCGCATGGATTGCAATTAATAAGATTGTCTGATACAGCATTGGTGATTAGCACGTAGATACTCACGTTGATTGTCAATACGGGTCCATGTTGCTCTAACTCTCGGCGGATATCATTTTCAGTAGTTTGCTTGTTGAGACGACCGATCCACAAGGTAGTGGAGCACACTAGAAAGTAGCATTTTAACGACCCGCTTAAAAGGGGTAAATTTACGGTGCTAAAGCCACAAAAGCTGACCGCGAATACCCATTTACTTTCTGCTCATAAGCCTCTTACCAATGGCACATTTATCACGGAATGGAGGCAACCCTTGGTGGCGTCGCTCCCTTTCTTTCTCACGCCTCTTTCGTTCGAGCTCCTCTCGCTCACGCTCCTTAGAGCGAGAGCGATTTCGTCTTTCTCGAGATCGGGACCGTCGATGACGGCTATCACGTTCTGGGGACCTATATCGACGAGGTGAGCGTGATCTCCTTCGACCATCCCGACCACTTCGCTCGCGATCGTCTCGAATTCGATCCCTCTCATCCCTGAAAACGTGTACAAGAAAATCAATTGAGGACATAACAATGCAAGGCAACAAGCACTCGTCTGCAACAGCAAAAGGTAGCTCATAAACAGGTTGGCAACCGACCACATACCGATCTCGAAGAACCCGGTAATCCATATCAGTGCGATAGTCGACATCTTCCTCGGCAACACCATCGTCATTCAGGGTCGGCGGAGGTAACGGCGGCTGGGAAGTCGGCATAGGAGGAGGGGCATGTGGTACAGGTGGTGGGGCATGAGGTAAAGGCGGAGCAGTATGTGGTACCGGTGGTGCAACATGTGTTGCTGGTGGAGGCCCATGTGGCATAGGTGGTTGGTTTGACAATTCAGACGAATGCAGAATGGTACCACCAACCACAAGCCGTCCATCGGCTGTTAAAGTACCACCAGCAGCCATATGTTGCTGCATGCTCAACGGGCTGGCCGAGAGAGCAAGGCTTACAGGTGGAAGCAAAGATGAAATAACTTGCCCGTTATAGGCAGCAGCTAGCAAGGCCGGGTGATGCTGAAAGTCTGGAAATCCAAACAATGGTTGAGGAGGCATTGCTGGTGGTGGTGGTGCCATGTGCTCGTGAAACAGCTGAGGAGGCTTAAATGCCGGCAAAAGTAAATGCTGAGCAGCTAAACTGTGTGTCATTAGCAAATCCTGTGGCTTGAAACCATGGGTATCAGCCGTCCTGAAAGAGATCCACAGGACAAGCCTAAAGTGCTTGGCAAAGAACGAAGTGTGGTGGCATGCTTTACACTTTAGTCAGCGTATGTTAATGACTAGAGTTCACTACTAGATATAGAGTTCACTTCGCGTCTGCACATGATACAATAACATGGTACGCTCAATTTGCACAAGGAGTTATTAGCATGAAAGTTCCATACAAAATGCAGCATACACCGCTCTGCTAAAGCACTGTGAAACACGTGATTGCAAAAAATACAAGACAGCAATCAATCCTAAGTGGAAAGTTGTGGATGCCATTCAATACCTCGAGCAACGTGCTCCTTATTTAGCGATAAGGAAACCAACCGCCCTCTTTTGGTTCACAAAAGAAACAAGGCTGATATAGGCATTGTTGACAGTCACAACACCCATGACCAAATTTTCAGAAAGTACATACACTGGTAAAGAGACGAGCAGGGACATGATTATTAAGTGTTGCAAGCTCCGGTCCACACCGGATTTGAAAGAAGAACACGTTCAAGCATATACATTACTTCACCAAGTCTTAATCAACCAGGAGTGTTAAAGGCCCACCTAGTGCCAGCAGATGGCTTTTTACTTGGCTTACCGACAAATACACCCTCAATTTCAGCACACTATATACTACACACGTCATTAATCTTGCATTAATGAAAATATTATTGACAGGGCAAATGATGTAATAGAGATCAGGCCCTCAACGGTTTTTAATTACCTCTCTTATTCGTCGAGGCAAACAAGTCTGTGAGGCAATATCACCCCAGAAGTACTTCGACCGGCCAAACAGCTCTTCCCGAGTTGTAGCAGGGACAGAATAAGACCTCGTGCATTGCTCCAACCTTGTCCAGTGATGCTCCATGGGATTTAGGTCAGGCGACTGACTCGGCTAACTCATAACTATGACATCTACTCCAGAAAAATCTCTTGGAAGCTTTTGCTGTGTGCTTCAGGTCATAGTCCAGCTGCCAGATGCTATTGTCCCCAGAATAGCTCTAGAATTTAAGAGCCCCTGATTTTTTTTTTATTGTTACCAGATCGACGTATATGGAACAAAAAAGCACTACCTCCTTTGCCCTAGCCTCTGTGATGGGCAGCAAGTTCAACACAACTGGATAGTTGCCACATCTAGCCGGACCGACCGGCTGGCAGCTCAGTCTCGGCTAGCGAAAGGTGGCGGCCAAAGTCACGGTAACGTACCAGCTGCACTGACTTTGCACTAGTTAAGTCGCACCTGTTCCGCTCAGCTATCCCGGAGCACCAGCGATTTTTGCTCTTGCGAGCTTTCCATGCTTGCCTGTGATTCAGTGCATGTTATTAACCAGGGGTCCTACTAACCAGTGGCACTGAGCGTCTTCCTGAGCGCTTTTACAGACGTGTCTATCTATGAAGCTTAGCTTTGCTTTTTTATGCCTGTCCAAGCATGATACGATGACTAGTGCTTCTCCTGCAGAGAGTTTAAAGCGTCAGAATAGAGATTAAGCTCACTTAACATCAATTTTTTATTCTTAGGGCAACAAGACAAATTTTTAGCTCGACGGGCACAGGCCACGTATTATTATCATTACGATTACTTATGCCAGCCATTGCCCGAAGGATGCACTGCTCGGAGAGGTTGGTTAGCTGAGGCATCTTGTTGGTCATACCTCAGAGAACATGTATGCCAAGGCGCCAAGGTGGGGGACGTCCGTCACTCGGAAGATGCCGTGAGTTTCCCACTCACTAGGAAGGCTTTCATAATAACATTAATAACTAGTATAATAACAATAATAATAGAACTTGGGTAGCAAACTAACAGAACTCAATCTCTTTCTCGCCACTATTGTCGTATCTCCTAAAAGCCTCGCTTGCATAGTCATAGACCACCAAAGAGAATGGAAGCACTGCTATGGCCCCTTTGAGGTTCAACTTCACCTTTGAGGTTTTTAACAATATATGCATAGCTTTTCCTGATGGCTTACGGACAAACCTACATGACGGCCGGTCACTGCTAAATCGTGGCAATCGGCCTGCATCCACATGCGCACATACTAAGTAAAGCTCAACGATGTTGCAAAGGAAGACTGAACTTACGTAGTGGCCGCGACAGCAGCCGAAGAGCTGGCGGGCACTTTGGCCAGCTCATGACCGTTGCTATCATCCAGATGATGCTCATGACTGTCACTTCTGCGGTCCAAGTCTTCGTCACTATCATCGTAGTCGTAGTCGAGAAGCTTGGAATTAAAAGCCGCTACCGGAGCCTGCTTTGTTCCGTAGCCACCATTTTCTGCCGCCAGAGATCTTGCACTACCTGGTGCTGGAGGTGGCGGTGGCGGAGCGAGGCCGCCGTCACCGGCGGCAGACGCTACTTTGGCACCACCAGCGGTAGCGCTCAGAGACGCCTGATGCTGTTGCAGAAGCTGCTCGGCCAGATTCTCCAAATTTGACAAGGCAGCTGCTGCAGCGTCCGCTGACCCGCCAGCAGCGGTCTCTTGCAGAAGCTGCCGCTGCAAGTTGTGCAGCTGCTGCTGCAGCTGCTGGGCTGCCACGGCTGCAGCCGGTGACACTGGCTGCTGGTTCTGCAAATGTAATAACGCCATCGGAAAAAATCAAAACGCCCGGCAAGCAAATGTTCGTGTCATTCTCGCCTGCACGGTTGCTACGTCCTACACTCCTACTACGATGCGGACAGATCGTGTAGAGCTGCCGAACTGCTTACACTCATATCCAAAACAACAGTCTAGGCAGGCAGACTGCCTATAGCCGAAGTCGCTGCCGAGCACAATCTCGGTGCCAATTAGAAACTGAAAAGCAGCACCTGCAAAATTGTCTCAGCAAGCATCTCCCCTGTAGCCTCAGCATGGAATATCTCTAGACATCTTATTTTAAAATGAACTTGTGCTAGCTGACCACATCAGCCATACAGTCGAGTTTGCCTATTATCAGTTAGGCAACCTGAACAAAATCGGGCAAGCTTAGTTAGATAAAGATACCATAGTCAAATTAGCCTAGGAATTGGTGATATCCCATGCTGACGTTTATAAGTCTCCTTACAAAGCCCTCTTGCTTATCAATGACACGTTTACAGATCATGCAACACCCGGTAAGGCGGGTTTCTGTCGTTAACAATGCAACTACAGCTACAGTACACCACTTCCCTCTTACCTACATAGACTCCCATGAAGCATTTCAATCGACTTCCAAGGTCCGCTCACTCACATTTAGGTTCATTCACTCTTGCTTCGGCTTACATATGTCCGTTTGCACTTAACTGCTCTCGTGATTCGGGTCGTGTGGCCGTTTCGCTAACCAACTTCAAATTACCTAAGCGTGGAACAAATGTCATGCCTATTCTGACGATATTCAGAGTAAAAATACATTAAAGTGGCTAGAACGAAATCGAATACTTCTTAAGCACTATAATAAGTCATTTGTATAATAATCACAACAATAATAATAGGCTGTTCGTGTAGCACCAGAAGAGAACTGAATCTCCGTTCAGACCCTTTACAACTTGCTTCACGAGAATCAGTACCGAGGGTTGGTGTAATGCATGGTATCAAGCATGCAAAAGCTAAGTAGCATAATTAGGTCATTATGCTACAGCAAACATGACGACATTCATGGCCACCAGTTAGTAAGACCTATGACAAGTAATATTCCCTGACTCATGCACAGATTCGCATGCAAAGAAAGCAAACAATAATAATAATGCACTTGATAAAGTGCCCTCAGAGAACTCAATCTCTTTCTAGGCGCTTTAGATTTGCTGCAAAGGGAAACGCGATTGAATGGTGAGTAATATCATGCTTAATAAATAAACAACATGAATAACGTGGTAAGGGGTGACACACAGGGTAAGCATGCAAATGTGGTTAGTGGCAGCATGCACAGTGTCGCATAAATCAGAACCAAAAAAGACAAGTACGAATGGGTCGAAGGGAAAGCTGACCAAGACAGACCCGTATTGAGCTAAAACTTACAGGACCCTCTGGAGGAGCAAGGAGTTCGGATGGGTAGGCCGGTGAGAGTGAATCGACCTGTAGGCCAGCGCGAGGATCTTGAAGCCATTTCAATACGTAATAGGTAACCAGTGAAGCTCAGACAGAGGTCGGGTGGTATGGCAGCGAAACAGCTGACTAAAAACCAAGCAAGCTGCTGAGTTTTGCACCAGCTTTGGAGGATAATCATAATAATAATACATCTGTATAGCGCCCATGGAGAACTGAATCTCTTTCCAGGCACTTTACAGATGCTGGATTAGGAGCAAAGGCCAAGAGTCCCATATAAAGGGAACTGCAGTTATGTAGATACAGTATCACAAACTAGGTTGGCTATCGTATTCTTGTCTAAGCAAGCCTTGATTTTGGCGATATTCCTAAGCTGAAATTCGATCGTCTTGACAGTTGAGAAAATATGCTCATCTAATGAAAAGTCCTTTTGGAATAGTACGCCTAAACTACGGGCAGACGTCGTCGAAGTGATGTTAGCTGAACCAATTGTGAGGGCTAGGCCTTCAAACTTCAGAACAGGACTAAGTTTGCTCATAGCTAATAGCTTAGTCTTATCATCACTAAGCTTTAGGCAGTTAGTAGCCATCTAAACGTGAAAAAGATCATCGATTCAGGGTGCAATGGAATCAATACGTCGGATGCAGAGTAAGGCTTAAAAGGGTCGAATAATAGGTAGAGCTGGGTGTCATTATGAGAGAGAGAGAGAGAGAGAGAGAGAGAGAGAGAGAGAGAGAGAGAGAGAGAGAGAGAGAGAGAAAGAGAGAGAGAGAGAGAAAGAGAGAGACAGACAGACAGACAGTGAGAGAGAGGGAGTGGGGGAGAGAGGGAGGGAGGGAGGGAGAGAGAGATAGATAGATAGATAGATTAGATAGATAGATAGATAGAGAGATAGATAGATGAGAGAGAGAGAGAGAGAGAGAGAGAGAGAGAGAGAGAGAGAGAGACAGAGAGAGAGAGAGAGAGAGAGACACACACACAGAGAGAGACAGAGAGAGTCCAGAGGTACCCCCATACTTTAAGGGTTCCTTACAGCTGTCTTCATCTACACTCTAATAGCTCTCACTGAGGTGGGACCTAACCCAGTTGATGACTGTTAAAATTATATCTAGGAAAGTGAAGAGATGCTCCCGAAGGATCTGGTGGTCGACTGTGTCAAACGCTGCTGAATTGTAAATATAATTCATTTGTTTAGTGCCCCAAGAGAACACAATCTTTATCAGGGCACTTTCCATGTGCAGCAGGGCTCGAGCCTACGACCTTGGTCTTGCATAGCGCCCCAAGAGAACTAAATCTCTATCTAGTGGCTGCATAACTTGCTACAAGAGAAGCAATAACCAAGGTTTAATGACATGCATGCTAGCAAGTTTAGACAAGCACGGAGTAGCAAACAAGCATCATGCTTAGACCAGCACGAAAAAGCACAAAAGAAGACATTCAGGTGTCATCTGTTAGTAGGACCCCTGGTTAGCAGCATTCACTGAATAATGCACATGTAAGCATGCAAGGCATACTGTACAAAACAAGTTCACTGTAGCACGGGAAAGCTGAGAAACTGATGAGCTAAAACTCGAAGGATGCAAAGTCGTTGCATTTAGTGACAGAAGCCAATAGCAAGTCCCAGACTCTGAAAAAATGCTTTATTTTTATTATTATTAAGAATGCTCTTTATTTTCGCATATCTGTGCAATTGAGCTAACCTCATAATGCATGCTCACACCCACCAAATAAATAAATCTTTGGAACAGAGTCAGAAGCCACACGAAAGTGTGAAGAAGCCAACAGATAAAAGGTGGTCAAACAGGCAGCACACGAGCTGTGCCAAAGAAATTCAGAATGTACCTGCTGCATGAGCAATTCTGTAATTGATTCAATAAGGTCGGTGTGTTTACTGCCTGGTTCAGCAGGCGGTGCTTCTCCATCGGTGTCCCCTGTGACGTCAGTAGAGGACTTCTTAGCAGAGCCAAACTTAGCAGCAGCAGTTTCTATATCTCTTTGAGCTGCAAGTGCCAACCAGGTCGTTAAAATTCACACAAAAGCATAAACCGATTGTGCTTAAGTAAACAAAGATGAGGTTGCTAATTACATGTAGCTATATTCAGGAGAACGTACCATTTTCGAAGACCGCCGGGTTCATAGGATCCTTTGCAAGATCTAAGAGTGGCTGAATGATGTCGATTGGGAGCACTCCATTTTTTTGCCACAGATTAAGTACTCGCACAATCTTGCTCTAGAAAAACATGTTAATTTAGTCGTTGGCAATCAATCAACTAGGCAACTGTACCTCAAAGCAGAACCACACTGAACAAAAAAGCCCTTTTCACAGAAAACTAAAAGCGCCTTACCTTGTCCTCGTCGGGACACTTGAACAACTGCTGAAATGTACTACAGAAGTTCTTTATAAATCTCGGTACAAAGACATCTTTATCGGACCCGTATTGATGTCTTGACTGTCTCACAATCGAGTCTATGACGTAAAGGCCTGGTACTTTATATTCCGGACGGCACTATAACGTAGGCGCAAAATACCAAGCTTGAAAAATTCATCACAGTGCTAATAATCAACAGGATCATATCCCTAAACACATTTTCTGCAATCCTTCATGGCAGACAGATTCTGCCAATGCTCACATACTAAGATGTCAATCCTTAAGGGTAACCGACTTTTAGAAGAGAATGACATACACGACTGCTCTTCGGCTACAAACTAAACAGTCAGCACTGCTAAGACACGCTCCCCAGGAAACAAGCCAACAAAAAACCGCACATCTTAATCATGCATGAATAGAGCACGGGTAAATTCGCCACCTGCTGTACAGTCCCGTGCTCTCGTGGCTGCCTGTTGTAAAATGAAATGCCCCAGAGCACATCATCATCCATTCATCGCATGTTCTTCTCACAGGCCACAGCTACACACAACTCCATCACTATCACTGCTCTCAGTTGACGTATCGCATAAGTCAGGGGGCAGAAGAATAAAGGGCAGCACATCAGCAGCAAACTGGCTCTTTCTAGACATCACTCTACAGTTACATAATAGTAGATCATCTAATCCACAAGGGCATGGTCTAGGTCACTAAAAAGACCGCCCTCAAAGGACGACTAAACTGATGCATCTATGGTGTACTTCAAGTGGCAGTAACACCGAGCTTTATGACAGGCAGCCATCAATAAAGCCAGGTTAAAATAATGTATGGGGGATATATCCGAAAACAACAGATGCACCTAGCATCGTTGGCAGGCTGCAGAGGTAGCACAGCAAAAGGATGGAGGAAGCAACACAAGATGCATCAGCGGTGTGCTAGAAGATGGCCCAAAGCACAACAGCAGATAGAGCACCGAGCTCCGCATATACAAAAATCATAAAAAGAAACAGTCCACGATTGCCAGAACAAGCTGACAGGAGGTTTAGATCACTAGTATTGTTTAAACACTGCTGAAGTGGTTGCCATCAACCAAGCCAGACATCAGTAGGAAATAACACGTTTGTTATCAAACATACTAGGCTGCCCAAATCACTACAAACCACAGAATCTCGATAACAAGGAAAACTAGCAATGAACAGGTAACGTTCTAATTAAATTAAAAAAGGAGCATGTTAACAAAAGGCAATACGTGGTGCAATAGCTACGCGTGAATGTACATATATACCTATATGTGGATATTTGCGGTTCGTGCGTGCACGGCGTGTGGGTATTGCTCAAAATCTCGGCCGGCCTTCGACACACTGTGAGGTGTTCTTTAAAAAATGGACAACACTCGTCGGACCACAGGACTACTTCTACGCTGGTCAATGGGAAATCATATGTTTCTTCCTATAGACACATTTCAAAAGCTTCATTCAGAAGACTGCCTCTACAGCTAGCCATCACATCCGATCCCTATCCAAGATTAGAAGCTGTCTCCCACAGTGGCTTGTAAAAAATTTAACTAGCTCTTTAGTTCTGTCTCGGCTTGATTATTGTAATTCCCTTTTGGCTGGGCTGCTAAAGAAAGCTATTAGGCCACTGCAGCAGACTATGAATGTGGCTGCAAGGCTAGTCTTCAAGTCCCAGCGGTTTGAGCACGTGTCTCCTTTGCTAAAAGAGCTAGGATGCATGCCGGTTGAGCAACGGATACAGAGCAAAGTTCTTACGCTGACCCACAAGGCCCGCCACGGCTTGGCTCCTTCATACCTAGCTGAACTGCTGCATCAGTTTCAGCCTGTTCGCACCCTCAGGTCCTGTGTGGACAATAAATTAGCTGTCCCATTCCTCCGCTTAAAGACAGTTGGCGACAGAAGCTTTAGCTCTGCAGGTCCTAGACTGTGGAACTCGCTTCCACAATTCTTACGCAACGACAACTACTCTACTACTGCCGACTATGGCTCATCCTTTTCAGCGGTCCTGAGCTGCTACTTCTATGCTACTCACTACCTCAACTGCTCTCCTGACTCTGCTATGCTTCCCACTTTCCCTTTGTTGCATGAGACGAAGTCTGTTGGCTACCGAATGCGTACCAAAAGCCGCTTAGGCTGTGAGTGCGCTATACAAAACTCTCCTGCGTAACACCCACATGGTCTTTATGACTTTGTGGAGTTACTGACGGAGATACATTACATTACATACATTACATTACATATCATCACCTATAATGTTCTCGAAGACAACTGCACGAGGCTCTCTAATTGGGCATGTACTGTTCATGCAGAGCCAGTGCATCACAGGCTATAGTACCGCCACTATGAATTGACACTCAGCAGTGCAAGTCCTTGTTTTGTCATGAGACTCGAATTGCTAAAGAGAGCAAACATAAGAATCTTGTTCCACACAGCATTTGCTCCATCGGCTAAGCATGAGTGTTATGCATGCTGAACTTATGTGCATGGTATCACTAACTAATTGACTAGCTTCCTTTCGAGCAAATTAGATACAAATGGAGTTCTCATAGTGAACCATGCAATGCATGATTGTTATCATCTTTATTGTTAAAATCAACAGTGGCAGTTGGGAAACATGCTGCACATGCACTATGTTTATATATCTGCAGATACATAAGCTGATGAAAACGAATTTCATTCGAGTAGTGACGCAAAGGGTTGCAGCATCTTACATTCGAGTAGTGAAGCCAGGGTTGCGGCATCTTAGGAAAGGGAATTGAACTGACTGGTATGAAGGGATATTGAGGCTTGGCGAACAGCTTAGTAGCCTGGAAAAGCTGGACTGTGGTATACAGTATCACATTCTGTACCACGGAAACTCCCCATCTAGGCAATGGGTTAGTCGACTTCACAACACACCACCACGGACTTATAAACACAGATTCACCACTGACAAAACATCAAAGGATTGTAACCATATAACTGATTAACTGCGCGGTGCAACATATACTCAAGAGCACTTAACGAGTAGCTCTGGCATTCAAGGAAGATTTCATTATTTCTAATTTGGCTTACAACATGAACATGAGAGGATAGAGACAAAGTTCACGTTAGCTGATTTAACAGCATCATTTAATTAAATATCGACACAAGAGCCTTCTTGGCTGTCACCACCCCTCACAGTGGGCAATAAAGAAATGCCATCAGCAGGACTCGAACCGATGACCTGGGTCGTGACGAGAGAGCACCTTACCCCCTGAGCCAAGACCCAGCGGCAAGCATACGACAGCACAAACAAACAGCCTGCCAGTCCCACCTCCTGAGTGCTCGTCCGAAGTGCTCACTACTTCAGGAAAGTCGGCTTATATGACGTAGTGCACCTGCCACTCTGTGCAGCCGAATATAGAGTATATAACATCAAGCTTTGTGTGGATACAGAATGCTAGAGGCTACTGGCCAAGCCACGAACAGTCACCACTCGGCATTACATGGAATGCATCCGAAGTACAGCATAACCGGTACTTGAACAAGGAGTTACTTGGTGAGGTACAAACCTTGTGGATGAATTTCTCGACTGCCTGTACAATGTGCTTGTAAAACTTTATTGCCCGCATAGCAGTCTTCGTTATCTGAGACATCTTTGCCCTCGAAATTGGAGGCTTCAACTCGTGCAGAGAATGCAGCTGAAAAGTATAGCATACGTCGGGCTGAATACTCAACCACTAGGCTATGAAGGAAGGCACACCATTCGGTTGCTCTGCATTGTAAAATTACTGCTTTACTTGCATCCACTGTCAAACGTCACATGCATTCAGGCATTCACGGGTTGCCAAAAGGCTCCCCTACTAGTCTGGACCAGCGGCTCGTCGTACAGCAGGTATGCTCTCTGGTGGTCGACCACAAAGCATGATGTTTGCAGTGTGGAATCCGATTTGCAATTATTATAATCACACGTTCACTCGCACGTGGAAATTAAAACAGAGGTTTTTAAAGCCAGTGTTGAGTGCCAAACGAATTGGTAGAGCACTGAACCAGAAAGTAATGCAGAGGTTGGGGATCTTTGGCTGAAAGCTGCGAAATTCTGTTTTGCACTCAGCTACAGCAGCCGGCCTTCAGCCGTTCTAATGCAATTGAGCATTGAAGGCTACTAGTTTTACACTGCAGCGCAGTGCCTAAAGCCATCCAGCCAGTCGCTGCTAGCAGCGACAGCTAAGCAGGTCTCATAAACAATACTCATTTGACTGCCAAGTAGGAGTGAATGCTTGTGAGCATGTATCCATGCATGCGAGAATTCTCGCCTGTAAGCTCATGTGCCGTTCGGTGATCATCAAAACTAATTATACCAGCTGACATACAACAATGCTGTAATCAGGAAGATTATACCAAGTACTCATCTCTTCGGATGTACAATGAATCCCTTAATACCTCTCAAATCTTCCAGCAGAAACTTACTTGGAGATTAACTAGCCAGTTAAATGAGGTACATGCAGAAGCAGACTGTATGAGTAACACAGTCGGGTATCTAGTAATACGCTCAGTTCCTCCTTCGATTGGCAACATGAAAAATGCAATTTCTTATGACCTTATTGAAAAATTGGTTAGGACGCATCTGTCTACCCCCATTCAGTGGGCTGGTGACAGCATTATTGCAGAGTCCTTAACCAAGTCAGGCACTGCTCAAACTTGGACACAAAAGTACATCTAACAGGACCACAGCCAACTGGATTGTCTACAGAGTAAACTTAGAGTAACTTCTATAAATAAAATAACTATTAAATCTGTGGTCTCGAGTTCACAGATTAGCGAGTCTAAACCTAATTGGCTGGACCAACAGGCCGACTTGCAGCAGGCGCTAATACAGTCCCATCTGCTCTCCTCGAGGATCCTTTAATCCTCTAAGGATGATGATCACACATTAGAATTTCCACAATTCCGGATGATGTAAAACACTTCATTTTAGCTTTGGCTGCAACAAGAGATTCCCAAAACCAGTAGCATGGGCTCTCATAAACAAGCTGGCAAGAAAGATCGACACAAGCACAGCAGCAGGCATGTGCCAGGATTAAGCCAAGGAACGAGGCCAGGCAATGCCGGGACCAGCCAATCGTTGCAAGGCGGTGGGACAAGCCAGGCAACTAAGCCACTTACATGCCCCTTCATGTGGGGGGGGGCAAGGCCCAATGGCCATTCATTTGCCTGGTAGCTTGTGGATACCATTTGGGTTCTTGTGACTTGGCCTCGGCAAAATCGTTCGTTGAAGGACTATTAGTCTTAGCTATTGCACGAGCCGGGGTAGCCTTAGACCATTCATACACGGTAGCCAGGTAATTGCAAGAAAACACAAAGACAACTCATATAAGAAGCTATTATTCAAAGTTAATCCCAGAGGGTTGGGGCCCCCTGACCACGGCTCCATCGGTACAGCTAAAGGCTCTTCACAATCCTGCTTCGGTCGAGCACAGTCGTGACAGCAAAATGCATCATTGGCCACAAAAGGCACATCACCTCTTCAAAACATCAAGTAGTATCAGTCACACAGGTAAATGATTACTCTGGAGGTCTTCCAGAATGTTCAATAAGACATTTCGAGTTGGTGCAAAACTCCACAGCTAGGCTTGTCTGCAGTCAACATCACACCTGCCACAACACACCACTTCTCACCAACATGCACTGGCTGCAACTCTGCTATCGACTTAAAGGATCTGTCACTTTCTCCGCAGGCTTGCCATAATAGCACCCCTCATCTGCCAAGTCGCTAAGAAGTACCTCATATCCGTTGACTTGATAGGATTTTAAGAGGAAGCTACAAACCCCCTTTTCCACACAGCATTAAACAAGTATTTTCACAATTGCTCCTAAAGCTAGCAGTTGCTTTCATGATACTGACTGCACAGCTTTCTTGCATTTTATAATTGCACAATAAAAGGAATGAAATATACAATACAAACATGAACTAGTAGCTGTTAAAAGATTATGACAAAGCACCAATGCAGGTTAGCAGCGCACCAATGACAATCATCACTGCTCTCACTGGATGGTTAACCGTATACCCATATCAGGCCAATAAACAGCTTCGAGGCGTCAAACGACGTTCAGCTTGCAAGCCTACAAGCCATGGATCACTTTCCTAGGACATTTGTACCCCTACGACTACTATGCATTGCTCAATTACTATACTATTCTCAATAGTACCCCATTCCTTTACATCCGGTTTTAAGCCAAATCAACATGGTCCGTACTCTGTTGGCCACGAGAGCCAGCCGTTTCTTAAGGTAGCCGGCCGAAGTACAGCCTGATTAAGCATTTTGGCCAAAACAGCAAAGACCCGACGAACAATTCCATCTGCCTTCGGGTGCCTGCCTCTTTGCATTGCGAGAAATACTGGAGAGCAGCAAGCATAAATGACAACCTGGATGCTTTGCTAAAGCTTGCCGAGATTTGATTTAGCTCACAATTATAGAACACGTCCATTCAAAAGAGGGTAACCAAATCAATGGAAGAAAAGCAAAGCATGCTCATCTGTACCGAGGAGCCTATACGACAATAATAATAATAATAATAATACACTTGATAAAGTGCCCTCAGAGAATTCAATCTCTTTCAAGGTGCTTTACATTTGCTTCAAAGAAGACGATCAAGTTTGTCCACAGTTTGATGGACTGAGCTGTTGTACTCACAAGTCTTCATGGCAAGCCTACTTGTTATGACAATAAATGGCACATTTTAGGTTCGACGGGTACATGTTTTACTTTACTGGCTATTAACTATCTACTATGTCAAAGCTTATCAACCAAAATTTTGAAGATCACACCGGCTCATTGCAATAAGCAACAAACAGCAGCGCAGCACAAAATCTCATGGACTCGGCGAATCAGCAATACGTAATAAAATACAAGCTGATTTAACAGCTCATTTGTATACGGCAGAAAAGCGTAATCGGCTTTCACCACCGCTGGCAGTTGCCAGTAAAGGACTTCCCAGTGCAGGATTTGAACACACGACTTATCTCAAGTACAGAGTAATCAGTCTCGTGCTTCGATTTAATAATAAGCAACTTTAACTAGTTAGCATCTTAACCGGAAGGTAATATCACAAGACAAACACAGCTGACTTGATTTACGATAAAAGTGGCGTGCTACTAGTCGGCTACCAACATAAGACGACGTTACAGATTTATGTTGTGCGACGACAATCAATAGAAAAGGTTGTACTGTCACGTGTCACGGCAACTGGTTTCACTAAGCGACGAACCATTGAATGCGCAACTACGTTCACAGGATTTACACTAATAATGAATGATAAGAACATGCTGAACTAAAGTGGACCTTGGAAGAAGGGTAAAGACTTTATTACAAGCATGAGCATTTGGCCATGAATATATGGTTGGGTAGAAGGAAATAGTGATTGGTAAATCGATTTCATAGCAAGACGTACCAATTACAAGTTACACTGGGAGATTGTCCACCCTATTAACGAGGTCTGCATGAGTAAGCCTTATGTTGAAACAAAAGTGACATGGCGACAGCGGTTGACAACCACTGCAACCGCACAATCGGCTGATTCCCGCTGCAACCGAGGCTTGATACCCAATATATTGCTACCTACGAATCCTATGCGAAATATTGGTAGCATGTAAGCACCAGCCACTGGAGATGCCAAAACAGTGGAAACAAGCACCGAGCGTAACTGCACAAAAAAGATAGAAACTATGCTGGCCGGCGGGTAAGAGGTGGAAACGTCGCCGATAGAAAACCAAAGTGCAGTGCCGTCGGCGCCTTAACGAACTGATAAAGCAAGCACTCATGGTCGCACCTCGTTACCGAAGGCTTTCACGTGCTCCATTGCGAAGCTTCGGTGACGTTACCCCGGCAACCGCCCGCCGAAGGTCTCCGAAACGAATGATCGCGTGCGAGTTTCAAGATGCCCGACACCACTACCCCTAGCGTTTGTAAAAAGGATGTAATTGGGAACCTGAAAATTTTAGTGTTTAAAACTGTTGAAATGATAATAAATCCAATAATTTTAAAATACATATGCAAACATGCTAGATTTCAGGTCATATTTGCGTCGGCTAAGAAGCGTTAATGGCAGAAATAACCGACGATAATACATCCTTGACCTTCAGGCGTGGGCGGTTCAAGTCCCAGCTAGTGTTGGCGTTCACTCCAGTTGGAGGTCGCCTCACTTAAAAGTTGCTCCTCTAGTTATGGCCGGAGATTTTTTAGAAGATTAACTTTAAATAGCGTTTGCCTTTAATATGAGGATTATATTGAACCGAATCCGAAAAGGGAAAAGGGCATTGCTCGTCGCGGCCTGTCTGCTAAGCGTAGCTGCTGTTTTCTATTTCCACGTGCGAACTCGCGATGGCAGCTCCCGAGTTGGCGAGCTTCGCAACGTCGAGACTGTCGATTCAGATATTGTCGATGTTCCCCAAGTGATCGCCAGGACTTCCTTTATCGCAATCACTAGCAACTGGATTGTCGACATCGCTAGAAAAGCCACTGAACCGAAGGTGCTGGGTAGTATCGACGCAAAGCCCAATTACAATGCGCACGTGTTCTACTACGCCTGGTACGGAACTCCAGACGTAGACGGAATGTGGCTGCATTGGAATCACAGGTATGTGCGATCTTTTCATTCAAAAAGTAACTCGGGTCCTGAACTTAGAGAACCCGCCCGAAATCCCGATTAACTCTTGTACCGTTCTGCTGTGTCAGACTCCGGCCTTTGACACATGCACATGCTTGGCCAGTGAACGGTTGTAAAAACTGATGCCGCTTCTAGATTGGGCCTTCAAATGAGTGCTGTGGCTCGTGAGCGTTCGCCGCGACAGCTTGGGAGTGTTGCTATTATTTCTACAGTTATTCCAAAAAGCTTTGAGGTTATATTCCTGAACTCTGCCCGTCTCCGTTCCTCCTCCATAAAGCCGTAGCTCAGCCTTCACCTTCATTCCCGCGAAAGCATCAACGACTCGTTTTGTTATTATCCGGTAGCTCTCATCGGAGCAGCCAAGTTTTTGCTCCTGCAATTACGTCATGGTCTTAAGGAAAAAACTAATAAAATTTTCATCACGATTGTGCTGAGTATGATTTTTGCATTTTGACAGCTACCCTAGCCTTTTTAGCAGTCGGCTGTGAGTCAGTCATCGGTCTGTCGGTTTTCCTGGCGACCCACCTGACTGACCCGGTCAAAAGAAAATACTAGCTCATTTAACAGCCTCCTTTTGTATAGCGTCAGGAGACCATTTACGGCTATCACCACCGCTTGCAGCGGCGATGAAGGATCGCCCACCGCAGGATTCGAACCACGACCTCGGTAACGAGGTCGTGAAAAGCAACCGCCTTACATAAATGACCTTTCACTAGACCACGACATCAGCTCCACGGTCAAGTCGACCTGATTTCAGCTACATAACATTAAGAACTTGGGTCTGCTTCGACAGGGACACCACATCCAAGCTGGTCCATTCATTTATGACATCTCGACTTCTGCCTAGTGTGCAGTAGTAATTCAATAATAATAGTGGCGCAGTGTTAGCGTGTAAATGTGGTTAGTGGTAGCAAGCACATTGTAAGCATGCATAAGGTGAGCCGTGATGGCACACTAGGTAAGGTGGTTGCTTTCACGACCTCGGTCCCGAGGTCGTGGTTCGAATCCTGCGGTGGGCGATCCTTAATCGCCGCTGCAAGCGGTGGTGATAGCCGTAAAGGGTCTCCTGACGCTATACCAAAAGAGGCTGTTTAATCAGCTAGGATTTTTTATCTATTTATTTTATTTAAGCACACAAAGGTCGAATCACAATGTTTCACCAAATGCTGTGATAAAAACAGATGTGTTTTTAGCTTCTTTTTAATTGGCAAGTCAGGGGATGTAGTTGGGGCAAAACTCTACAGCCAGGCTTGCGTGTCGTGAACGCTGGGGTTAGGCTCATAACATCACTTCTCACCGACCTACACTGGCTGTCCTTCAAAGAGCATATTGACTTTAAGGCTTTGTCACTCACTTTTAGGTTCCTGTAATATCTTGCTCAGGCCTACCTTTCTGAACTACTTCCCAATCAGGCTGGCATCGTACTGCCAGCTATTTTGACTCGGATTGTTTAGCTGCTCCTTTAAGTAACCCCAAATCGTCTGGAGGTCGTGTCCTTAGTTCATATACTCCTAAAGCTTGGAGCTCACTTTGACGTCACGACATCACCTGACATGTAATGTATCTCCGTCTGTAACTCCACAAAGCCATAAAGACTATGTGGGTGTTACGAATGAGAGTTTTGTATAGCGCACTCACAGCCTAAGCGGCTTTTGGTACGCATTCGGTAGCCAACAGACTTCGTCTCATGCAACAAAGGGAAAGTGGGAAGCATAGCAGAGTCAGGAGAGCAGTTGAGGTAGTGAGTAGCATAGAAGTAGCAGCTCAGGACCGCTGAAAAGGATGAGCCATAGTCGGCAGTAGTAGAGTAGTTGTCGTTGCGTAAGAATTGTGGAAGCGAGTTCCACAGTCTAGGACCTGCAGAGCCAAAGCTTCTGTTGCCCAGGGTCTTTAAGCAGAGGAATGGAACAGCTAATTTATTATCCACACAGGACCTGAGGGCGCGAATGACATTTAAAAGCCGAAAACCCACCTGATTCTGGTAGCATTTGTTAGATCCTTGTAAAATATTCTTTTAATGCTTATGCATGCTGACACTGCACCTGTTTTCACAAATCAATTGGCATGCTCCCTTTGCAACATATGAGAAGTACCCTTACAGAGATTTAGTTCTCTTGGGATTCCTTTGCAGCAAATGTAAAGCGCCTAGAAAGATTGAATTCTCTGAGGGTGCTTTATCAAGTGTGTTGTTATTATTATTATTAATATTATTATTGGGATACTATACAAAGGTCACTATTATTATGCTGCCACTAACTATACCTGCATGCTGACCCTGTGCACGGCACCCCTAACCATATTATTCTTGTTGTTCATTGAGTATGCTACCATTATTCATTCGATTCTGCTTCCTTTGCAGCAAATGTAAAGTGCCTAGAAAGAGACTGATTTCTCTGAGGGGGCTATATCAAATGTATTATTATTATTATTTGTATATTTTTTTATGTATGATAACATAGTATTGAACTGTCTGCATGTGAACTCACACTTGTACGCACACAATATAATGTATAAATAATATATAAAATAAATAATGTATAAAAGGGTTTATATACCTGTAGGTGTGAGTATATATATATATATATATATATATACATATATATATATATATATATGTATACATATATATATATATATATATATATATATATATGTGTGTGTGTATATATATATAGATATATATATATATATGCAGGTATTGAAATATACAGTTATACACGATTCTGACTAAATCTTCTGAGAATGATGAGATCAGGCTTGGCTGTCTTGCCAAATTTCTGTCAACTAGCTGTCTTGGCATTTTCGGCTGAGTCTTGCAGCAAATTTCCACGCTAAAACTTAGAGACATGTAACTGGCACTCGGCACCATTTTTAGGTTTTGTGTTAGTTAACTGCTTTCTATTTTCTCAATGTTGCACCTGCTGCGTGTGTGGTGTAATGATCTTAAGTTTGGCTTTCCTCAATGTAGGTAACTGCTGGGAAGTTCTGGATATAATGCGAGAGATTGGGAATTATGCTGCTAGTCTGAGTTTCAGTGTTCGAAAAAGTTGCCTTGAGTGATGTAGTCTGTGCTTAAATTGTCGGGAAAGCCACACATTCGTTTTTCTTTTAGACGAGAGAGCAAAGTGATTGCTCGGTAGCATGAATGCTGTTATACCATACCTGTTATGCTGTTGGCTCTGGGAAATCTGCCCATTATCTTTTTTATTTGTCTTACAGCTTGTTACTGCAGAACTGGAGACTTGCGATGGTTGTGTTAATTTTTTTATCGCAATTATCCAGTACCTATGTTTATAGTCATACATTTGTTCTGATTTCTGCATGAGCTCTCGTACATACTTGTAGTGTAGAAATATTTCTGCTGGATTTCTGTTTAAATTTGGCATGCCTCAGTTGATGGGACTCAGGTTTTGGTCATAAGAATTTTCTGTTTGCTTTTACTCTGGTCCTGCTTCTGGTTGGGATGCATTGCTTTCTACTGATGCTGGTTTCATAAAGTAAAAAAGTAATGGCTGGCTGATTCAACAGCCTCATTTATATAGCTGATGCAAGTTCGACATCACGACATCCTTTAGCCAAGGGGTAATAAAAATAATAACAATAGCATAACAATACATTTGTATAACACCTGTAATGAGAAATAAATCCTTTTCTGGATTTTACATGTGCTCACACTTCTTTCACAATTTTGGTCGTGGTTTACATGTTCTGCAGCAGGCAATTCTTTTGCCTGCTGTGAATGGTGTGATAGCTGCTAAGGCTCTTCTAACGCAGTGTAAATAAAGCTCTTATATCAGCCAACTTTTAACTTGTTTATCCTCACTATGACATTGTAAAAAGGCTAAAAACACCGGTTCCTCACAGCCTTTGCTCCATTTGTGTGAGTTGTCTATTGTGTGCGGAAATTGTGAATGCTACCACTAACCAATCGACATGCTTGTTTCCAGCATTTTTAAGTGCTTAGAAAGAGATTTAGTTCTCTTGGTGCTTGTATATAAATGTTTTACTGAGTATTATGATTAGTATTACCCTACTTGCTGTGAGCATAAAAGGATTGCCTGTTGCTGGACTCCAACCCACAACGGTGTCTTGAAGTGTTAGCGCTTCTGTAATAGAAATGTCTCTGTAACTGGAGCTGTGTGTATCCTTGTGAAAATGTGTGTGTGATGGGGCTCATTGGTCGCTGGCCAAGTTTTGTACAAACAATGGCTGCAGGTACCTACCACACTGGGACCAGAAAGTCACTGACATGTACCCTAAAGGTCGACATGCACCACCGCTCGACATTGGTGCAAACTTTTATCCACAGCTGGGACCATACAGCTCCCAAGATCCTGCTGTGATTGATTTTCATATGCAAGAGATACGAAGGGCACGAATAGGTATGATGGCAGTTGTTCAGAATAACTACTTTCCTGGCTGAGCTGCTCTCCCGGGATCTATAAAATGTGGCATCTTCAAGCCGACTATATGCAGGTTGGTAGTGTATTGCTTGAGATTTTCCTAACACGTTTAGGAGTTGGTTTATTTTGTAGCAAAACACTTTTCGATTATTCTGCAACTTATACTTTGTGCTCTGTTTTACTCAAGAATATATGGTCGTTTTGATTACTGACTTACGTTATGATAATAATAATAGTAATGATTTGAAATGGCACCCTCAGAGAACTCGTTCTCTTTCTAGGCACTTTACGGTAGTCTGAATGCACATTCGCCAACCTCCTTGCTTGATTCGGGTCTGTTTGAACATTTGTAGCTGCTTTAGAGAAATGATTCTCAGCTGTGAGCCATATATTACCCTGGACGAGTTTGCATCACTTAATGTATGATGCCCGCTTTATCTGATCTCGATCTGTTACTTGTTCAGTCTCGAGGGATCGAGGTGGTAATTGGAGTTATCATGTGTCGTCAATGTTGGACCATGGCCTCTAGGTCTTAGCCCAGGGGTAAGGGGCTCACACTTCATGACCCATGAGGTGTGTTCGAGTCCTGCTGTGGGTTATCTTTAATTGCCCAGCAGGCAACTAAGGCTCTTCTGCTATATAAATAAGGCTTTTGGATCAGCTAACTTTTTTTTACTTCTCTTCTCGACAAAGAGGGTCGAATCTGAGCTTCTGCAGCAAGTATCTTAATCACCTTCCAATTTCTTAAAAGACAGTTTTTTCAGACTCACTGGTTGGTACCCTGCTCCTACTATTTGATTTGCTGACTCCTGGTAAGTTGGGCATATAAAAACCTTCACTTAAAACAAGCTCATTTAAGCAAAACATGTCTACCATTTTACTTTAATTTGAAAAACTTCAACCTAAGCACCACCGAAGCATCTGCGAGTAAAGCTCTTCTAACATGTGTATATTATCATCATGTCTATTGTTAATGTAGGCTTCGAGTCTACACTGTATTGAAGTTGGCCGATTTCATACTCTGGCCGTGCCTCCGAGCAAGGATAATTCCAAGTTTAAACAAACCGGAAGCACTCCAAAATTACATCTTTGAGAATGAAGTGGAAAATGTGCGATCGAAAAAGCAGAAAGAGATCGTGCTTGTTCTTCCATATCCTTTTTTATTTTCAGACACAGAGTTCTTGTTGTCTGCGTTACTTGGCTGTTTCTTTCAACACTGCTGAAATCCTTAATTTGTTGTTCTGTTGGTGTTAAATCAGTAGGGCGTTTTCATACAATGCTTCTCATGAAGCTGTTTTCTGTCCCATCTTTTCTCGATTTGCATAGCTAAACGTGTAGCTGGAATCTGGGAATTAGTGATTCGAAGGTGCAGTAATGGGCAACATGATACCACTTGGCTAAGATGAGGGGGCTAAACCACAGTGCACACGGTAACTGGGAAATGTAGACATGTGCAGCTTAGTGTACCAGTGCATTCTTATCAGCCAGTCACTGGGCAATCATGTTGGGCAGCTACTAGTTTTTTCCAGAATATCCAAAAAGTGACTTGAAAGAGATTGAGTTCTCTTCTTGGGCTCTATGCAAATTTTTTATTATTATTATCATTATTACTTGTGCTTGGACCGCCTCTTTCCTCGGCTAGTTTAATACTACCAAGTGACGACGAGCATGACTGTACCAGTTCCCCAAGACAAAAATGAATTTCTATGGCTAATGAAGTGGACCAAACCATGGAGATGAATCACATTCATTCATACCTAAAATGGGCTCGAAAATACAGAGCCTCAAAGTCTACATGGACGACTTGAGACTCGGGCACTTGGTGACTCAGGCTAATGTGTGACCCTCATCTCTCGATTAATGGCCAAGCAACCTGGCATTACGATAGGAGCACAAATATCGGTGAACCGAAGTCAGCTGGATTGCCTGGGGTGGGGACTCGATAGCAAAGCTGACGGAGCATTGGTTCAGATTACGAAGGTTGTTGAATCGATCCCTACTGGATATGAGAACTTCATTGATCTTGGTCTCTCGTTGGCCTCATGGATATGTATGCGCAAAAATAATTTTGCCGTCGATGCCAATCACAGTTTTGGCAGTTAATTGAGCATGAAGCCAATATTAGAAGAAAGTAGAAGCAAATGTCACGAATAGTTCACCAAAACCAAGCTTATAATAATAAGATAATCTTATGATAGGTGCTACTAACCCAAACGCAAGAAGACAGACAAGCAAAGACCCTCTAGCAGTCTAGTCTCACACATTACTGTGTACTCAGGATGTCTGCTTGTCTTCCACGTATTTCATACGTAAAAGAGCAGAATTTGGCTTAGTTAATGAATTCTTTCGAATGCTGACGATGCTGTGCAGACGTCAGTAGTCGCACTGGGTAATTGTCATGACCACCTAGTTATATCAGCAGCGGGATCGTTCACACGTGTGACGCTGAGCATAAGCGTTTGGCTCATGCTCTTGCTGAGATGGTAGGAACAGTGACCTATGGCACTACCTCCTGGTTACACTGATCGATGCACTGCTATCACGTGCATTTGTGCTTGCATGCTGTTGCAACTGTCAAAACTACTTTGCACGTACTTGCTGCTGTTTTAGGAAGCATTGGCCGTATTGTTCATTGAGTGAACTGCTAAATATGCTGCTCACATCAGCCATACCATGGTCACAAAGTTTTGGCCATGTACTCTGTGAGCAACTCGACATGTATGAACCTTTTTTAACCTGGCAGGTGTGGTCAGCATCTCGTGGTACCCTTCTGGTTTGAGCGATGAGGAGGGAAAACCAGTTGATCCCCTTGTTCCTGCCATATTGGATTCTGCAGCTAAGTATGATCTTAAGGTACAGTAATCACTGGCACCAAGTAATCGGGTACTTGTGGTGGTGTGTCTTTTGGGTGTCACTTTGCCCAGACTAGAAATTTCTTAACCAGACTAATAGATAGAGAAGTTAGATGCATAATGTCATTGCCTTCGGCCTTTGCTTGCCACATTGTATGGTCACGGCTGCCAAACGTTGGTGACTCGTTGGCGTATGGTCACGGCTGCCAAACGTTGGTGACTCGTCGGCAATGGTATCTGGTGTAGTCTGATAATAATGAGTTACTCGAAGTCCTACTGCTCGCTGTCAGAGTCCATAATTGAGTGTAACCTCTTAGTCTGCATTGATGACTTTTCACACCTACACAGCTGTTCTGAGATATAGTATATACTGTTTCATTGTGCTCCCCCCTGCATACCATGCATTCGCGAAATGAGGTCGAGTTGGAAATAGTGTTTTCAATGTATTTGCTCATTAAACTTGATCAGTAAGAGAAAGTCACGAATGTCCTGGGAGCTGCGTTACACCTGAAGTCTCTTGACAAGGACGTTCCACAGGTAGCTCATGGGAGCCTCACGCCCTTCTGTTGTAAATTACTTCACTGTAAACCGTTGTGCTGCCAAGTTTGAAAAGACAAGCCTTCGGCTGGCAGCCAAGCCGCACGCTTTTTCCATTAATTGGAGTCTCGACTATGACTCTGTAGTAAGTGCCACGTTCCACGTTTGTTGGATATCTCGGGCTGCTCCAAGATATGAGCAGCGCACTATAGATAGAGCCGAGTTACTTTTCCTGCTCCAATTTTTTGGACTCATACTTAAGCAGATTTAGTTTTTATACTGTACCTGTACTTAGGCCCTCCTCCTCCGTGTATGGAATGCAGCTGTATAATATCGATTTCTCAGTAGAAGCTGCATCACAGTCCTTTCTTAGCGCTGTGCGTGAGCATCCATCAAGAATAGCTCGATAAGGTGGGCCAGTTTAGCTTAAGGTCAGACCTGGTTGCCGTCATCTGACTCTGCCAGAACTAATTTTCTTGCCAACGAACATTAGGCTGCTGCTGAGCGCATGTAATGCATATGCTTGATCGCTGCCTCACCTGATAGCTCTGGACAAGCGACCGAATTGTGGTCAGGGTCTTCAGCTAGCTTACCTAGCTGTTCTCCATTCGACGTCTTATCGCATGTGCTCTAGCTGTGTTCGTCGATGTTTCCCACCTTGAATGCAGCAGAGTAGGAGAGTCGCACAGAAGCGCCATCGCTCCCGCGCTACGCTTGTGGTTCCCACTTTTTCCACTTCCACTCCCAGTTCACTTCGTTTGCTTGCACGCTGATCTTGTGGCTGCCATGCTGGGCTAAAGTTATTAGCATGTGAGGTTTTCAGAAGTATCCCCTCATTCTTGCCTTCCCTGCGGGCGTGTGAGCACACATGTGCCAGCACTATTCTTGTCCTTGAATCTGATCGGAGCGTGGCGTCGTTGCAGGTGTGCTTTCACATCGAGCCCTTTGCTGGGAGAAACGCGAGCACGGTGCGTAGCAGCGTCATTTACCTCATCGACACGTACGGCAACCACAGCGCCTTCTACAGGCGCCGGGTGATGTCAAGCAACATTGCCTTGCCTCTGTTTTACATATACGACTCGTACCAGACGCCTCCCAAAGAGTGGCGCCGCCTGCTCGGACGAGCAGGCTCGCTCAGCGTGCGCACCACGCTGCACGATGCACTCTTCGTTGGGCTAGTGGTGGAGGCGCAACACCAGTCCGAGCTGTACGCTGCCGGCTTCGACGGCATGTACACCTACTTCGTCAGCGACACTTTCGTCTACGGCTCGAGGCCGGCCAACTGGCACATGATGGCATCGTACTGCAAGCTGCACAACATGTTGTTTGTGCCCAGCGTCGGCCCGGGCTATGCTGACACCCGCGTTAGGCCGTGGAACAGCAAGAACCGGAAGGATCGAGAAGGTGGGGCCTATTACGATCGATACTTTGCTCAGGCTTTGTCCTATGCACCGGATATAGTAAGCATTACGTCGTATAACGAGTGGCACGAAGGCACCCAGATCGAGTCGGCTGTGCCACGCATAGCCGGTGCTGGAGGCTACCAGTATGAGAGCTACATTCCGCAGAATCCAGACGCATATATTGAGCAAACCCGAAGCTGGATTGAAAAAATGCCGGGCACTCAGCTGCTGTAGGCAGCTGATACTGCTGGGTGGCTATATTGACCGCAATATTCCCTTGCCCGGCGCTTGGATTTGCATTCTCTTGTGGCCGGAATCGTGCATACATATATTTACAGTCTGTATTTATCCTCATCGTGTGCTTATTTGACATGGTGGCTTTAGAGTCGTTTGACTTGTTATGAAGTCTATGGCATCTGCACGCAATCTGGATGTCCTATTTCAATGTCACCTTTCACTAGATGGATAGATAAACTGGAGCATTTGTAGTCACAAATGCTCCATAATATCACATTGGGTTTGCCCATAACTAATAAGTTAGTTTTATCATCGTTTAGTTACAGAAAATGTGCTGCCATCCATGTGCGGATGTCGTCAATACATACAGCAAGTGAGTTGGGAGAATTCGAGGTGCTCGAAGGCTGGGAGGAATCAAAGCAAAAGGTACAACTGAGTGTCATCCGCATAGAAGTGAAAGCCTAGGTTGTGCTTGGCAATCACATCAGCAAAAGGGAGAGTATAAACCGTGAAAAGAACCGGACCTAGCACGGAGCTCTGAGGTACCCCATATTTCAGAGGTACCTCGGATGATCTTTGTCCATTCATGTCAATGCTCTGGAGTCTCCCACTGAGATAGGACCTGGACATTGCAGAGCATTGCCAGTGATGCCCAGGCGAGCTGAGAGGCGCTCTAGAAGAACTTGGTGGTCGATAGTATCAAAAGCTGCCGAAAGATCGAGCATAACAAGCAGAGACACTCTACCCATGTCTGCATTCCTAGGTAGGTCGTTGTACACCCTAAGCAATGCTGACTCTGTGGAGTGATTAGCTCTAAAGCCAGACTGGAACTTACTAGCAAGGTTGGAAGTTTCAATATATGAGTTCAGCTGGTCAGCCACCACTCGTTCCAGTGTCTTTGATAGGAATGGTAGAAGGAAGACTGGGCGGTAGTTGCGCAAGTTCTCTTGGTCTAGTGTCGCTTTCTTGAGAAGTGGCCTGACTACAGCTTTTTTGAAAGGTACTGGGACATGGCCTGAGGCTAATGATATATTAATGATGTTAGTTATGCATGGCAGCAGCAGATCAATGCAACGTAGGAGCAGGGCAGTGGGAATAGGGTCCAAAGGACTTGCTGTCTTCTTTGATTGGATATGAACTTCATGACGAGATCACTAGTGACCTGCTTAAATGCAGACATTGAGGTGCAGCCAGTAATCGGGGTACAACATTCTAGGGGGGGAATGTTGTCATCGTAGGGATGGACTCCCTGATCTTGTCTATCTTCTGCACAAAGAATCGAGAGAAGCGATCGGCTAGATCATCACAAGGATCATCAGGTAAGGAGCTAATCTGGGAGCGGTTGAGGAGATGGTTGATCGTCGACATCAGCATTTTTGGACTGTGCATCTGTGATTCAACAATTTTTGTATAGAAGCTAGACTTGGCCTTTGCTAGGATCGATTGGTATGACCTACAGTAGTCCTCGTATGCCTGCCGATGGACAGTCAGTCCTGATCTTTTGTATGCTTTTTCAAGCTTGCGCTTAGTAGACCTGGCTAGTTTAATGTCTGTGGTAAACCATAGACCGTCTGCGCGAGGGCGCACAGTGTGCTTAATCAGAGGTGCAAACTCGTCGAGCGTGTCAGCTGGGGTCGTCGTAGCTATCCGTAAATGAATGAGAGATCGGAGGGAGGACTGAGCAGCAGAGGCTTAGCAGGTATTCTCGCACGGACAGCATCGATGTCAAGAGTCTTGAGGTTTCGCGATTCGCAAGTTATTTTAGAGGAGGAGGTGGGCACACACTGTAGATTGAATGAGATATGCATGTGATCAGATAAGCAGGATTTGGTAATAATTGGTGATGACAAAGTGCAGTTGTATGAGAAAATCTGGTCGAGTGTGTGACTCTTGATGTGAGTAGGGCCATGCACATGAGCCACAAGAGAAAACGAGTCAGTCAATGCACAAAATTCAGTGCTAAAGGCGTCAGATAAGTTATCAAAGTGAACGTTGAAATCACCCATAACGAGGAAGGATCGATTTTTTGCACACACAATCGAAATGAGATGAGAGAAATCTGAGATAAAGGAGGACATGGTACCTGGTGGGCGATAGACTACTTCCACCATCGGTAGTGTGTTTTCGGGTGGGACCAAGACGATCGATTCAAAAGACTGCTTCGAGGGTACAGCAAATGGCTTGAAGTTGAACTGCGGGTGCACGATAACAGCAACTCCACCTCCAGTTTTGATTGATCTAGGGGTGTGAAAGAATGAGAAATCAGTTGGAGCTGCGTCTTTAATCGTCGGGCAGTTTATCGATTTTAGCCAAGTTTCAGTTAGGGCGAGCAGGTCGAGACCATTTTCAGAAATAAGGTCGCTTATTACCAGAGGTTTATTGCACGTTGAGCGAGGATTCCAAAGGCAAGCATTAAGTCGGGCCTATGGATTTATAACAGGCCTATGACCACTAAGTTAGAGAGCTTCACAGTGACGCATGTGGGGAAGCGTGCTGAGCGGTTCGAGACAATGCTAGGAATACCAAACGAGCAGGTACTCAGCTCGCAGTTCCCGCCCAACGAGCGGTGTCTGAGCTGGCGGTTCCGGCCACAGCGGCGCCTCTGGGGTGCTTTTCTTTTGTTAATGTATATTCACACATCATTAATATATAGGAATGCATTTGATCTACGATGACGAAGCGACAACAGCTGCTGACGATCATAACTAACATGCAGGTTACTAGCCGCCGGCGTAGCTAAGGCAGACGCCGGCATGGGAGACCCAGCAGCCCGAAGGGATAAGCGTTTAGACATCCATAGGCACATAATTTTTTACGCGCAACGGTCAAATAACAATCAGAATAACTTTAAAAAGGTCTTAGCTGTATCGTTTCCGTATACGATGTTCGCAAAAACTTATGAACACGAACGCACATGAGAGTGCTCTATGTCGGGAGGCTAATTGTATGCCCATTTGACCTTTTCAACCCTAAATGGTGCTTCGGATACTTATTCATTCAGCACCATTTCTCGTTACAAGATATGAGCGTTCGGTCGAGTGGAAGCGAGTTCTCTATTTTAGCGTGGCCATCACAACGTAACAATAATATTAATATATTTGATGAAGCGTCGTCAGAGAACTCCCATCTCTTTCTAGGCGCGTTACAACTACTGCAAAGGAAGCACGGTCGAATGGTCATAGGTAGAATGCTCAACAAACAACAAGAATAACATGGTTAGGGGTGACATGCACAGCGTCAGCATGCAAATATGGTTAGTGGCAGCATTCGCAGTGTCAGCATGCATAAGCACATAAAGGACGAATAGCAGGGACCCATTAAATGCTGTGATTACTCTGTGCGTTTTTAGTTTCTTTTTAAATGTGGTAAGTCAGGAATTTTGTCGTGACGCAAGTGAATTAGTTCTCGGGCAGTGGTCTTGATGGTTCGAGAGTATCTTTCAAAGCAGATTCGTTTCGCTGCATTACCGAATGGAATTGCTGATACCGGCTGAATCAAAAAGAGGTAGCGGACTGATTTTGATATGCCACACTGCTGTCAGTCTCGACGGCTGAACCGAGAATCCAATTCGCCGATGGTCCAACCATCCGTCTCTCGCTGACTCACAGTCGTCGTCGGCAAGAAACTAACAGTGAATACATATTTTTCAGCCAAGCCTTAAATGAGAAGAAATGTATTAAATAACGTGGAGACATCACAACCAGCAACGAAGATTGACCGGCACTTTTAATAAATGAGAGCTCACAGCCTATGCCGTCCGCATGGACCAACGGCAGCAAATGGCTTGCCTTTGTTAGGCTAAGGGAAGAGAGAACGAGATAGTGCGAGAGACCGCGAGAGAGAGAGAGAGGGAGAGAGAGGGCGGAGGCAATCCAAATATAATTATATATAATTCGTGTGTATAGCGCCCTTAAAGAATTTAATCTCTACTCAATGGCTTCGCATATGTCACGAGGCTCGAGCCGACGACCTCGCTCATAAAATAACCAAGCCGCCGCGTGTGTTCCTTGAATGTGGCTCAGATTCAGATCAAACGAAGAAGCGCTGTGAAATGTGTATCGGATTGGTGAGGGCTAACCGCTCTTCCGCAAGATTTATTGACTTTTACATGTGTGATGTGCTTCACAGCAGCCAATCCATGCCCTTAGTGATCAACTTGCAAGCTTTCGTGAAAGAGATGAGTGATTGGGCAGCGGTTTGACTTCCAGCTCTCTATCACCAGAGAACCGATCCCCACGCAGCTGCAGTGCGCTTGGCCTTTGAGATAATTAAAATGCGAGTTAGCTCTCGAGCTCACTCGCGGCCTGGTGCTAACGATGTAGCCTGCAAGTTTTTATGGCTCGCTGACATACATAAAATATTGCATCGCATAAGCAGAGGAACAGTTCGGGGTCTGGCAGGGCTCTGGGCCACGAACCAGGGTTCGAAGGAACGTATCGCGTTTGCTGAATTGGTGTAGAGTTGCTACATTGCTTGTATCAAGGCCGGCAGTCGTAACTACCAGCCTTACCCCTCCGAGCCTGCTGTTACCATTGACAAACTGTTATCCTGCAGACATTAGGTCCTGGATATTGGCTGACTTCTCTTAAACCTAGAGAACGATAAAACCTAGCTACCCAGAGGTCACCCCGAAAGCACGGCTGGAGACCAAGAGTTGGCGATTTTAATTTTGGTGTCATTATGAGACCTCGTCGAATGCTCGCTAAACTAGGGAGAGGCTCCCTTTGACAGCCGCTTGACGCGTCCAATAGTTATATTCAGAATGCCTTGCCCGCCGCAGCTAGTCATTGCGTTCGATTCTTACCCCGGTCGAGGGGATACTTACCGTAGTGGCCCACAGCAAATCGCCACGTTCAAGTCCTATCCTAGTTGAGGGACTTGCCACAGTAGACAGCAAAAGATCTTACGGGGGTCCCCGGCTCTCTCCAGGCTAATAACGATAGTAATAATGGCATTAAAATAGCGCCCTAAGAGAACTAAGTCTGTTAGTAGGAACTTTACGTGTGCTGTAAAAAAAGATAATACATGCTGGCAAACCAACATCACTTTCCAGCAGGGTATAAACATAGCAATTAGATATTTGTATACTTCCCCCTGAGAACTGAATCTCTTTCTGGGCAATTTACATACTCTGTAAAGAAGCATGTCAGAGTGGTTAGGGATGAAAGGCTCAGCGTCAGCAGCGTACTCAAAGGAAGTTCGCCAGGACCACCTAACTAATGCCGTGAGGAACAGGAGGATTTTCTAGGGTATCATCATCGATCGCCTATTGCTGGCTTGCGCAGGAGAGTTGCATGCTAAATACCGGTGGAAAGAATGGGCTGCGAGATGCGGACAAGAGCAACTACAGAAAACCGCGCAAGTGCAAGGTCGGCGGGCGTGCTAAATTAGCCGGATTGTGACTGGTATTCATTATTCGCGGTTCCTGAGTTATACCGGCTGAGAACCGATTGTGCGATAGTCTCTGGCCAAGGCCGCGTAGAAGCAGAAGCCACTGTAAGCAGTACTGCGTGCAGTCATTTGTGCTTCCGCAGTTGGCCTTGGCATTTCAGGTGTGGGCGACGGGGAGCCGCTGGTGTACGTCATGGCCGTCGTTGAACGCCTGCAACCCTCCGCTGGTATTAAATAGATTTCTCTACGCTATGGACACGGACTTGTTATGCTAAGGTACGCGCGCCCTTTATCGCTGCCGCGTTCTACTACCGTCGGCAAACCTGCGTGCACCTTCAAGTCGCTTGCCGCGACGTAAGATCCAGGCGTCACTAAAGTATTCGCCGCACTTCGGCTGAGACTAGGACCGTCACGAGCGCTGCGTTTGCGACCTTGTTTAGTCCGGACGAGGAAGCCGGACACGCCGTTTGTAGCGTGAGCACAAATAGTTTGAATTGGACCCTGAATAAATTGGGTTCAATCGAAACGCTCGTTAATATAAAGCGGAGCACAAGCACTAACTTTGCATGCTGCTCCAAAAAGAGGTCGACATGACGTTGACGTAAGGTATAGCAGGATATGATAAAGGCTAGACTTGTAGTCCATTTTTGTAGGGTTACCAAAATACAAAAGAATATTAAGCACCCACTACTAGTGTTAAATTTAGATACTCAGCTGGTCTTTAAATCCAAAAGATTCAGTCATATTTCCTCTTTCCTACTGTAGCTTGCTGTGGCTAGATTACCGGATAAAAACAAAAAAAAAGTCGTTGCTCTGACTCACAAGGCCAGCTAAGATTGAGCTCCTTCGTGCCTTGGTGCACCAGTTTCAGCCTCCGCGTGAGCGTGAGATCCTCACAGGACAATGGCTTAGCTGGCTGCCTTCTCGCTGTTGGTGACTGAAGCTGTGTGTCATGCGAGTATTTGTATCCGAAGATCGAACCGACAGTATAGCAGGCAACGCATTAACAATTGCAAGAGGCTACGAAGAAGCCAGCGACCGTCGTGGCGCCTTCCGTCGACGTCGTTCGCTCACGCGGTACTCACACAATACTGCGGACCCAGCACTGTGGCTCCTCGGCTCCTAGTGTTTGGAAGCAACTTTCACAAATCTTTGACGATGACGGTTTTCTCCCTCCCGTAACCTCCGCCTAACCAACCTTTTGCTGTCTAGTTGCTCTGCCAGACTTCCATGCTGTGTACTTCGTTAACTATCCTTAGCTATCCTCCCGACTCGAATCTGTTTCTCAACTTCACTATACATACATATAACTATATATATATTATTACCATAGCTACCATAGCTTATAATATATATTATATATATATATATATATATATACATTCTAATGCACATATTAGTACAAACGCCCGTCAGTAGCTTCTCGCTTAAGTCCTCAGGCCGCCAAACGCAGCGCTCGTAACAGTGCTAATAATTTCCAGATGCTTGACAGATACTTTGAAGCCTGGGACTTGAAGCGACATTGAACTCTTGCAGATGCATAACCAATGCGCGCAGACATGCTGAGAGCAGCGGAACCAGGCAGCAATAAAGAGCGGCCAAGCTTCAATATAACCGGTCGAACTATCGAAAGCGTGGAGCAGTCTATTCGAGGGTCACGAAAGGCATGAGATGTCAAGCACCTACCATAGCTTACAACTCCCTTGTTCAACGCCGAAACTACCGCTCAAGTGCCTGGCATGCAGCCTAGAGCACAATATTGACCAAGTACAACGCGGCTCGTTTTTTGTGCCCTAGTCATGGATAATGACACAACAGGTTCCTTATCTTTATAACTTAGGAACCGCTTGTAATATATTGGCAGTCATAATTTGGCTGACGTAGCATACCAACATTTCACTGCCTCCTTAAATTAACGCCATCGCCGGCTAGAATAATAAACGAGGCTTAGCACAACCAAGTGCGGCAGGTGTGAGCGTTCACCTTTCCCTCGTTATGCCCTAACATAAATTACTACCGAGGATTTTCAGACTTTTCCCCTACATCTTAGCAAAGGCCTAGGCAAGCTTCTATAAAAATATTTTTGGTCACAGATGCACAATTAAAAAAATGCTTATATTTCCCTTGAACCACACCTAGATTAGCTCTAATTATCATAATAATCCTTGTGGCAATCTAGGAGATCGCTTCTATAGCCTCTTTGCCAGCAAGATAGCTCAGATCAGAGTGTCCATCCCTAAGGTAAAAGCATCCCCTCTGGATTCGTCTCCCTTAGTAACATCCCCACAGGATTACACTCCCTAAATTCCATGCAACACCTTATTGCCTGCATTCGAGTCTTCTACGAGTAGCCTCATCCTGAAATTTATCTCCCAGTGAAAGAAGACTACTAGCGCTGTTATCCCTATTACCACTCTGTCGTACTTCTTCGATGCATAGATCTACTGCTGCAATTTATAGCTATCATAATAAAGGTGAAGTTATCCTCTTGTCCCCGGACCTTTAAAAAAGGCTGATGTCAAGCCAATAATTAAGAAGGCAAGACGATGAGAAGTTAAGCAACTTCCACCCAGTCTCCCTGCTACTGTTCCTATCGAAGAGACTGGACAATTAGTGGCGGATCAGCTAAACTCTACATTAAAACTTCCAACCTAGCCAGTAAGTTCCAGTCTAGTTTTAGAGCTAATCCCTCCACAGACTCAGCACTGCTTCGGGTGTACAACGGCCTTCTGGAGAATGTAGACTTTTGGTAAAGTCGCTGCGCTTGTTTTATTTGATCTTATGGAAGCATTTAATAACATTGATCACCAAGCCCTGCCCGAGCCCCTCTCATTTCGCCTGGGCATCACTGGGGCTGCGCTGTAATGTTTTATGTCCTATCTCAGTGTGAGGCTCAGAGCATTGATGTTAAAGGCCACAATCATCCGAGGAGTACCTCCAGTACGTGGTGACCTCTCTCTCTCTCTCTCTCTCTCTTTCTCTATCTCTCTGCCTTGGCGATGTGATCGCCCAGCACCATCTTCTAGGCTTTTAATTCTATGCTGATGACACACTGCACATATGCTTTGATCACCGTCAGCCTTCCAGCACGTCAAACTTTCTCAACTCTCTTGCTGCATGTATTGCTAACATATGCACTTGGATGGTAGCAAGTTTCTCTAATTGAATAAGGATGAAACCAACTTACTAGTTGTAGGAAAACGTCGCGTGACTTGAAAATTGGAACGCTTAATGCTCAAAATGGGCTCTGCCAGTATATATTATTTAGTAATTGTACAAAATCTGGGTGTCCTGTCCCAAAGTGACCGATTACTTGACGACCATATCAGCTTCACAACCAAGCGTGTCTACTTTTAACTGCATACCATTGCAAGTGTTCGGGCCTGCTTAGACAAGGATACTATATATAAGTTGGTCCATGCGTAAGTGACATCCATTCTTGACTACTGTAATTCACTGCTTGCAGGTATATCGGCCTATGCCAGCAGGTGGAGACAGTTGGTACAAAACTCTGCAGCTAGGCTTGTTTGTCAGGAGCGTCGCAGTTGCCATATTAAAACATTTCTTACCGACCTGCACTGGCTCTCAATCAAGCAGCGTATCGACATAAATGTTTTGCCACTCACTTTTTATGTTCCTTCATTCGCTGGCTCTTGGCTGCCTATCAGAGCTACTCGCCAACCAACCTAGGCATCGCACCATCCGCTTTCTGACTCAATTTTTTTCAATATGCTTTGAACTATATAAAAATCCTTTAGAGACCATTCATTTAGAGTGTATGCTCCCAAAGCCTGGAATTCACTCTTGACTGACGTCGAGATATCCACTAACTTGTCGAAATTTAAAAAGAAGCTTAAACGCACCTATCCCAAGCAGAATTTACCTAGTCCTTGTGATTTGTCACATGTGTGATTATTCGTGCTGAAACTGACTGTGCAGGCTACTAATAATCATGTTATTTATGTTGGCAATTTTCCTGTGTGTCACTGTCCGATGAGTAAATGCGTCTTGTGGGGGAAAAACTTAGGCATGCTTAGAAAGGTCACACTGAAATTGAGGAGAATTACTTGTTCTTCACACCCATTGTTTAAAGATAAAAGAAGCTGTAATGCAAGAGAAGCTTTGAAGATTGTGGGACAGCACCAGTTACAAGTGGCACTCAAGCTTATAGCAACCAGCAGCAACAGCCACATCGCAAAACAGACCAGTGAAGCATAGGAAATATTCCGTCAACTCTACAGACCACTCATGGGTAGCCCTGGGAGCAGAGTGGCTTAGTTGTGAACCATCCACCCTCTCAGAGACAGATGAATTTTCGATTATGTGGAAACGGCCCGCCAGTTCTGGGAGTCACAGGACAAATCACGCCGGCTTTGATCCAAGGCTTTAGTCGCCTGTCATAGGATTCATGATGGGTACTGAATGAATAGTTGTAGAAACCGTGCCCAGCATGTTTGATGAGTTGTAGGATGAAAACACCAGACAATGAGTTTGCCGTAAGGTCTCAAGCTTACCGCCTACTCGTAAAAGAGTAGAGGGCTTGTTCGTAGATTTAAAAGTTTCCATCTGCAACCTCCGAGGAGCAGTACAAATGCTCATTTAGAAGTAATTATTCATACAGAAAGCCCATTGATAAGAGAAAAGAGCTGAATGCATGATGGATCAAATAAAATGCTGTGGCAGGGGAGTACTCAGAGCTGAGGTCTTTTCTAAACTGCATGCAGCTAAGTGGCAGTATTGACTTCAAGGTTTGGTCACTCACTTTTAGGCCCCTTCATTCTCTGGCTCCAGCCTAACTATCAGAACTACTCCCCACCCTGCGAAGAGTCGTACAAACCGATGTTCTAAATCGAATCGTTTAGCCATACCTCGTACGAACTTCAAAACCATTGGAGACCGAGCCTTTAGTTTCTATTATCCCAAAGCCTGACCTGAACTCACTACCGACGCCAGTCAGTCACAACGTCCCCTGACATGGCGACATTTAAAAAGAGGCTTTAGCGCACCTGTTTAGAACAGTATTTGGTGGTCTTTGTAATTCGTCCTTCGTGTGGATTTACCTGCTCACACTGAGCCTGCTCCTTGTGGATGTTACCACTAATCTTCCGTTAATGCTTTCTAAAATGCGTCAGTAAAGTGCGTAGAAAGAGATTCGGTTCTCTGAGGGCGCTATACAAATGTGTTATCATTACTATTATAAGTTTTGCAATATTTGATTTAACTTTATTTAATAATGGCTAGAATATTTAAATTATTGGATATTTGCTCAATTGTCCGCATTGTCTATATCTATGAAGAAGCATACGGAAAGTCAGGAAATGATGCAATGACTGCAAGCTCCCTAGTACTTGTGCAGTGGGATCCGGATCGGGCCAGAGCTCACATCCGGATAGGGATCAGGTCGGAATCGGAATTGGAGTTGGAATAGGCTACTCTTTGTTTTGCTTGCGATTGGCTTGAGGATTTGAGCTATCGTCGCTAGGAAACCCCGATTTCGGCTGGCCACCGACAGGTGAGAGGGCGTTCTGCCAGGTCACGTGGTTTGTCGAATGCGTAATCCACCTTGGGCTGGGCTACCTCGGTGGTGGGCGGATCGCTGTCGTCACCTACTGGAGACTACGTGCATGCAGGCGCACTTTTCCATTGTAGTCTCGCGAACGTCCTTACTCGTCAGCGTCCGGCGGTAAGTGGAGGAATACCGGCGAGCGGGCCATTCCCCTCTGCCTTCAATAGTAAGTGCCGGCTCGCTTTTCGACTGCTGCGCTAGTTCGACGGCCCGAAACTTTCGCAGGTGTCTAGCCGCCGCCGCCGCCCGCCCGCCCCCCCCGCATCCGCCGGTTGTGATGGAGCTGCTCTGATGAGACAGCCTGCTGCGCTGATCCCCCTCCTTCGCAAGGCGCCGAGGTGGCGAGAGCACGTGGCTCTCTGGCGGCGACCGAGGAGCCGTCGACCAGGAAGTAGACGATCGCTCCGGGGCCAGTCTTCCTTTGCCCCGTCAATCAAGCCCCCTGCTTCCTGAGGTTCAAGAGCAGCCGGATATGATCTGCTCTTTTTCTCTCTCATCCGGCCGACCGACATCCAGCGATGCGACTTATTCGAAGTCGCTGGACGGTTGCTCCGTTGCAACCACATCGGATTCATTAGGTGTCCTCAGTGGTTTAGTGAGCAGTCTACCATGCAGCTGCATATCAAGTGGGGCGGCGGCGGCAGCCGCCGCAGCTGCTAGTTTCGCACCGTTGCTATTGACATAGTAATAATAATAATAATTGACGCTGATATTCCACAGCTGGGCTAGGTTGCCCGGTCCTGTAAATCTGCCAGAAGCCAGGAAATAGCCGAGTGGGCCGAGGCTTCGGAAGAAGTGCAAAACTGCCTGCAGTTGGCGCCCGAGCAACCCAAACAAGCGAAAAGTTGCAGCCGCTGTCACAGTTCCTAGCGATTGCGTCGAAGGCACCGTGACTTGTTTTAGACGGGCAGGATAAGCTCGTGGCTGGCTGGCTGATCGTGGTGGCCTTCGCTCAGAGGGCAATCAGAAATCAATTAGTCAGTCACAAGACTGAAATCAGCGGTGGCTTACTTTGTGGCTTTGGAGCCAGCGAGCAGTGCCGACAGTGCCGCCGGAAGCCAGTCCGAGTGATTCTTGATGCAGCGTGGTATGTGCTCTGGATCTGTCAATACTTACTTGCTAATTCGTATAGTCTGTGTGAGAAAGATAGCAGTCTTCCTTATTCATGCTTCAGTGCGTTTTGACATCCATGCCTGTATCTCTACAGGCACTAGGCACGTGCATCTGAATAAATACCGATACGGACACTGCACATATATGCAACCTTTGCAAGTGCAGTGCAGTTGAACCGCTCTTCTTCTAGTGTACCTCGCTATGTCAGTATTTTGGGTTTTTTTGAAAAACTGTGCATTCTAACCAAAACCAAGTTTCTAAGTAAAGCATGCATATACCAAAGAAAATGGACTGCCTAGACTCCATCTATCTCTGCTTTGATGCAGTCATCGAGTATACAGCTGTAGTGACATTTTCACTAAAGGCTCGTGCTCATTTCATGCATGCTGTATGCTCCATGACCATTGATACAAAAAATTGCTTGCCCGGATGAAATGCAAACGATGCTGTGACATCCACTATCGTAGCTTTTCATTTGAGTACTCCTCGGTCAACTTATTGTTGAAACAATTTACTGGTGGTCTTACAGATTAGTATTTCCCATCACGTGGAAGTTGAGATGAGACCTCGTGAGATTAATTTTCGCGTATTGACGTGATGGACGTAAGAGCACAGCTTAGGCTGTTAGTTTCAGTCAGACATGATGTAATATAATACATCTCCGTCTGTAACTCCGCAAAGTCATAAAGACCATGTGAGTGTTACGCAGGAGAGTTTTGTATAGCGCACTCACAGCCTAAGTGGCTTTCGGTACGCATTCGGTAGCCAACAGACTTCGTCTCACGCAACAAAGAGAAAGTGGGAAGTATAGCAGAGTCAGGAGAGCAGTTGAGGTAGTGAGTAGCATGGAAGTAGCAGCTCAGGACCGCTGAAAAGGATGAGCCTTAGTCGGCAGTAGGAGAGTAGTTGTCGTTTCGTAAGAATTGTGGAAGCGAGTTCCACAGTCTAGGACCTTCAGAGCTAAAGCTTCTGTCGCCAACGGTCTGTAAGCTGAGGAATGGAACAGCTAATTTATTGTCCACACAGGACCTGAGGGCGCGAATAGGCTTAAACTGATGCAGCAGTTCAGCTAGGTATGAAGGAGCCAAACCGTGGCGGGCCTTGTGGGTCAGCGTAAGAACTTTGCTCTGTATCCGTTGCTCAACCGGCATGCATCCTAGCTCTTTTAGCAAAGGAGACACGTGCTCAAACCGCTGGGACTTGAAGACTAGCCTTGCAGCCACATTCATAGTCTGCTGCAGTGGCCTAATAGCTTTCTTTAGCAGCCCAGCCAAAAGGGAATTACAATAATCAAGCCGAGACAGAACTAAGGAGCTAGTTAAATTTTAATAAATAATAAAATAATAATAGTAATAATAATACATTTGATATGGCACCCTCACAGAACTCAATCTTTTTTTTAGGCACTTTGCATTTCAGAGATTTATGGGAGGCTCACAGCCAGGCAGATCCGGCTAGGCTCGCTTTGCCTCAGATACATGGCAGCAAAGAAACTAGCTAGTCGTGTTCTGTCACATGTTTTAGGCTGCTCTCGTGCTCTAGTTTCTTTCCGACTTTATAATTCCGTCAAACTGTTATAAATGCAGCAATGAAGTGCGCTCACCAGACTGCAGCCCCTCAATCCAACTCAAAAGGGCTTTGCACATTGGCACTTAGTAATAATAATAATACACTTGATAAAGTGCCCTCAGAGAGCTCAATCTTTCTCTGGGCATTTACATTTGCAACAAAGAAAATACGATGCGATCGAATGGTCAGTGGTAGCATGCTCAATAAACAACAAGAATAACATGGTTAGGGGTGACATGCACAGGGTCAGCATGCAAGTATGGTTAGTGGCAGCATGCATAGTGTCGGCATGCATACGCACGTAAAGGACGAATCACGGGGACCCACTAAAGACTGTGATAAATAGGTGCGTTTCAGCTTCTTTTTAAATGTGTCACGTCAGGGGATGTCGTGATGGAAGTCGCGAGTGAGTTCAAGGCTTTGGGAGCATACGAACTGAAGGCACGATCTCCAAAGGATTTGCGGTTTGTACGCGGTATAGGTAAACAGTTAGATTCCGAAAAGCGAGTGCTACGATGCTTAGCCTGAGGGGGGAGTAGATCTGATAGGTAGGCTGGAGCCAAAGAATAAAAGGACCTTCAAGCAAGTGACCTTGTGAGAAACCTTGAAGTCGATGTGTTGCTTGACTGGGGGCCAGTGCAGGTCGGCAAGAAGTAGTGTGATGTGGCAACTGCAATGATCACGACAGAAAGCCTAGCTGCAGACTTTTGAACCAGCGGTAAGTGCCTGGTTGCACAGGCCGGTAGGCCAGCAAGTAGTGAATTACAAAAGTCAAGACGGGATGTCACAAATGCATCGACCAATTTAGATGTGGTATTCCAGTCTAAACAAGCCCGAATTTTAGCAATGTTATGTAGCTGAAAGTAGGCAGACTTGATTGTGGAGCTTATGTGGTCGTTTAGCGAAAGGTCACTTTGGAGCATGACACCTAGATTTCGTGCAGATTCAACAGGAGATATGCTGGCAGAGCCGATTTTGAGCGTTAGCCTCTTTAATTTCTGAATCACACTTGGTTTGCCCATAACTAGTCACTTATCCTCATTCAATTGAAGAACGTTTACTGCCATCCATGTGTGTATGACATCAATACATGCAGCAAGAGAGTTGAGAGAATTCGACGTGCTAGAGGGCTGGGAAGGATCAAAGCAAAGGTACAACTGAGTGTCATTTGCATAGAAGTGAAAGCCTAGATTGTGCTTGGAAATCACATCGGCAAGAGAAAGAGTATAAACCGTGAAAGGAACAGGACCAAGCACGCAGCCCTGAGGTACCCCATATTTCAGATGCTCCTCGGATGACCTGTGTCCACTCACATCAATACTCTGGAGTCTCCCACTAAGATACCGACTGAACCGTTGCAAAGTAGTTCCAGTAATGCCCAGGAGAGATGAGGGGCTTGCTATTCTTTTCAAATAGTGGTCGGCCCAGGTAAAAATAGTTTTAAGATTTAACCCCCTCCTAGACTAAATGCTAGCTTTATGAGGAAACAGACAAAAACAGGACACATAAGCCGATTTCCTTTCGGTATAATTTACTGTAATACCGAGGTTAACTATTATTTACTGTTTTGCTGTTATACTGCTACGATTAATTCTATCATTCGTGAAAATGACTAAAAACGCCAGCTCACGCCACAAATCAACAAATAATTTTGCTATGCCTCCTTAAATCATCTTCATTAGCCTCAAGATGACTCAAGTGAGAAGTTCTTCGTAGCTGAAGATGCCTCTGCCAATGGGAGAGAAAGCTTGGGTGCCCAAAGCTGGTTGGCGGATGAAAGACGCCCATCCTAGAAAACAAAAGAATTTTCTCATTAGTGTTCATTGGTTAGTTTTTGGCAAGTACATGCCATCTATTCATCAACATTGCCCTTGGTCTTCTAACTTGTACAATAGGACCGTCAAAGCTGGAGCCATGTTCCGATCACGTAGTGAGAGCTTACATGCACATATGGTAGGATGTGTGCTGCTGAGGCATTTAGTCTCGATGTCTATGAAGGTGGAGTGTGCGTAGTTTCGGTGACTGTGGCTCGTGTCAGAGGCCGAGAGCATGCAGTCTGGAGGTATGCACTCGATTTTCATGGAACAGAACCGTCTCAAGATTTGCTCACACGGAGATGACTTAGTCCATTCAAGTTGCTTAAGCTACTGACGGGAAAACATTCATATTTATTTTCTCTTTTTTATTTTACAATTTAATTTTTCTATTGTTTTATTTTATTTTCTTCTGCTATAAGTTTCAGGCCTTCGTGCATTAGGCTCAAGATGATCAACCTGTACATGAGGGCAGCAGACAGCTCCAATGAAGAATAGACTTCTAGCACTCTAAGATGCTCGACGAGCGTAAGTTATTGTATGCTGATGCCCTTACGCTGATGCCCGTCTGCTACTCCAGCATGAATTAATCTATGCGTGAGCTACCTGCTGCCCTTCTGCTGTTTTATTTGATTTGAGTGTCATATAGAAAACTCCCCATTATATATTAGTCATCGGGCTTGCAATAACCACCAATCTCTCTGTATAAGCTGTATTTTGAAGCTGCAAGCTTGTCACAAGACCTCTTTGGTGGCCAGACAGCCGCTTATGTAATGTAATGTAGTGTATCTCCGTCTGTAACTCCACAAAGTCATAAAGACCATGTGGGTGCTATGCAGGAGAGTTTTGTATAGCACACTCACAGCCTAAGCAGCTTTCGGTACGCTTAGGCTTTGGAAGCACTACAGTAGACTCTCCGGCATAATTCCCACTTTGTCTTCCCGGCATTATGGAGTCTCACATAGAGGTAGATACATACGTTCTTAGCTCTCTGTTTCTGCAGCTCTCTGGAGGTGGTAACTGTGTATCTTGCTGGTGTATGGGGTCGACATACGGGAGACACATGTTGTTCTCCTCTCAGTGACCACCTGATCCGCTAACTGTACAAGCAGCTATATTTGACAACAGCATTATACTGGAAAATGTTTAGCAGCTGGGGTGCTTGATCCTTACTGTGTCTGCACATACTCCAATACACATATCTGCCCTCAAATAAGTCGATGGACAATGACGGTCCGGTATTCCTTTACAGCATCTGAGCGATGCTCCTCAAATAAAGGGGCAATTGTGTGCAGTTAGTATTGCAGCACCTGCTGTGGCTGGAGCTAGGCAGCATAAAGAGGGAGCCTTGCTAGAGCTTGACTCGATAGCTTGGCTCAAAACAAGGCGGCGCCGAGTTGGCCCAGGGGCGCCGTTAAGAAAGACTGCATGTCCCTCTTAGAGCCCTCGAGTTTCTGTGCTTTGCTACATGCCTGGGAGGTCCTGCAGCTGGGTCCAGCTACCTGCAGAGATGGTGTCTCGCCAGTGAGCAGAGTAACCGTAGAGAGTGAGCTGCCAGAGTAACCGTATGCAGTCACAGATTAAACGTGCTGGTGACCCTAGCGAAGCCAAATATGCTCATACTTATTGCCACGAGCTATTAAAGTTCCCCCCAACATTCGGTTGCGAGTGATGCCGTTGTGAAGATGCTAGCCATCTGCAGTAGATACCCCGAGTTCAGAATCAGGGACAAACGACACATTCTTCTTGTGCTGATGAAAAAGGCAATGAAACCATGAGACCTTTTGTGCTCTGCAATCCCAGGCGCTGGCTCAGCTTCTTTTATGTTTGCATAGCAGATGCCGATTGGGAGGAGGGGGCTCAATAGTGGCTGACCAGTCCATTTTCAGTCAGCCAGAGAGAATTGAAGGGAAATAGGAAGGCCAGTCAGCCCCTCAATGGTTTTTGGGACCTGAGAGAAGCAGAGGTAGCAGCAGCAGCTGGCCGGCTGAGTGGCAGAGCGACTAAGCTCTTGTGTGGTATGGGTTGAGTCAAAACGCTGGACTGCATGATTGCTGGGGTGGAGTGAAGAGGGCGGAAGTCCCAGTCATGGCGTCTATTGCCTCCAAAGCATGGGCTAGGCCGACGACCTTGGGGCAAAGTACTCCCTGGGGCTTCTCGTAAAACAGCATTTCCCCTTTTTATGGGACTTACTTGGCAGTGGCAGCACAGGGTATGGCACGTGCCAGTGTGCCATTTTTAAGCATTGGTAGGGCTCTGGCATCGGGATCTTAATCGTGCAGGTACTGTGGAGGTTATTTGTTTTAGTTTGCATGCTGTAGCCAGGCTCTGTTGGTTGGTCAATCAGCACTAGGAAATGCTGCCTCCTCCCTGCTCAAGGACAGACTTGCTTCTGGGAATGTGTTAACACCTAACATCCTCATAGGCGCAGGTTACAAGTAGGCTTGCCTATCGGGCATGCGTTTGCTTTCACTAGCATGATATGGTGGGTAACAATGCTCTCACAAAGAACACTGACGTGTGTTTGGCACAATCTTTATCGTAAAGTGATTAGCTTCCTTGTGTACACCCGAGAATTTGTTCCGGGCTGGCAACTTGCCGATGCAAACTTAAAGCCTACCTAGCAATGGCTCTTGTGGCAATTCCACCATCGTGCATTCTTGCCCTTGAGGAAGTATACACGACCAATACATACGTACTGCATTCACAATTACCGGTGAATTGTCAATCCTGTCTGACCTAAATATCATACGGCAGCAGTTCAGCTGTTCTTGGAGAATTCGGCTGGTTCAGATAAGAGTGAGCAAACTTGATCACGTGTCCTTGTCGACCGTCGATTAGAATCAGATGGCAAGCTCACTTAAATATTGTCTGGTGAATAAAGGTGTGTGGCTTTTATTTCGAAAAGATGACCTGAGTCATGTCTGTTGTGAGCCGATGTTAGCACGATGTCTGCTGTCTACAGCAATGCTGTCTAAGTATTGAGAATCGAAAGTCTGCAGGATGAGTATATCAAGAGAGATGCCGTAACTGATAGCACATCATGGGCGATCATTGGTTTACTTTACCTTTCTGGCCACAAAAGTGGTCGTCCATAGCTGACATCTACTTGTTCGGCTGACATCTACTTGTTCGGCTGACATCTACTTGTTCGGCTGACTCCCCATTTGCGATGGCCATGATGAACCACGGTATTTGCGATATGGGAAGGAGGAAGGAAGGATCATACAGAAAGTTTATAGGCAAAATGACTACTACAAAGGCAGGACTATCATCGAACGGCTCAGTGTTCATGTTTAAAAGACATTAATCAGATTATGGTATGGGAAATAAATGAACCAAGTACAGATTTAACTTTCTAGTAAGAACTCTTTATTAGTTTTGCTTTGTTCTGTTATTGTCCACAAAGGGAAAAGACTTGCAGTAGAATTTTAATGTGCCAAGCTGGGCTCACACCCATCTTCTGCTAGATCTGAAACCGAACCAGGCCCCCACAGCCACATCTAGAACCGTTTTAAGTTGTCTTAATAATAAAAATACATTGGATAAAGTGCCCTCAGAGAACTCAATCTCTTTCTACGCACTTTACATTTGCTGCAAAGGAAGCACTATCTTATAATATAACATTTCCCGGTACGAGTTTCCATTGCTTGTGGGGTCTTATGGTTGTACTTATAGATGTGGCACGGTACATCATGTTTTCTATGTGAGTGGTAGGAGGATGCCTGTAGCAGGCTTTACAACTGTATCTTTTGCAATGTGGCCACGAGGCATATTCGTTATACCGGCTTGGGGATGGCCAGAATTTAAATGGTTTAAGGTCTGCCTATCTGCCAGCCATGTGGCTGCATGGCACATACACATGGTGATGAGCAGGCTAGGGATAGGATAGACCTCGACCCTTTCAAAGGTAGCCAATCATAGGAAAGCAATTAGGCATATAAGGTGGCTTGGCCATCCAAAAGTAGTCTTCAGATTGGTCTAATGAGTCTGCTGGCCTTTCTTACCTATGCACGTGGCACTGCCACAGTCAAAGTAGCTTGATCTCACCCGCAGTAAAAAAAAACTGATCCAGGGTTCATCTATTCAAAAATATCACAGCACAAACTTTTTTCATTTTTGCAGACTGGTGAAGAAAGATTATTAACGAGAATCTTTTATTTTACGCTGCTCATACGCTTTGAAATGCAAGCAAGGGTGATTTCTGGATGCTGCTCACAAATACATATTGAACATCCAAACTTGGAGCTAGACTTTGCTGTGATGTACTGTTCAGTGAATAATGAGCAACAGCTAGAGACCTGATCAAGCTGCATAACAAATGCTCGGCTACGTGAATTTAACTATTTTTCTGGTTCTATCTAGGCTGGATTGCTGCAATTCCGTTTTGGCTGAGCTACCGATAAACCCATTAAATCAATGCAGATGAATATGGCTGCGAGACTAGTAAACAAATCTAATATGTTCAGCCATTTGTCTCCTTTTCTGAAGGAGCTTTAATGACTTCCGGTTGATCAGCAGATACAAAACAAAGTGTTAATACTAACCCACAAGGCTCGCCATGGCCTGGCTCCTTCATATCTAGGTGAACTGCTGCACCAGCCTGAGCCTCCTCGTGTTCTCAGGTTCTATATAGACAATAACTTATCCGACCCATTCCTTCGATTAAAGACCACTGGTTTTGCTCTGCACGTCCTAGATTGTAGAACTCACGTCCACAATTCTTAGATAACAGCATCTACTCTCTTGCTGCCGTCTTAGGCATATACTTTCCTGCCGTACTGAGCTGCTCTTCCATGTTACTCACTACCTCAACTGCCCTCCTGACTCAGCTTTGCTTCTCAGTTTCCCACTGTTGTGCATCTGATGGCTAATGCATGCACGCCAAAAGCCGTATAACTTTAACTGGGCTTTAGAAAACTCTCCTGCATAACACCCACTTGGTCTTTGTGGCTTTGTGGAGTTACAGACCGATATACATACACTACATAAGGTGGGTGCCGTGTGTAGAGAGAGGCTCGTTTCACATGCAGAACGTAGGGCTGCCAATACCTCTGCTGCTGCTGCTGCTGCTGCTGCTTGAGGAGCTAAGCTGCAATGTAGCCAGTGGTTCTAATAGGTTGTCTTGTAACCGTTTCGACCAGACCATGCGCTATGAGACCAGACTGTTCGCTATGAGACAAACTGCATATTTTTTTTAACAATATTCAATGCACGTGTGAGCGTTTTTAAGATCTCACTGTTGTTTTATGCAATAGTTTGTGACAAAATATTACTGGAACTTGCTATCCATACGCCTCCCACTATCCTTTGAATATGCATTTACTAAAGTCCTCTGAGCTGTATGGGCTATTCTTCTGCTACTGGGTGGAGCCCCATCTGAATTTGCCGGTATACCTGATTGTTAATCAGATGTAATCGTAGGTGCCTTTGAACTGCTCTGAAATGGCGTAGCATTCGCCAAACAGTTCCCGGATCATACTACCAGCAGCTTCTTAAAAGACCTCGTGTTCAGGCAGCCCCACTGCCGACAGGTAGTAGCATCTTTGATAGGCTATTAGCACCGATTATCGGCAATGCACCAGCACTTGTAGGCTGCGACAATTGTCTCACATCACATCACTCCAACCGTCCATTACTAGAGGCATGCCGTGCTTTGACTTGGTTTATCTGCCGGTGCAACAATGGAGTAGCCTTGGATTGCCTTTGTTCTATCAGTGAGCAATCGGTACACTGGTGAACAGCAGGACAGTGAATAGCAGACAGTGCTCAGGATTGCAAGCAGCAGCAGGATTGAAAGCGAAAGCACGAGCACCATCTGTCGATTCGGTCGTATGGTTTTTGAGGGCTCTCGGCAAAGGGCAGAAAGTACCCTGTGGCTACTATATTAACAATTAGTGTTCGACAGCTGGCCGGCATAAATAAAGGTTGCCTGATTGGTGATTCGCTACTCGCTGCTGGCGCCGTGCTGCCACTGCCCCTCCCTCTGCTGCTGCTGCTGTTGCTGCTGCTGCTGTTGCTGCTGCTGCTGCACCTGCTGCTTCAGCCAGGGCCGGCACTGTTGCCTTGGCTGCTGCCCCCACCCAAGCTGCCACAGCTGCGGCTGTGGCAGCTCAGTTTCTTCGTATCTTGGTGCTGTCCAGGCATACAATGCTCCGTCCCTCGACTGCGTTCTCAGATGCTCAGTCTCGCACTGCGCGCGCTGCGTCCAGCTCTGTACGACGAGGTGCCTTTGCCGGATGAGGGGCAACTAACGGAACAGGCAGCGGCGGAGACCGAAACCCTCGGCCGTTCTACTGCCAGTGCTCGATTGCTGCTATCGACAGAGCTAGACAAGACTTCCTGCCAGTGCGGAGATGCCATAAGCTGCCCATTGACGACAGCTGCTGTGTACTCGAAAATGTTCCAGCGGGGAAATCCTGTTGTGCTGCCGCCGGAGGTGGGGAATGCAGCCGCAGCCGACGGCAGCGGCTTGTCTGTGCCGAAGACGGCAGCGACTAAGTCCAGTGCTGCAGACGGAGCAAACGAAGGTGCCATCGACGACGAAGATGGTGGCGGAGTGTATGTCGATCTGGCTGATTGTGCTCGGTGGGGCTTGCGAGCTCAATCCTCAAGCACTGCGACGGCCGACGCTCCTGAGTCACGCAGTCATCAGGCCGGCTACGGAGCTGCTCAAGGTGTGCCCTGCCGCTGCTTCTTCGGTGTGCTGCCAAGGGCGTCGGAGCATGCTCGCGAATGTCACGTGAGATTCCTGCGTCGAGCATGGCATAGGCTGCTCTGGCTAGCAGCCGATCTGCAGCTGAACATGTATGTTTTAGCAGTTGGAGCAGCATGCATTTTGTTTCAGGATGCTGGGTGCACTCACCTGGTCAATTTTACTAGATCTACTTGTGAAGTGGGCTTTGACACTCTGCTTGTAAAATTACACTTTCAGATGTGGCAGGTCTTCTGCTTTCAGAACTTGCATGCCGTGATTACTATCCTACTTACGTGGTCTTGATAGCTCTTTGAGACATTACTCTAATGATTGTTTGCAATGAGGCAATGGATTAATTGTGTGCTTGAGTTCTAGAAGGTAATACTGCCTGGTGTCGATTAGCTTAATGATAATAATAATAACACGTTTTCTCAGTGCTTTTAAGCACATTATTGCATTTATATGCTGGAAAGGAAGCACTAGTATAACAATCAAGTAAATAATTTCTAAGAAAATTTCGGCAGCACGCGAATCTTCAGAAACAATAACGATGACCCACTGAACTTCGAGCCCGGTTGAACCTAACAAATTGAGTGAGAAAAGGAATCCTTTGGTTACGGGATGGGAGCGAGGTTACCTGTCTCGGTAACAGCAGAGTTATCACTGCAAGAATGGCTGTGTTACTGCAGTTGAAACTCACTATAACAGTAAGGCGATGCATTCCGTACTACCAATTACAAGTCAAGTAGAAGTTATATCTACCCTATTTGGGTTACTATGCAGTTTTAGTATGATTGAATTATGCCAACACTTTCAACTGTATATGTTCCCGTTAGAGTTGTGCTTTTGACAAGGATGTTTGCTAAGAGACCTAAACTAATTTTGTCTTTGTTTGCAAAAAGACTAGCTGGCTCTGATAATTTTGTATGCTCAGCTTCCAGATGAGTTCATTCTTTGCAAATTGATAACGTCCACTCACACACTCGCAGGTATATACACAGACAGATATGCATGACCATGTATGCACGTGCTTTCACGTGTATCTGAGGATGGCATGGTTACATATGGTGTTGAAATATGAGGACCTCACTCTGTGAAAAAGAAATATTGTAGGTGAAAGCATCTACAAAATGTTTTGCGATGTACATCTACAGAATTTTTCGCGATGTGGAATTTTCTAGATTAATGTTCTTTACACATACCAGCTGCTGGCACTGTGTCTGACTGTTAAGCTTGAGTTAAATATGAAGTGGTTGTGCACTGAATTCTTGATTTAAAAATAGGTTACTCAGTGGCAGTACCAATTACACTAATACTCGTCATCAACAGCACTATGGCGATAGCGATTTCTATTGCTGATATGAAACAAACCTCTGTATTTACTTGTTACTGTCTGAGCATGGCTACATCGAAAAAGCATCCACGCGACCTACAAAGCAACGTTTTATCTGCTAGTGCCAATGCCTCTTTAAACGTGGCCCAAGTTTCTGCTACGAATCTCCTGATTTGAAATAATTTGTAATTACTTATTCTTGCCTTCGTCTTTGCTATTATTCATGTGCTATGTATAGAGCCTTGTATTCTCTTTTCGTGTCTCATAAATTTCTATCAGCATTAATAATATTAGTTGGTGTATTTGCCACTTTTTTTTAGTAAAAGGAGCAATCAGTAATAATATGCCGTTTAAATCAAGGTTACAAAGGTCCATATAACCTAAATTCCAGATAAACTAGCCTGCAATGTTGAAGACAGTGATGCTGAGAAACTGCAACCATGTGTCGCTGTGTGACATGATGTAGGCCTCATTGTGTCAGAGTCAACATTTAAGCCATCCATAAGCCATGCTCCCGTTTTGACTTCTGTAACTCACTGCTTGCTGGCCTACCGGCATGTGCAATCAGGCGATTACAGCTGGTGCAAAACTCCACAGCTAGGCTTGTCTGTCGTGAGCGGCGCAGTTGCCACATCACATCACATCACTTTTCGCCGACCTGCATTGGTTACCAGTCAAGCAACGGATCGACGTCAAGGTTTTTCGCTCACTTTTAAGTCCCTTCATTCTTTGGCTCCAGCCTATCTCTCAGATCTACTCCCCCACAAGGCCAAGCATCATACTACCCTCTTTTTGGAAACTGTGTACCTATACCTTGTATGTACCTATACCTTGTACAAACCTCAAATTCTTTGGAGACTGTGCATTTAGTTCGTATGCTCGCAAAGGCTGGAACTCACTCCCGACTTGCGTCACGACATCCCCTGACTTGACCACATTTAAAAAGAACTTAAAAACACACTTATTTAGGACAGCATTTAGTGGGTCCCTGTGATTCGTCCTTCATGTGCTTATGCGTGCTGACACTGCATGTTGCCACTAACCATATTTGCATGCTGACCCTTTGCATGTCACCCCTAGCCGTGTTATTCATGTTATTTATCAAGCATGATATTACTCACAATTCAATCGTGTTTCCCTTTGCAGCAAATGTAAAGCGCCTAAAAAGAGATTGAGTTCTCTGAGGGCGCTTTATCAAGTGCATTATTTTATGTTCCTTGTTATGCAGCAAAACCAGGATGCGTTATGATTGTAATCGCAGCATAAAGTGTCTTCCCAGCTGGTGTGACATATGTAGTAGAAATTAAGCAGTTCCAGATTCCAGAACGTTGCCATTATGATTACTATGGTTTAACATCCGATAGCTACTTTTGCAGATGACTCTGCAAGTGCGATCTACTTTGTCCTTGAAAACAAGAGCTGCCGTTCAGAGCACGTAGAAACCGATAGTCTGGATGCACCAGCAGTAGCTGAACAAATCCAGATTGAAAAGCGAACTATTCACAGCTCAGGATCATCTGTCAACGACGAACCCATTTATGAGCCGGTTGCCATAGAACCGGACATGTTGGGTTCAGCTGGCACTGGCGATCCTAGCTCGGCCCGAGCCAACTACGAGGATGATGATGACATTTGGACGATCAGCGAATTCGAGGCGGTTTCCACAGGCTCTGCATCTAACACGATGCTACGCAACAAGTCCATCACATCTCAGGTTTGTATTAATTTCTATGTTGCTGACGACCATTTGTCTTCGATCAATATCTTACATTCACTGTGCCACGGTCATATTATCATGTTTCAGTATGAGAATGCTTCCTAATAGCATGCTAATAATAAGTCATTTGCATAGCCCCCAAGATAACTTAATCTATGTTCAGGCGCTTTACAACTCGCTGCAAGTGATCTGATGGATGTTGCCTAGCCCACCCGCTGAGTGTCAACTAGAATGTAAGGCAGACAATACTGGATCTGTAAAAATGATGCCGGGAATAAGCATGATAAATCCCGATGCGTTCCCTTGTCTCATTGACTTTTAACTCGATTAGACCTGGGGAATCGAATGGTGCTTGAATTTTTCTAAAGCGATGCAACCGCGATTAACGGGAAATTATTCTTTGTATAATAATTATAATATGATATTTGTTCTAGTCATTTGTAGTTCAAGTGGGTTAAATAAACCGAAGTAGAAAGAGCAGGTCAGGAGAGTACTTGATTTGATTTGCTGTGGTGGCTGGTGTTGCCATCGCTAAGCCACTTGGGTGGATTGTACGATTGGGGTATTGGAACTCACCCATGACTGAAACCCATTGGTAGTGGGGTATTGGAACTCACCCATGACTGAAACCAAACCCATCGGTAGTGGCGAGCTCAACAAATCTGCAAACCGATAGAGTAGTTGTATGTGCTTAGGCACAGTGTCTTGCAAGTGATACTGATAAGAGAACATTTCAATGCATTTGTTGACACGACTCTGTTCACTGGCATGAGGAAGAATGGTGCTCAACTGCAAAGCAGGATAGCCAGGAATGAGGGTTGAAGGGCCCGTGTTCTGCTTCACTGATCCACTGGCCACTCGTTCGGCTTATACAACAAATGATCAAAAATGGCTTCAAGAAATATTTTTGTCCATGTGCATAGGAAAGGAAGTTTTGACGACTAATATTGATGCCGAAGCTGACCACTTGGCAGGGCTGATGTCATAGGCCTGGCTTGGGATTCCTGGGGCGGAACCTGCCGTTAGTAGGGCTGAACTTCGACCTTACTGGAGCCAGCCAATCAAAGCTGGTGACACGCCCCAAAAAAAGTGCATACAACTTATGGTACTGCAGCAGCTAACATCGGCTAATACGATGCTGCTTGTTCGTAGAGCTAACTCTCTTTTAGCTACGGGCACAGTGCTTGTAATAAGATGAGCAGGAAGTGAGCTGGCTCTGTGCCAAATGACGACGTCAGCATTGTGCCCATTGCCGAGAGTGACCTCAATCGGTAAACAATCAGCACTGTACTAGCCGACTGCAGCCCTGTAGTCCCCCACACACCTCCGATAATAGTCGCTGGGGAGAGTAAAGTAAAGATAAGCCATCCGATGCCTCCACTAGTAGTCACTAGAGAGAATAAAGATTAGCTGACTGTACCGCCTCATTTACATAGTGGCAGAAGAGCCTTGCCGGCTATCGTCACCACTTACAGTAGGCAATACAGGATTGCCCACTGCAGGACTTGAACTCACGACCTGAGAGAGAGCAAATCGGGTTGCACACATATAGTGAGAAAATTCCTGCAAAGTCCCAATAGGGGGGGCCAAGCGGGCCCTGTGCTCTATGTAGGCCTGTAATCTGCGAACGATGCTACAGCACGGTCCGACAGGCATGCCTGCGCTTCGAGCAGGAAGCATGAGCACTGGCAAGGAGCCTGCACTTGCACAATGGGCACATTGAAGCGGCACCGTTGTAGGGAGAGACGATCCTTGAACGACTAGCCGGTCGCTTCAGGTCGGCGAAGCCACCTCCGACAGCTGTGCTCGACAGGTTTCAGATTAACCGAGAAAAGCACCCGCTGCCTGCTCTGCCACCGATGCCGGATGGATTGGGCGAAGAGCAGGTGAGTTCCAGCACCGCTCCTTTGAACCTCCTCCTCCTCCTCGCTCGCTCGCTCGCTGCCACTGCTCTCATCTATCTCAGGTAATGATGAGGTAGAGGCTTGCTACTCGATGCTTGCCACTTTAACCTGCCACAAATACTTGCTATGTAACGAAACGTCGTGCAGCTTCGTCTGTAGTTCGACGAAGCCTCGAGGACTATGTGAGTGTCGCGAAGTGTGAGGGGTTTTTGCAGCTTGCTCAAAGCCTGAGCGCCTTTCGGTGCGCACACAGTAGCCGGCAGATACTGCATTTTGGTGATGTGACAGACAGGCAGAGCGCTCGGGCTGTCTGCCTAGTCTGAGGTCCGTCCGGCGAAATTTTCGTGCTCGGTCGTTGCCGATAAGTTGCTGCGAAGAAGAAGCACTGGGCGTGAATCGGTGCAGCCTGCTTGATTTTTTATTTCAGTTAAAACGACGCTACGTTGTTGAATCCATTATCAACATTGAAAACTCGTACGTGAATTCTTTGTTACGTCTGCAGCAGGTATTACGACCTCTTGCTCGAGTCATGTTTTACGAGCAGATTGCGATATTTAGCATTAACCTGCAGTCAGGGTCAGCCAGCCTGCTCCTAATGGAAGTTGTTCATGCTTTTTGAAATACCCAGCCGGCTACCCCAAACACGCGATTGTGTTTGTAGCACTACGTATTTCCGCTCAAGCAAAATCCAAGCATCATCAGCTTAGACAAAACGGAGAGCATATTTGCTTATCTGGACGAAATTTTGAAATGCCACCTTATGTTTCAAGTTGCTTTGGAAGAGTGCGCCAAAAATTGGGACTCCAAAGAAAAAATTGGAAGCCAGTTTGTATCGTCGGTATGGGCTGCTCTTTTTTGCTTGTTGCCATAGCGCAGCTGTTTGCATCAGCCGAAGGCATCTGCTTCTCCAGTTCAGTGCTCTTACTGATTCGTTTACGACGTCACAGCTGCTTTTCTTGCTAGTTCTCCAAGTCGATGGTGCTCGAGTCCTACGCTGCTTATGTGAACAACTTTCTAACTGCCACCTCTTTGGTTAAGAAGCTGGCCCGTGAGCGGCAACCGTTCGAGGCCTTTCTAGGCGTAAGTTTGGTCCTTTATGATGCCTTCATACGCAGAAGGTCAGCCGACTCATTTGAGAGCCAAGAAGAGCTGCTGCACTTCCGGCTTCTATTTTCTGTCACGCAGATGAGCACAGCTGCTACTTGATATTCTCTTGATTGCCGGTCTTCTCTTCTGAGCAGGAGCGACAGCGAAGCAGTCCGGACAAGGTGGACGTCATTGGGCTCATGCTCAAGCCCGTGCAGCGATTTCCGCAATACATCCTGCAAATCAAGGTGAGCAGCGTATGCACGGCACTGCCGAGTGTGAGCAATGGCGTGCACCTGCGGCTGGCCAGACTCTTCCAGACCTGCAAGAAAATCTTTGCCCCAGGCATAGTGCACTCGTCGGACGAAGCTCTGCTACAATATGCCGCCATTCGCAAACGCTGCGTTTCCATGCCAAGCTTTTAGGGATCTAAGGGCTTGTTTCCTGCAGCAGATACTTTCAATTATTTTTCAGGTGCACTGTGATTTTTCGGAAAATCTTGCATGTCCACAGGCAATGCATTGAGCCGCCCTGCTGTGCTTTTAAAGTCAAATCGCAGGTCGACTAGTGCTGCGACCTTTGATGGGCCGTAATTGTCATGGCAAGCCTTACTGCCATCATGTCATTTCCCATAATACCATTGCTTGGCTACCTATTGGGTCCCTAAATTTTTCTAGATTACGGCATCAACACTAACATTTATCTTCTCCGAGGTTTTTTAATCGAATTTTGTAAGCGAGAGCGACGGAAGTAAACACTTGCTAGTAATGGCAACGACTGCTTTAAATGATTGCTTCAGTGGTTCAGGTCTTCTACAGGACCAATAAAGGACTTCTTACTTTCTCTACAGTCCTTCTTTCCTTTTGTACACAAGAAAAGGTCTCTGATAGCTCACTTTTGCCCCTGAGTCTTAGCGTGGGGTAAGGTGTTTGTACTTCACCACTCTGGTTATGGGTTCGACTCCTGCAGCAGGCAATTCCTCATTGCATGGCACAAATAAACCGCCGCTCTTCTGCTGCTATCTATACCAATGAGGCTGCTGAATGAGCTGATCTTTACTGAACTTTTTTTGCACAGCTATGGCTTCACAATTTCCACGTGGCAGCTACATATTCAGCGATATTTGCATTTGTGTATGCGAGATCCGTATACACGTGCAGCTGTTTTGTCATCACAGCACTGGCTGGAGAACCTGGCATCGCCTGTTCAGCTGGGTTGGCTGGCATAGTTGGAGATATGACTAATAAGATAAATATTCATGATGTATAATTAACAATGCACAAGAAGAACGGCTCGGCAAGGAAAGAATGGCAGTAGGCCAAATCGAACGAGACCCACACTTTGGGCTTCTTTAAAACCGAACAATGAGCTCCTTGGCTAGCTTTGCTATATGCTTGGGAACTGTGCTGTCTGCAGCAAGGATTTTACATCTCGTTTGCAGGACTTGATAAAGTACACTAATCGTGATCACCCAGACTACCTTGATCTACTGCATGCCTTGGCCACACTGGAGAGCAACGCGTACGAATTGAACGAGCGAAAGAGATCTAGCGAGGAGAAGCTCGCAGCAAAAGTGGTCTTGAAGAAACTTGATATTAAGCCGGCTGCAGAGGACAACTGCCTCATTCGGCAGGACGACGTCGAACGCATGGTGAGCACCTACGTATGTTGTGCCTCCTGATCGATCAATCAATGAGTAATTCCTCTATCCCTGGGCGCTGTGTTCCAGGTGCTGCACCATCCACCCGAGCTTACTTATCGCACGAACCGTGCTTCGCATGCATGCAGGCCTCCAGCAAATGCATTCAATTAGCAAGCTGCAGAGCATGTATTTTAGAATTTGCCTAGAGCTCTCACTGACGAGGGATTGGATTGCTTGGATTGTGGTACTCAGCTTTAGGTCCCTCTGTCCCCTTGCATCTGGCCTACCAATCAAGGTGAATTACTTACTCATCAGGCCTCCTGCCTTTCTGCTCCTAGTCATTGGGTCTTGCCTCTGACTAACTTCGAATCCCTTAAGGACCTGGCTTTGATTATTTGTGCTACCAAGCCTGGAGCTCACTACCTACTGATATCACGTCGTCTACTGATTTGAAGACATTCACAAAGAACCTAAAACCTACCTTTTTCCTCACAGCCTTGGTTCCGTCCAAGTGAATGATCCACTGTGTTCTGAAACTGTAATTGATATGAATAATCAATTGACATGCTTTCTTTTCACCTCATGTTAAGTTCCTAGAAAGAGATTTGGTTCTGTTGGAGTGCTTTTAAATGTTATATTATGATTAAGAAAGAGGCAGCCATTACTAAAAATGACAAATTATTTATTTGAATTCTAGTCAGTAGGAGTGCAAGTCGGCTCACAGAATTTCACTAGAATGAAATTAAATAGATCACCTTTGCTTCTTAGGAATATACACCTGATGGCCAAGTTCTTCGGAGGAAACCGAACCGACTGTTGCTTTTCAGCGATATGCTAGTTTGCTTGAGGATTGACAGGTAAGAAATTCTTTTGCAGCAAGCATATATTGTACACGATGCTGTAACATGTATATGCAAAACATATGGGCATCTCTTCATGTTAAGGTTGCATTTGCAGTGTGTTTCTATTCCTTCTTAACTTTAATTGACTTTAGAGATACTCAGTTGCTCACAAGTGTAACGTAAATCACATTGTTGAAAAAAGGATCCGATCTTGCTGCACCACTTCGCTGGCAGCAGTTGCCTGCTGATGTGGCTCATTCCGTTCTGTCAAAAAATCTCAACGCACACACATCAGATCTAGTGCATTATTTGAAAAATGGTAAATGTTTTGGGGCGATATATAATAATGTCACAGTGCTAGTCTGGTTATGGTTTTACAGTGATAACAAGGAGAAGTACTACTTGAAGTGGTACTTGCCCATCGGCAAAGTGGACTACCATGATACACGAAGAACGTTGGCCGCTTCAGGAAGCTCTATTGATGAGAATGGAGGTGCGTCAAGCCTGGCCTCCTATGCCATTTTTATGAATCGCCGCCTCTATGAACATACACAACGATGGAAACTGAGTGATGCCAAGCCTCCTTCGATGTGGCAGGAAAATCTGTATTGGGGGCACCTGTCGGTTTGTTCCACTTTCTCTGTCAGTGAGTTTTTCTCCACCAACCGGTTTCGCAAGTCGTCTAACCTTTGATACGTAGTGTACAGGCTGTTTATGCACATTGATTCCGTACAAGTATCGGGTACACGGTTTTAGTGGAAAGACTGAAACTTGAGAGGACTGTTTCACTGAGTAATAAGATCGATGTACTGAGTGCCTGAATCTCTCATGCAAATGAAAATATTGTGTAAATAACCGAAAGAAACGAATCTTGCTTTAGGATTGCACTTAAAGATACTCGTGTATAGCTGCTTAAATTGTATCTGTTTCCTTAGGCAATTCTTCACTGTCATATCAGTAAACTGGTAAGCTAGCTGCAGCTGGGTTACACAGGTGCGATGCATTAGCCCACTTGTAGTCGTGCTTTGCATTTTAATATATAGTTCTAAAACTCACCGACTGTGCAAACTGTATACCTTACCAATAATGATTACGTGGTGTATAATAACATACCAAGGAAATAGAATGCCCGAGGACTACAAATTTAGTAAGTAATTTAAGAAAATCAAAAGAGAGCGAAGCTTCTGAACTGTAGAAATAGCAGGCCTTTAGTTTTCACTGACTAACCGACATTCATGATTTATTTGCTTGATGTCAGCTAGGTTAAGGCTTATGTGTACTTATTAAAGACCTTTGAGAGAGACTGTAAACAGGAAAGTGTAGCTTGTATTCAACTGATGCAATACTGCTCAGGAGCATTGCCGATAGGAGCGATTTGGTAAAATGTGCCGCTTTGCTGCTACTTTAAAAGGCAGCACGACTCGTATTCCGCGTTAATTTTATTTTTCACTGTCATGCAGATTCTACTCCACATTTGGAGTCAGTCACGGCCGGCTTTGATCGGCTGCAGCAGGAACTGACCGGCTTACGTTGTGACGAAGAGCTGCTCCACCAGATCTACGAACTTGCGTCGCGGCTTCGACAGTCATATAAGGTGAGATTTCATTTAAAAAACCTATTCATTCGTTAATGTTCAGCAAATTAGTGGCTAATACGTATGTCGCTCGTGCTGATGTGCTAGTAAGTGCCGTGCAGATGGTCAGGCAGTTTACTTGTTCTAATATTCGGTTATGTTTGTTCTTTAAAATTGTCAATTATTTTTCACTAGTGTGCATGCATTCGTGTCACTTCTTTGTGCCGTGACTTTCTTCCTCCATACTTACTCATCCTATTATTTTTGTTGCTGAAGATTGATTTTATTTGGTGAGCCGTGGTGGCTCACTGGGTAAGGCGGTTGTGTTTCACGACCTCGAGACTGAGGCCGTGGGTTCTAATAATAATAATAATAATAATAATAATGATAACAATACACTTGATTAAGCGCCCTCAGAGAACTCAATCTCTTTCTAGGCGCTTTACATTTGCTGCAAAATAAACACGGTCGACTGATGAGTGGTATCATGCTTGATAAAAAACATGAATAACCTGGTTAGGGTGACATGCATAGGGTCAGCATGCAAGTGTGGTTAGTGGCAGCATGCAACAGTGTCAGCACGCATAAGAATCCTGTGGTTGGTAATCCTTTATCGCCACTGCAAGCAGTGATGATAGACGTAATGGCTCTTCTGTCACTATACAAAATAGGCAGCTACATCAGCTAGTATTGTTTTGTATCTGCTACTACTATGCACATGCGTACGTACCCCTCCATGCTGATGGTCTGTGGCCACCTTGGTGTCTGCTTGGCTCAGATCGTGTATGCTCGGCAGGTGCCCTTATAAAGTGGGCACCTTTAAATTTGGCTGTCATATGAAGCTCATAGTCCAACTATCTCAGAGGTTACGACTGCCCACAGAGCTCTGATAGTTTGTTATAAATACTTATTACAGTCCAGTGATATTTCCAATTTCATATTTATTCATAAGAGTTTTGATGTAGTTCTGCTTGTACGTGTTCTAACGTAAAGCAGATCAACACTTTTACTTTAGTCACACGTCTACCAGTTTCTGCTGCCGTCGGGCTCACGAGGAAGTTTAGAAGAAAACTGATGCGTTGTAGCTGGCCGTAAATAGTATTCAGACTCTTGCTGTTGCCGTCATGCTTGGTTGGGATGAATCACCGAGAACTCTGTACAGATAATCTGCACATTTTCCTTTCGTCCAGAAAATACTCTTCTGACATTGGTTTACTTCAAAACTACATTTTTTTTATTTAATCCGAATTTTTTTTATTTTGGTGCAGATTCAATAATTAATACTCTGGGCTAAAATCCTTTTTTCTAATTGAGGAAACACAAACCCAAAGTACACAGATCACCGGCTTTCTACTAGCCTTCTAAGACTCGCGGTTGATCTCATCTTATAAGGAGCCCCATTGACAGTATGCACAGCATAGTTTTACGAACTTCCATAGGGGAGTCGGTTGTTCGTGATCTATTAAAATCTATCAAGGCTCTACTGCTGCTATACAAATGAGGCTGTTTAATTAGCTAATTTTTTTTTATTAAAATACCGTCACCAGGCTGTAGGATCAGCTGAATGTATCTTCAGATGTGAAAGGGTCAAAATACATACTTCCTCACTGTTGGTTTGGTCCTACCTTTATCATTTTTGCTTGCCTTGAATGGCGAGAAAGGGATTTCATCATAATGTTTTTGTCGGCAAGGTCCCAGTACCCAAGTTTTTAGCCACAGATTAATAGGTAAAACATAAGCATGAGTTTTATTTCTTAATAGTATGTTGGCAAATCTTCTGGATTGTAAAGCACTCTTATGCGAATTTAACTAGATTGTACCAGTGAAATATCCCAGGTATGCAATTCTATTTGAAAATGAAAGATCATGCATATATATGCAGCTGCTCAAAAACTCAGCCACGATCAGTCACAGACCAGCAGGCTGTTGCAAACAAATAATGATTAGCCTAACGATAACATTGAATTGGTATTTTTGCTTGCTCGGGTTTGCTTCACGATCTTATGAGTTTTACCACAGCCTCCATCCAAAATTTGTGCCTAATTTTGGTACCAGCCTCATTTTGTCAATTACATATGAATGCATGAAATTATTTACTAAATTAATTTGTAATAATAGCATAAATAGTTTGAATAATCTGAATTTTGAAATTTTAGTGTAAGTGGTTACAAGATTAAGGGGTGCTGTAACTGCTATAACCTCAATGAGCAAAATCAATCTAAACCAAATGCTGGTGCATGCATTAAAATTATACTAAAATAAATGCACCCACTTTCTACGGTTCTGCTTGAATACCTGAACATATCTTTTTCTGTATAGGGTATTACCACAGAAGATATCGAGAAGCATGTCGCTACCGTGATGAATGACATCACTATCCGCCATGAGCAACTGAAGATGTATGATAGCTGCACTGTACAGCTGTCTCTGCCATCAGTGAGCACTGGAGGGTCTTCTTCCAGGTGAATCTCAGTCCTGTCACAACCTTATGGTCATGAAACCTTGGTTTTTTAGTGGGGCAGGGATATAGGGTGGCTCTTGGAGCATTCAGCCGTGCATTTGAGATAGAAAATATTTCTCTGGAATGTGACTTTGCATTTGGTAGGTTATTGGACTACAGTAACTTTAGCAGACTGGTTTCAGTTGCAGCAGTTGCGGTAGCTAAGGCAGCCACCGGCGTGGGAGACCCAGCAGCCCGAAGCGATAAGCGTTTAGATATCCATAGGCACGTAATTTCTTACACGCTACGGTCGAACAACAATCAGAATAACTTTAAACAGGTCTTAGCTGTTTCTTTTCCGTATACGATGTTCGCAAGAACTTCGGTTTTCGAAAGAATTCTGAAACGAACACGAACGCACGTTAGAGCGCTCTATGTCAGGAGGCGAGAATGTAGATGCTAGTGTGTGAGCTAATAACCATAATTTCGCTACAGAAGAGCTTTCTTTTTGTTGTTTGTAAGTACAGTGGTTTCAACATATAAATTTCCTTGAAGGGGCATGAGAGGTGTCTGGTTTTTCTACTTCTCGTTCAAGCATTGTTCGGTGCCTCGTGTCAGTTTAAGACACATACAGAGATGCCCTCTGCCAAAAGATGCAAAATCTGCTTTCAGTCGCCTACTTGATCTGTTCATATGCTGGTTTTTGTGAGTTCCGGAAGGGGTTAAAGTGAGTTGCCTTGGGTTCACGAATGCCTGTTGAATAGCTGAGATAACCTGCGTGCAAGCATACAGCATCAGTCTTGATCTTGCTGTTGCCGTGACAGCATTGCACGTTGGCGCGTGAGCAAGCATTCCAGGTATCACAAGTGCCAGCTGCCAGCCTGCTCTCGCATGCACTCCTCGGTGCCATCGTTTGCTTGATTCACACAGGACAGTGGCAAAGGCAAAGCGAGTGTTTCAACTGCTGTCTCCTGAAGTGAAGCAGGACTGGGTGCTCGACTTCCGTGCTGCAAAGCTTGCAGAAGGTGAGCGCTGGGGACTGGCAGAGCACCATAGCTAGCCGTGGCAGCCAGCCAGCCAGGGGCTCACGTGAGCGGCCTGCTCATGAGCCCCTATATCCACTGCTGCTGTCGCATGTCGCAGCATTTGTCGATTCAAGCCGCACCGAAGCTCGGCTGGCTCCTTACACATTCGCCTGCTGCTCTTGGTGTGCTCGGCGGTTGCTTTTGCGGTCGTTTGAAATTCGGTCCTCATTGCTATATCTTTGTCCTCATTCATGTTTTTTCTTTCTCTAGTTTTGCATCGTCTTTGTAGCCTCCTGGTGGTCTCCTGTTGATCGTGTGCAGGTATTCGCGTGACAGTAATGCATGTACAAGTTGTTGGCGCACACAGGACAGCAATATGAGGCCTGCTATGGAGACATTATCGGTATAAAAGAAATTAGAACCTTGTATGGCACCAAAGCAGACACGGCCTGCTTATCCTTATGTCACATGACCCGGATTATATGTATAGTATTTGTCTGCCGGGTCCTGCATGACCCGGATGGCCTAACGGTAGTCTCGGGGGTTCATCACTCTTCTATTGTGCTAAGGCGGTGATTTATGCAGGTGCTCAAAGCTTCCATTAATGTGTGGCTGTGCCACCGGTTCTTGCCATTTAAATGAAAAAATAGGGTACGTTGTGGCACTGCTTACTTTTCAGGCTCACAGAACAAGGAAGGCTGGAAGGGAAATGTTGAAATGCTGAAATACCCACTACTCATCAAGAGCCTGCCCGTTGACATCACCCGAGATGGTTTCCAGGTAAACCTAAGCATGCACATTCTCGTCCACCGTTGAAATGACCTCTTTCAGCCTGCTATAATGTATTCATTATTAGAAAACGATGTGCTACCATTTGCCATGCTTTGTGCTTTAATTAGGCCATCAGCTTTCCCACATTTACACATGATGCAAATGTGATATGCACCAGAGCAACAGTCCTACTAATGGTTCTGCTGGGGCGAAGATCCCCCGTTGAACCTGTTCCCTTTTATTGTTCACTCAGCCTGATTGCTGCCCGACAGGTAAAACCAACCTCGGGGCCTTGCCTCTGTTATTTTTTTCTGTGCCTCTGTCACGAGCACTGCCGGAGCATTAGAGAGTTCACCTGTGAACATGCCTTTATCCCTGGTGAGCCGTAATAGCTCACTAGGTAAGGTGGTTGCTTTTCACGACCTCTGTCCCGAGGTCGTGGGCTCGAATCCTGCGGTGGGCGATCCTTTATCGCCGCTGCAAGCGGTGGTGATAGCTATAAAAGCTCTCCTGACGCTATACAAAAAGAGGCTGTTAAATGAGCTAGGATTTTTTTCTGACGATGCTGCCGACACTATTCATTTTTCATCAATTTCTTCTATCGGACCACAGTTTGCTTATCCTATTCGTCGCAGGGTGTCTCAAGGCCCCGACTGCCATGCTTTTAAATGCATACAACCCCTGATCTCCTTGGATCTTAATTACCTAAATTAGAAAGTAAGTCGACGTGGGAGCACTGTCACAAGTAATCAGAATCTAGGATGCGGAACTTATCAGTCTATAAATACTTCAAGCAGTGCTGCCATAATGTAGCTGATAGCTATGCATCTTCATAGGAACATTTTGAGTCATTTTCTCTCTGGGGTCTGCTACTACAAAGTATCTCATCGTGCCCAGAAAAACCTGCGCGAATGCATAAGTGAAAGCTCGATGAAGTGGCTAGACAATTCTCCGTGCTGCCAATGCCACTGCAGGAAGCAAATATAAGCGATGAGGGTCGGCACTTGGTCATAGCCTTGTGCTCTTCAGAATGCGGGTGGAGCTGCTGCCGTGACTCTCTCAGCTTTGCTCAGCTCTCAGTTTGCTCAGCTCTCAGCTTCGCTCAGCTCTCAGCTTCTCTGAGCCGAATTCAGGTCTCAGCCAAGCTCAGCTCTCAGCTGCACTTTTTTTTGCTTTAGGTATTTTGTGCCACCTCAGTTTTCCTTGTGAGCCCCTCCGGTGGCATCGGCTTGCAATATCTGTGGCTGTGTGGAGGAAAGAATGGAGTTGGTCAAGTGACGATCGTTTGCCTTCATGCCAACTCTCCATATGTGGTCGAATCTTTCAAAGGTATGTCATCGGTCTACAGTCGTCACAATCGCATTCTAGCTAAAGCATATACCGTTGATGCCCAATAGATTATGCATGCTAGGTACAGATGTTTCACCTGTAACACTTTGCAAGTGGTGGCAGGTGTAGCAAATGAACGCTCTTCGAACTTGTCTACTCACTACTGTCCAATGACCTGAGGATCCAATTACCTATGATGTACAATAATAGTATCGGGTGACCTCTTGCTTGCTCGATCGTCTTTTGCTTCAAAGTTATTGAGAGGCTCCGATACATTGCCTGCGACATTCCATGTCAGATCTTCAAGGCGACTTCTGGTAAATCCGTGACCAAGATACAAGCGCTGTGTCTGCCAGCGGTGAGAACATGTGCTCGCGTATCTAGCACAGCATTGTAGTGTCTATGAACGTTCCGAGTGGCTCGCTGTGCTTCCGAATGACTTGCGATGGTCTTCAGATAAGGAATGAGCTTTCCAGTCAAAGCTGTCTCCTTTGTCTGGCTCACTCTCTACAGCTCACCACTGTTTGGTGCATGTCACTCTAGCTCTCTCATCGTCGCATTGTCAGCCGCTGTTGGTTGGTCAGTGACCGGGCCGCAGCCTCAGCTTTCACGAAACGCTCGTACGAAAGACTCAAGATGCTTGCTTTTTTCCAATATGATTGGCTTTGGCTTCTCATCGTTGGCTTTCAGCAGCAGCTTGGTACTTGCTTGCCTTCGAAAGGCTTACCTTTTCCATGCTACAAGTGCAATCGAGAGCAGCGTAAATGCAGTCGACACTTTGTCCTTTGATCTGATCATCTTGACCTGTGGCACGTAAGATCTAAGCGGTGCCTCTGCCAAGAAAGTCGAGTTGGGCTGCTAGCCGCTGTTGGCTGCGGCCAGACGACTTACTTTGCCACAACAAGCTGCAGTCGGGTAATAAAGCCTGTGTTGCTGCCACACTAGCCCAGCTGCCTCTGGGACGTTCGTCCACGGTCACCCACACTGCGATTGATAGTGAATGCATCAGAAGCAGGACCAGGCACCTGCCGTTGCAGTTTGCGATGCTCCTGTCACTGCCGTCTGTCAGATACCGGGTAGCTACCAGGCTGAGGACGACCAGGTCTGGATGGCTAGTGGATGCGACATCCTCGTCTATGGCTCAGCCAGCGGCCAGCAACACCGACACCGCACGGACGCCATGAGGACGCTGTCAGTGCCGGCGCCAGTCGTCACCATGCACTGCACCGGTGCCTTCGTCTACGTGGCACTCGGTGATGGCTCGTTGTGGAAGTTTGCAGTTCGAGCAGGTGAGCCGAATGAGGTGCAGTTGCGCCCGGGTGCAGCCGAGCTCCTGCTGCACAAATTGTGCCGAGCCAGTGCTCTCGCGGTGCCTACGGCACCGTGCTGCCTCGGCACAACGACCGACCGACTGGCTGCACAAAAGACACCGTAAAGAACTCGCCGTCCTGGTCTTCGTTCGATGTCGCCCTTGGAGCTTACTCGTCGTCGGGCCGGCCAGTCTTTCCGTGCTGATAGCCCACGGCCCCAGATCAGTGAGGCAAAAGCCAGCTGCATGTTCCAGGCAGCCGGTGCCGGCTGCCTCAGCGAAGCGAGCCTAGAGCCGTGGGCTTGCTTGCAGGCAGCGCTCTGCACTCCATTCCGTGCAAATGCCGAGTGAACGGATCAACACCACTGAGCTGCATCGTACCGGCCGACAAGGGGAAGCTCTACTGTGCCACTGGCAAGGCATTGGACTTGATCAGCACGAAGGGCAGCACGGCGGTCTTGGTGAGTGGGCGGCAAGGAGCTTGCAGCTGCATTCTATCGCTAGGCAACGAGCGAACTGGATCTGCAATGGCTTGCAGTGCAAGATGCCCGTGACTAGGTTGATGTCATGGCAGTAAGTTTGTCCACTTGAATAACACCAACTCCTCAACTTCCGGCACAATCCCCATGATTTGATCGGTGCCGTTGTCGCCAGTGCTCAGCCTGAAGAATCGTGTCCGGCATCGGCTCAAAGATGAGCACAAACGCACCACACCTAGTCCTCGTTTCGAGTTGTTGGAAAGTCACAAGTGTCGTGTAGTTTGTATGTATGTATGTATGCATGTACGTATGTATGTATGTATGTATGTATGTATGTATGTACGTATGTATGCATTGCATGCAGGCTCCTCTGATAAGCCGCTGGTGAACAGCTGTTAGAAGCATCACCGAGAGGGGCCGGTGCACAGCTGTGGTCCGCCTGTGATGTGGCGTGGACACAGGCCGGTAACCGGTTGGTGGATTAACCATCAGGGTCGTCGGCCTCCACACACCACACCTAGTCCTCGTTTCGAATTGTAGGAAAGTCATGAGCTGTCGTGCGCCACGTCATCGATACAGAGTGTCATCAAGATAGGCCTTGGACTATGGGTGTCGTTCCTCAAGGATTCGATACTCCGCATGTATCATGCCGACACTTACGAATTTCTGCAGGATGTGAATATCGATTCGGCCGTCCACAAGCTGCTACCAGGTAGGAGCAGCCGTTTATTACTCAGGCTGAGCAGAGACATGCCGATTTTCTCGAAAGGGTCCACCTATTCGGTGGGGGAAAGCCGAACATTTTTGTTTATCGAGTGAAACAAATATAATCACTCTCAAAGTTAATACTACCTTTCTAGAGTCTGTTTCCAGTATTATATGTATATACCTCCGTCATATATTTGTATTGTATGGGATTGTGTGTGTGTGAGAGAGAGAGAGAGAGAGAGAGAGAGAGAGAGAGAGAGAGTGTGTGTGTGTGTGTGTGTGTGTGTGTGTGTGTGTGTGTGTGTGTGTGTGTGTGTGTGTGTGTGTGTTGTACATAAGTGAATGTGTTGCGTTTGGATGCCCCCTCGTGCACGCGATGCAAGTTTGGCAGTTTTGTGACGAAAGAGAACTTTGAAATCTGCTTTTGCCTTCAATATTGCCTTCTCCTTTGGGTTGAACCTCATTTTGTGTTGCTCGTCAAAAAGCGGTTATGACCGTTTGTATCCCACAGCTATCGACTGCTGGGATGTTGTCTGTGCCTCACCTACAGTTGCTCGACACCAGCATTCAGTTCCACCGACCAATCTCAACTAGATGACACTGTGCCAGTATTGCCACTAGAGCAGCCACACATACTGCTGGAGGCTGCCGGAAGCTGCACAGGCAGCTGTCTTGTAGAGAAGCACTATCTTAAATGTGCACCGATGTCAGGTTTTCTATTTTATTAATAGTGCTACTAGTAGTTTCATTTACTCTTTACTTGATTAGTTACAGGTATATGCACCGGATATATGAGGTCGTCAGATTGGAGGCATGGCAGACCGTGTAGAATGGCTTGGCTTGTGGCTGGACTTAGGCAGCATAAATGGGATGGACTATGGGTGGCAGCCGTGATAATAAAGCAGCTCTCATCTTGTGAATCAGTGTTTTCTTTCAAGCTCGAAAGAGTTCGGGTAGCGATGATCAGGTGCCTTAACCTACATCTTAACTGCTGTTCGGGTTGGCAACAACCAGCAACAAAACAAGTTCATATCTTAATTTTAAAATCGGCTGCTGTTGTATGCATGCCTGTACCCTGTTTTGTAATGGAATTATTGCATCCTACCAATGAATGGCTTTGGATCATTGATTTGAGTTCATGCTTGCTGTTGTCGATGCATTGTTGCAACTTCTGGAACGACACTCAAAGTTGGCCAGAAAAGACCATGAAAATGCTCCGATGAGGCCAAATGCAAATATTGTGGCTAGTTGGAATCGACATTGCACCAGATTGACTACTCTTTTTCACTGAATACCATGCGCGGTCCATGCATCTACTTGCCATGTTCCAAGCTGTTCTTTGCAGATACCAGCTTCTAATTGGAGAATGATGAGCCGGTCTAAATACGTTAGTGGGCTAAACCTTGGTCTTAACAGAAGCTGCCATTCATAGTAAAGTTAGAGGGGCTGTTGGCAAACCGGGCGATTAGGGCTTAGGGGGTCGGTGCCAAGGTGGCCTTTGGGTCTTCACTGGGCCCTCCTTATGGCCTTGTTGCCTCCACATGTCAAGTCTCCGATGGGCAAATAGGGGCAGAGTGTGTTATGTTCGTAACGTTTGTAATGCTTGCTACCTGACTAGATTTCGGCTCCTTCGTTTTAGATGTCAGCAAGGAGCAACTGGTTTATGTGACCACCATGGCATTCAACCAAGGTCTTTTGTGGATCGGCACGAGTAGTGGACACATTCTTACTGTGCCTATACCAGTGATTCAGGGCGTTCCCAGGATTTCTGGAGGAATGAGTATCAGTATGAATGGCCACTGCAGCCCCGTGCACTTTCTCTTATCTATCACGTGCAGCTTGACTTCAGCACCAAAACTCGTGTCAAAGCCTGGTGACGGTCCTGCAACTGCAGAGCTGCAGACCGAGAGACCTAGCAGCAGTTCTCGAGCAATTCCCGACGAAATTGTGACACGTCGCTGGAGTGCTGACGATTTACAAACACCGACCGTCGACGGTTGCAACAGCAAAACACAAGGTACTCATTCAAAACAGGCTTGATGCTGCACTTTCGATCACCCTTGCCAGCATCGTGCTGCCATCAATGTGATTTCTTTATAATGTTGATAATGACCACGGTCTGTATCGGTTGCTTCAGAATGTGCTAAACTTGCATTCCTGCTTATAGTGTGCATGTTATTACTCGGTTTCCAATTTGCATAGTACTACATGAAATCACACGTTTTGTTTGTTGTTAGCTTTTTTAGAATAGGCTATTCTGGAGTGCAGGTGTATGCGTGAACAATGTAGTGTGCACACCTTGAGATCGTACTGAGTAAGCAATCACGCAAAAGGGCCGTTTATGTATCGTGCACACTTTCCGACCCGGCGCTGATCACTCGGCAACCAGCACATAGATGACATGACTGGTAGGAATCCGTGCTTGGCACACAGGGCTTAGATGCCAGCACTTGGAGTAGTCAACACTACACGTTTATCATACGCAAAATGACCATGGGCTCATGGGCTTACCTCGTACGTTGAGAGCTCAAACCTTCAATGTGCTGGTTTTAACTACCTAAAACTAATCATTTTAGCCTGCTGCATCCTAGCCAGAACTAAATCAGCTTGCAGATTGGAGCCTCGCGTGTTGCAGTCCTAGCTCCCTGTGTCAATGGTTCGCCATTCCCAGGTGCTGCACCCCAACTCAAGGTACACAGTCCCTGTAGAATAGCTACGTGTGCGAGGTTGCCTTGATCCCAGTTTTTCAATCATTTTGTAACCGGGGCACTTGGCCATCTTTCACATGCACCTGAAACGTGTTGGTTCACTTCATCACTACGAGGCCTAATCGAAGTAAGTGTAGTTGATGATATACTCCAAAGCCATAGGAGAGCAGACCACGATAAATAGGAGTTCCTTGTGTTCAGTTGTGCAAGAATCACATACCTAGCAGCAGTGAGTAACCAATAACGAAGTCCTATGCACCGAGTTTACTGGAGTTTCGTATACGTCGACTAAAATTAAAATGTAACGAACTGGGGAAGGGTGGCCATAGACGTAGCCTGCGATATTTCTAAGTAGCTGAACCTTTTTCATGTGAGACTGAACACTCATCTTGGCCATGTCGGCAAATGAAACTGAAAGATGAACTATCGGTGGCAGCCGTGATAATAAAGCAGTGGCCTTGTGGGGTATAATGAGGATGGGCTACAGATCGGTAGCTCCCTTTCCTTTCACTCACAGTCAGAGCCATTTAAGTGTGGACTGGATTCGCTTAAGATGGCTTTTTCTGCAGATCAGCTGGGTGTAGATTCAAATCCAATGTCCCATGGAACCTTTTAGACTCTTCGAATTAGCTTGACAGTTGGCAGGTGTCTAAGAGCCGAACCTGCTCTGATAATGAACTCTATACCGTGGAGTGATCAACAGAATACCTATCCCTTGAGATCGTGAGAGATTTTATGCCTCAGCAGTCAGTGCATCTGCCCGAATGCTCGAAGCGACCACCGGTATAAAGTCGTTTGAGAGGCTCACCCGTCAGGCTGGGGTTGACTTCTAAGGATTAGATATCATTAAAAGTGGTTTGCTTTTAATTAGCTAGTAATTCCGGTTGAGTTGAAGCTAATGAGGTATTCCAGCAACAGAAAGATCAACATCACCTTGCGGTTCCTGCTGACGAGCAGGTCTGTTCAGTTTAACGACTGCTTCATTTCTTGCTCGTGGCTGGCCTCTGTTAACTACAGTCTCTCTCACACACACTCTCACTCTCTCTTTCCCTCACACGTGGTGTACTGCGGCAGTTGCGACGTGATCCTGTAGTCTTGAAATCGGCGTATTTATATTGCACATTATGACAAGTAGCTGACTGTTGATGTCACATTACTATCATGGCATGGATTATATTATCGTAATCTCATCCGGTGCAGAATAGCACTAGCAGGGTACAGTCAGCATCCTAGACCAACGAAATAGATATATGGACCGGAAAACTGTCGTAAGTCAAATTTTCGTAAATCGATAATGGGATACTGCGACTCTACTACCGAGAGCCCTCAGTACCCACAATACCTAGGCGTCAGGTATCGTTAGCTCCCTATTGTTTGCGGTCAAATCGCTTTGTTGTCAAATCTACTGACCACGCGAGGATCCTGAGTTTTTTTAATGATTTTAATTTTCGATGTTTTTCGCGACCGCGGCCGCCGAGTTCGTATCTCCGAATTTTCGTATGTTTAACCGTCATTAGTTGGGGGCTGGCTGTAGTTTTAGCTACAGGTTTGGTCCATCGCTTAAGGTGCTCGCCCCGACCAAGGTCTGGCTGAAGTCGTGGGCTCGAGCCCCGAGGCACATGTGAAGCGCCTGAATAGAGATTAAGTTCTCTTGGGCCGCTATATACAAATGAATTTTATTTATTTATTTATTTATCACTGGTGGTACCTAATAGAGTTGGTGAACTGCATTGATCATCTTCACCGAAGAAGCTCAGATATCTATCATGCTTCTCGAACACCGAGTCGCTAAAGATTAGAGCCACGTCTAAATTCGATGATCGCGGCGACAATTTAATCTGCATCTGGGCTCACTCCCAAGGAAATAATAGTCAGAGGGTCTCGACGCGGCTTTCATTCGAAGGTTTATTTCGCCAAGTAACAGTGAAGTCAAAGTGCACAGATTTCTCCTACTCATGCATTACAACGCTTTGGGCTGCTATCTCCTTGGAATCGAACCACCCGCGAAAGAAGCCGGATTAACTGCAAGCACTTTGCTGCTTGCCTCTTACTTCGTACGTTGTTTTATCTTATCTGGACTTTGATAAACTGAGGACCACCACGCACACACGTCTGTAGTACTTCCGAGGTCTCGAACTTCTAAAGTCTTTAACTATATCTTACATCTTTATGGATGTGTCCTTTAGGAACCCTCTCGGTTGTCATTAGTCAAATTTTAAACGCTCGAGCTTAAACAATTACACCGATCCCTCAAGTGGAGATATTTTAATCGACATGCTATATACCATGTATTCATTTAGACTCTTAACGCATTTTGTCTAATCACATAAGTCATCGAGAGGGCTCACATTCAAAAATGTTTTGCCTGTTTAAAGATCTCTTTGACTCTTTCCTTTCAGGTGCACAATAATACATTGGCTTGGTTCTATGGTGATCACCTAGTAGCAGCCAAGCTAGTGGACAAACCTTAGACCTGTTAGATGCACGTACGATGTTCTTGCCAATGCTTTGAAAAAGGCTGAGGACGGTTTCCTAAGACCATGGAACGAAACGGGCATTGTTGCTGCTGAAATTCGCTTTCCAAGACAATTACTATGTGATGTCCAAAGACAAGGTTACCACAAGGGCAGCCCTACCTGCAAGTGAACAGACGTGTTGCCACCCTGCCAGGTCAGTTCCCAGCTATATGTCGTCTTGTAGGTCACAGCCCTATGTAGGCAAGTAGGGGTACTAGTACTAAGGGTCTGTCTGTAGAGCTGTAGATCGATCTTGGCATTGTGCCACGAGAAGCTGTAGGTAGCTGCTGGATTCCTCGGCCGGCGGAAGCCTCCCTCCCACCCACCCCTGTGCAGTCTCTCAACATTACACTTCAACAGTCTTCTTTTGCAGCCTCTTAACATGCAAGGACCAAAAAAGGATGACAATTCGATGTGTTTGATTATACTTGGGCTAAACCTATTATTATAGCTATGATTCTCCAAATTGCTTACGTGTTTTGGAGAAACAGTTGGTACTGAAGGCAGTCAGCCATGCACTTTCAGTTTTTGTGGATTCGAATAATCATGCTTGCTTATGCATAGAGTTATGTCCACTGATGGTGCAACGGCCGTATGGTATGCAATCCACCAGACGGTGTCCTACGATGTGCTGATTGCAATCTACTAACTTGGGTCCTTGCTGCCTCAGTAAGCCCTGCCGCGTCAGTCCGAACTCACTCGAGAGGTCGGTGGCCTGCATCGCAGTAGCATGAGGCAATTGCATGCACCACTTTCAAGCACCGATTGATGACTGTTTTCTGCAGGCCAAGCGACTCCTGACTCTCCGAAGCAGCCTATGGCAGCTGGCAGTTCGAAGCTGCAGCAGCTTTCTCAAAATGCCAACATAAAGTCGCACACAAGTACAAGTACAGGTGCTGCACAGTCGCAGCTGCCAGCAGCCAAGCCACCTAAAAACAAGCGAACCAACATCTTTGGCAGGCGGAAGCCGGCCCTGTCACCAGCAACCAGCGACTCTGCCTCTGGACCACAAGTGACAGCAGAAGCAGCAGTGGGCTCACTGGCAGACGATAGCGACAGGAGCAACGACAGAGCCTCGATGGAGATAGCTCGTGCAGCAGCAAATGACAGCAACCTGTGCTCAATGTACAGTAGCCTCATGAAGCTGGACACACTGGATAACGTCAAAGCAACGGCTGACCTAGTCAACCGTCTGGTACCACTTAACGTCAAGCCCTGCACGAAGATCCTGACTCGTGCTGGGCAGCGGTACTCTCTTGCCTCCGAGGGCATGCTACCACCAGCCGCCGGCGAATTCCGCGGCAGCATGGTTGATCTGCGCTCGACCAGCAGCGACAGCTCGAACCTGCTGGCCGCTCGCCGGGCACACAGCTCGTGGGCCCTGAATACCGAGCCACTGAACGACGACCTCAAGCGACGGCTGCTTGCACTCAGAAGGAACAGTGTCCCCAGTCACCTGGCATCTGCCGACAGCCTGCTCGAGCAGTCAGAGGAAGCCATCTACGACGACGTGGCTATTGATGAGGATGTCGAAGACAGCAGCAGCAGCATTCGTCCGGCAAGTGACAGGCTGCTAGGCAGCAGTCGCCGACTTTGGAGCAGCGGTCGAAACTGTGGCTCACTCGACGAGCTCTCGCTTGCCGAGGAAAGCGACGAGCTAGTCCAGAGTTGTGAAACAGGTGGCCTCACCGATGAGGTGGCCGGTGGAGGTATTGGAGGACTAACTAGCTTCAAGGACACCGAAGACGAAGATGAGCTCGAAGAAAAAGCCGTCGTGGAGACCAATCTGCTGAAGACCGCACTAGTTATATCTGGTGGGGAGGGCTACATTAACCACATTTCTAATGTCATCGAATGTCAAACCGAAGCTACCATTCTGCTATGGCAACATACTCAAAAAAGTGCAAATGCCTAGGCCTTCTAATCTTCACGGAATATATATATATATATATATATATGTGTGTGTGTGTGTGTGTGTGTGTGCGTGCGTGTGTGTGTGTGTATATATACATGGCAGCTCACTGCCTGTGGGCTCACTTCGCGGTGAGTCATAATAGTGCCATCACGGACTACAACGATGTACCATCTTGCTGCTTGATGGACGTGGGCCATTTTGCCAAGTGACACAAGTGCACCATCTTGCAGTGTCACGGACTTTTTTGCTTTAATTAGTAGAGATATATATATACACACACACACACACACACACACACACACACACACATATATATATATATATATATATATATGTATTACACTGTTTTCACTCAAAATCATGAGTGCATGTGTGCAGGCTGACGTGAGTGTGTGCGAGGTTAGCAAGTTCTTAGCAACCTGGTTTTTAGCAGTGCTGTAAGGTAGACGAAGAAGTTGTCTTAAGCAGAATGGTTTAGAAATAAAATAAAAACCAGTGAGCTACAAATCGCTGGCCTCTTCAGACTGTGATTGATGCAATCATGTTAAGCTGCGAACTGCAGTGACATAGTTATTACATAGTTAATACAGCCAATCCCAGTTGCGTATAGTACCTATCGATTTACAAAAGCTATCCGTGCATCTTGTAACTAAAATTAGCATCCTAATCAAATTAGACCAGTCAGAATCTGAAGCAACCAACATGAAATCAAGATCAGGCTTAACTTGTCAGCCTACGTCCTTTGATAAGTAAGGCAGTGCCTCTGCTGTCATAAAACGTTTGCGAATGCACTGACAAAACGATAGGAGTCACGTATAGTAGCAACAACCAGGGCCTGAATTTCCGACCACCGTGTGCTTTACAGTTAAGACACAAGACTGTGACATCATACCCAAGTGTGCCCAAAGAATAAACAAGCATACAGCCGACAAATGTAGGACTTGTGCCAGCACTCTAAGTGACAGGCCATACGCCCATACATGTTCGTATGTACAATTTATCATTCCCTCAATCAAGGACACATAAAGACAGGCAAGGCACGCCTCAAAGCATATCCAAGAAGCACACATTGCATTGAATAACACACAAATTCAAGACGACTCGTTCCAGATTATTTAATTTCAGTGCTCTGATCAACGAGTCTGTCCAACAGCCAACCCTTACAGCTTGGCTTTTGTCCCATTGGTCTTGACTGCACGCTTAGCAGCTTTGGCAGATTGCTTCTTGCCTACTTGCTTCTGTCGCTGGCCTGCTGCAGCAGAACCTCCAGTCTTGCCGGCCGGCCCGTTCAATTTTTCAGCTCCTTTAGCATTACTGTTGCCGATGAGCTGTTTTTTCTTTTGCTTCTGTTTCTTAAAAACTTCGCTCGAGTCGATGGGATCGATAATAGCACCCATCTGGGTCGTGACACGAGGTACGGTCATGGAGCGGAAGGCAGTTTCTGGATTCCACGTTTTGCCGATAGGCATTCGTATGCTGCTCTCGTACTGCTGTATGCTGGTGAATGGATAAGGCAGTTCACTCACCTACAACCACAGATTGTAGAAGCTAAGCAGCCCAACTGGTTCACCCGATAAACAAGTAAAAGATAAAAAGCAGAGACAATATTCCTACAAAAATGTCAAGCAGTAAGTCAAAAATGTCAAATGTAAGATGTATCTAGGACAAACATGAAGTCTTTCGTAAGATCAGAACGCCTGTGAGAACTGCCGGCAGTTTTTGCGTACTGAGACTAGAAAGAGGGCAGGCAAGTCGAGCAGGCAGTCAGCAGCATCCGAGCTGTGAGCTCAGAGGCATACCAACAAGCAGTTAACTTAACCCTACTAGTTCAGAAGGATTTATGTATCAACTGGGCAGGTGGCAGGTGTCCTCTGTAGTCTTCATAATTTGACCTGTAGAAACCTTGGCTGTGCTTTCACAGACTTTCTACTAAAGTGTGGGAAACCGAGACTGCTACGGAATCCACCACAAGCTATCTCGAGGACTGGTTTCATAAAATCCCCTTAGATCAGTTGCAAAGCAACCATGAACCTACAAGAACTAAATACCTGAAATTATATGGCCACGTGAAAATCAGGAGGCAAGTATTCGGAAAGCCTTCGGTGATACTAACTTGATTACTACTCAAGACAGTATATGAGGCCTCGGTGGGGTGTCCTATACGACATTTTTACCAGTCACTACATAATAAATATAAACTCACAACCAGCAACGAACGATTCCAACACTGCGCTGAGTCAAGATAATGCTCATCGTGAAGATAGGGCATGCAAATTGACTTGGTTAATTAAATATAAAGTACAAAATGAAGGAAAGAATGACCGGTTTATTGTCACTTAAGATATGACTTCTACAGCCAATCAACCTCTGCACGAGTTCAACTTTTGTTTTGTGTACTGACAGGCATAGACGCTTAGTTCAGGATTCGAACAGCTAACCAAAGGCATCCACAAAGCAGTCCTTAAGCTATCGTGGCTGATATGAGAACACAAGGCGATTACTATAAAGCAGCACACACAAATGAATCGGGTACCCTCACCTGATGTTTTGCTAGCGCCGTGTTTTTTGCTTGACTGATAATGACCTTGTTCATATTTCGGTCCTGCCTTGGAGGAGCAGGTGGTGCTTTCACGATAAACCTGTTAAAAAAGCACAGGAATTCAAAAAGATGGCATGCACAACTGCTTCTTTAAGATTTCCGAGTGATGCTTCTGATTTAGTGTCAACTCAAAAGGTTCATTATTAATTTATTATGAATAGCACATGCAATTTCTGTCTGATGTGACTCAAAACATCTCAGCTTCAGACTGTTCTCATAACAAAGATATAGTGCTATAAGTTTCAATCCTATCTGAACAATTTTCGAGGTTCCACTACCAGTAAAGAGCAAGTGAAAGAACAAGACGGTGCAGTTAAAAAGAATTACCTAGTCTGCAAAATCGAGAGCCTCTTTTACATGTACACATATTTAGCTATCCCAGGTTACACAGTTACAAGAAATACAAACCTCTAGTCCTGATAAAGAGTAACAAGACGTGATTTTCTATATTTTCTATTTTCTATAACATTATAGTGAAGGGGAATCTAGAAGCTACTTCACAAGAAATTCCTGCTTCCGGTAGTGAATTGCACTAATACAGCCCTTCAATAGCCAGCTTAATATAAATATTAAGAGGTAGATAACAGAATTTAAGTAAAATCCGTCAGTAATTGAAATGTGTTACAGTAGGACAAACCAACTGTAGCTTTTAAGTCCCAGAAAATACACTACGGCTGAATCATAAGCCAAACACTAAGGAAAGTAATAATAATAGAATATTCACAATAATTACACGTTTGTATAGTTCAGAGAGAAATGTATCCCTTTCTCGGCTTTACACTTTACACATGCTGTAAAGGAAGCATTTCAATTGGTTCGTGATAACAGGCACGTGTCAGCACGCACTAACTCACAACAAAAGGTTTCATACCCAGCAAATGCTGTGAGGAAAATGTTTTGTAAGCTTCTTTTTAAATACCGTCAAGTCAGAGGAAGTCAAAACCTCACTCGGAATTGAGTTCCAGGCTTTGGCAGCATATAAACTACAGGTACGAACTACAGGCACGGCTACAAAGGATTTGAGATTGATTAGTGGAACGGCTAAGCAGCTTGAGTCAGAACAGCAGACAGCTGGGGCCTAGCCTGATTGGGCACTAGAGGCAGCTGTTCCCTTCCTGCGCTTACAGACCGTTAGTGACAGAAGCTTTAGCTCTGCAGGTCCTAGCCTGTGGAACTCGCTTCCACAATTTTTACACAACGACAACTACTCTCCTGCTGCCGACTATGGCTCATCCTTTGCAGTGGTCCTGAGCTGCTACTTCCATCCTACTCACTACCTCAACTGCTCTCCTGACTCTGCTATGCTTCCCACTTTCTCTGTGTTGCGTGAGACGAAGTCTGTTGGCTACCGAGTGCGTACCGAAAGCCGCATAGGCTGTGAGTGTGATACACAAAACTCTCCTGCATAACACGCACATAGTCTCTGTGGCTTTGTGGAGTTACAGACGGAGATACATTACATAATCTGAGATGTAATGCATTACATGTGGCCACGGCAGCCTCTGGGTGCCTGATCACTCCAGTAAATACACCTCTTACACCATACAATATGACAAGGGATGCCATCAACTGCAGGCAAACACGACCTGGCACATCGGCAAAGGCAATAACTATATTTTCTATAACAAAGTTGATCTAGTTGGCATCGACACACCTGAAAGACACAACTAATACATACAGTCAGCTGAAATCAAACAAAAATTAGGCAAAAGATGAATTCTAACCTTCGTGCCTTTCTTCGCTTCTTTGTTGATATGTTTTCTGGCAGCACGCCAGCTCCGCCCCACTCTCCCCAGCCAGGCAGTGTAAGATCCATGTCCTTCGGCTTGTCGCGCTCTTCCAGTGCACGCTTCTCTCGTGAGAATTCTTCAATGACGTCGTCATCGGCAAATGCTTCAATGATGTTTAACCTCTGTTCTGCCCCACCACTTCGTAGCTCATGGGCGTTGCCACCATCATCACCAGTGACAACAACATCTGGCAGTGTAGAGTGAGTGACATGCACCTGTTTCGATATTTTACCAGCCTGTAAAGATTCATGACGATTAGAAAACATGGTCTTGCTCAAGAATCAAAACAGCAAACGTGGTGGGAAAATGCCATGTCGGAAGATCGTGATATTTTTTAGTCGGGCCTCAGTTCTCAAGAATAGTCTATGTATTGCCTATGCATTGCCAACTGTGCATTGCCCAGGCTTTGATATTCACAAGAGAATGAAGCATAAAAAATGCACTTGATATAGTAGTCACACGATATGGACCCTTCTCCTAGGATTAACACAAAGATTCGATAATTTGACCTTCTGGTGAAGGTGTGATCAGCTAGAAGGTTCTACCTTGTTATGACGGCCTTTGTTGCTTGCATCGGCTGCAGCAGGGGCACCGGTTACTGCCGAGTCATCAGCTAGCAAAGCTGCAACCTGTCGAGGCTTGAGTTTCTGAGTAGGTGACACAACTTCCGACAGCATGGCGCTATCGATATCTCCAAGCGTCTGCCTACGCTCCAGTGTCTCGCTGATCATTTCTGCAGCGGATAACAAATATCTTAAGCACACTGACAGTGGAGCTCGTCATCTTAAAGATGATCCAAAGATAAATTACATGGAGTGAGAGCTTAGTGAACTAGTCAAAATGCTGTCACAGCTAATGGATTTTTGTCACCAACTAAATTGTGGAAGAGGCAATACACATGCTCTCATGCATGAGGACTTACTGTCCATCAGATCAGGACTGACCATCGACAGGCGAACGAGACTCCTGTAGATCGTACTAATCGATCCTAGCAAATGCCAAGTCTAGTTTCTATAAAAAAAAAAAAAATGTTGAACCACAGATGTGCAAGCTAAAAATGCGATGATTAACCATCTCCTCAACTGCTCCCAGGTTAGTTCCTTACCTAATAATCCCAGTAATGGTCTAGCAGCTCTAGCAGATCGCTTCTCTAGCTTCATTGTTCAGAAGATAGACAAGAACAGGGAGTCCATCCTCACCATGGCATCATCCCCTTTGAATGTTTTCCTTCAATTCCTTGCAGCCCCTAATGTCTACATTCAAGGATGTCACTAGTGACCTCGTCCTGAAGTTCATATCTCAGTCAATGAAGACAACTAGTTCTTTGAACTTTATTCCAACTGTCATGCTTCTGTGATGCATGATCTGCTGCTGTCATGCATAACAAACATCAATAATATGTCATTATCCTCAGGTCATACCTCAGCACCTCCCAAAAAGGCTGTAGTCGGGCCACAACTCAAAGCAACACTAAACCAAAAGAACTTAAGCAACTTCAGCCCAGTCCCCTTCCACTGTTCCTATCAAAAACACTGGAACGAGTCGTGACAGACCAGCTGAACTCATATATTGAAACTTCAAACCTTGCTAGCAAGTCTCATCTAGTTTTGGAGCTAATCACTCCCAAGGAGTCAGCATTGCTTCGGGTGTACAGCATCCTACATAGGAATGCAGACATGGGTAGAGTATCTCTGCTTGTGCTGCTCGATCTTTCGGCAGCGCTTGATACTATCCATTACCAAGTCCTTCTTCAACGCCTTTATCTCGCCTGGGCATCACTGGTACGCCGTGGTTCACGTCTTATCTCAGTGGGAGACTCTAGAGTATTGATGTGAATGGACAAAAATCATCCAAAAAACCTCTTAAGTTTACTGTACCTCAGGGCACAGTGCTTGGTCCCGTTCTTTTCACGGTTTATACTCTCGCTCTTCCCGACGTGATTGCCAGGCACAATCTAGGCTTTCACTTCTATGCGGATGACACTCACTTGTACCTTCGCTTTGATCCCTCCCAGCCTTCTAGCACCTCGAATTCTCTCAACTCCAATGCTGCATGTATTGATGACATCCACACATGGATGGCAGCAAACCTACTGAAATTGAATGATGATAAAAACCAGCTTACTAGTAATGGGCAAACCAAGCGATTCAAAAATTAAAAAAGCTAACACTCAAAATCGGCTTTGCCAGCGTACCTTCCGTTGAATCTGCACGAAATCTAGGTGTCACGTTCCAAAGTGACCTCTCGCTAGACGGCCACATCAGCTAAACAGTCAAGTCTGCCTACTTCCAGCTACACAAGATTGCTAAAATTCGGGCTTGTTTAGATAGGGATAACACATCTAAGTTGGTCCATGCATTTTCGACATCCCGTCTAGACTTCTGTAACTCACTACTTGCCAGTCTATGTGCAATCAGGCGCTTACAGCGTGTGCATAACTCTGCAGCTAGGCTTGTCTGTCGTGAGCATTGCAGTTGCCACATCCCACCACTTCTGACCGACCTGCACTGGCTACCAGTCAAGTAACGGATCGACTTGAAGGTTTGGTCTAGCGGTTAAGGTGCTCGCCCCGACCAAGGTCTGACTGAGGTCGTGGGCTCAAGCCCCGAGGCACATGTGAAGCGCCTGGATAGAGATTAAGTTCTCTTAGGGCGCTATATAAATGAATTATATATAAGGTTTTGTCACTTACTTTTTGGTCCCTTCATTCTTTGGCTCCAGGTTAGTTATCAGATCTACTCCCCCACCAGGTCAACCATTGCACCACTCGCTTTTCGTAAACTAACTGTTCACCTATAACTCGTACAATCCTCAAATCCTTTGGAGACCGCAGTGCATTCAGTTCGTATGCTCCCAAAGCCTAGAACTCACTCCTCCCGACTTGAGTCAGAACATCCCCTGACTTGACCACATTTAAAAAGAACTCCAAAACACACATATTTAGGAGAGCACTTAGTGTGTCCCTGTGATGCTACCTTTATGTGCTTATGCTTGCTGACACTGTGCATGCTGCCACTAACCACATTTGCTTGCTGACCCTGTGCATGTCACCCCTAACCACGATACTCTTGTTGTTTATCGAGCATTCTACAATTAACCATTCGATCGCGTTTCCTTTGCAGCAAATGTAAAGCGCCTAGAAAGGGATCGAGTTGTCTGAGGGCGGTTATCAAGTGTTATTATTATTATGCAACTATGGGCATCAAATTATAGGCTGACTCAAATGAAACTAGCTATAACGACTACTTAGCATGCTAGAAGGATCGTGCAGGGAATCTCAGAGGAAATGAAGCTTCATGTGAACTTCATTTTCTGCCAGAAAGACCATAAATGACGGGCTGGATAAAACAGAGTTGCCACATCAACCATCGTTACACTTTGTAGCAATTACTGCACTCTCCGGGAAACGGGGTCACAATGAACACCTGGTACAATCTACACAGTTATCAAAGCATGGTGAATCCAGAATGGTAATGGCTCACTGGGTAAGGCGGTTGCTTTTCACGACCTCGGCCCGAGGTCGTGGGTTCGATTCCTGCGGTGGGCGATTCTTTATCGCCACTGCAAGCGGTTGTGATAGCCGTAAAGGCTCTTCTGTCGCTATACAAAAAGAGGCTGTTTAATCAGCTGATTTTTTTTTAAATATTCAACCACATTATCTGGATTCCCGAGCATGTTTTTCCAGTGGTCACTTAACTGTTGGAGCATTCAGACTTTGAAGCATGGCATTAGCAACAAACTCATTGCATAGAAATAACAATTAAGCTTATGTGACAATTTACCGGCTTTGAGGCAACTGCAGAACTTCGAAAGAAGGTTATCGGTCCAATTTAATGTTCTCTCATATGGGTTTTGACCATTTTGCATATCAAAAAGATACATCGGTCGAAGCATGAAGTATGAGCAGCATGAGACCATATTTGCTAGCGAAACATACGATTGCAATAAAAAAAATTAAGCACACTGAGTAAGGCACCAGGTGCATATCCTGTCTGCACCACATCACAGACAGACCCTATCTTTATCTCTCTTTTTTCTCTCTCCTCTCTCTCACCCACACACAAGAAGAATGAAACAAGCATATGGGAATAGCCAATGAAAGCCGTGAAATGATTGTCGCAGTGCATACCTTCGTCACTCTGTTCCTCAGCCACTAGTACACCAGCTTCACCATCAGCAGTGAATGCCACGTTTTCTTCCATTCGATGCAGCTGCTTTTGTAGCTTTTTGGCATCGGGGATGTCAGTCTCACCGGCTATGTTGCTTTTTGCTTTGCGCTTACGCCGCTTCTGCTTGCAACCAGCTACGCCCGTAGCAGCTTTCAGCTGTGAGGTCGATTCCTTCTGATCTGTGCCAGGTAGACTTATGGTAGTTTTGCTGGAGCTATTAGTTGTAGCTATTGACCAAGAAGTGGTGAAAATATCTGAATGCGACTTTAACGGAGTCATTTCTTGTGTATCAGTGGTGTTGGCAACAATATTTCCGGCAGCATCACCAAATGGTGATATACTGGGTGTCGGAGCCTTGACAACACACGATGTCAGAGAGCTAGACTCTGATGGTGCCGCCGTGCTACTCATTCCTGACAGACTGAACTGGACTCGCTTTGCAGTGGTACCGGCTATAAAGCAAAAGAGAAAATTCCAATCAGCAAAGGCCCATAACACAGGCGTTAGCACGCAGGGAAATAACTGGAAGTGTATGCACCGTGGTGGCTTCATACTTTTTTAAAGGTAGCTTTAATTTCCACTCTTACCACATATACCCTTGCTTATGCCCATCACTAGCAGAAAAACAAAGAGAAGTTAAATGCAAACTGGGAGTAAATATTATGACGAAAAAAGAAAAATGAGCCTAGATACATGACGTCCATTTTGCTATCACATGCAAGTTAAGTAGGTGGAAAACCTCAACAATACACGATTACAGTCAACGAAGGACATTATCGTCATCAATCAACTTGAATCAAAATTTCTAAGGGCATTGATGGCAAGATTTTTAATATAAAAAAATTGTTACATATAATCCGATATGCACCAGGTCCAAAAACAATTCATATACATCTGATGCCAGCTCATATACCTGATGTCAGCATCAACTTCACATCGGCTTTTCATTTAGAAAATTTAAACTCGAGTAGCTGTAAAAACGATTAACAGCATTAGTCAGCCCTGTAGCCGCTTGCCCAACTATGCTTGAGCAGCAAGCTGTAAAGGGAACAAACCAAGTTAGTCTTACTATTGTGCATTTGCTCTACTGCCTCTAGCAGCACCATGGCCAATTAAGACTGACTGTACTTGCAGTCCGAAGCACACGGGGGATACAAAAACCTACCCTATCCACAAGAAACCTCCAGTATTTTGCTCAATACTGACATAACCAGATCTTTGCTGAATTCGTACTACATGAGCTTCCAGAAATCCCAGACCGACTGGTGGAAGTACTTTGCCCCAGGCATTTCAGCATGACGATTTGCATGAAGAAATCAAGAGGTGCATGCATCGAGTAAGCTAAGCCTCTGTCATAGCCAATGCAGCCGTACCATTGCCACTGCTGCTGCTGCCACCACCAGCAGCCAGCCAAGGGTTCTTGGTATTAGAAGGCAGCAGAGAAGAATTGCCATTGGCCAGGTTCAGGCGACCAGAAGCAGCTCCTACACCAGCAGTGCTTGTACCATCCGGATCTTTATCTCCTTCTTTTGCCTCTGGCAGTTGTACCTTCTGTGTCAGTCGATGACTCTGATCGTACATGTCTGAGATGGCTTGCCGTGACTGCAAACAACAGTGCTCCATTGAATAAAGGCATGGAAACCATGTTATATATGAATGTATTAAGCTACACAAACACCATTGAACTGCTATCGGCAAGGCCATAGGAAAATGAGACAGCAGAAATCACATGAATAATTCAGCAGCTGATTACCGTGAAAAAAGGTAGTCAGACCTTTGTCTACAATACTTACGATATCGTCGTGTTTGCCATAGCGAGTTTTCAGCTTAGCAAACTTGCTGCCCCCACGATGTTTCAGGCTCACACGTTCCTGCAACACATATGAGGTACATCACTAGAAAGTGTTCCATATACATAACCAGGAATGTGTGCAAGGGCAGCCAGGCCAGCCAATCAGTTATTCTGCACAAAAATGTTGGAGGGAATCATATGGACATGGAACATGAGCTCGAAAGATAAAAGAGGCAGGTGGACACAAAGCTACCCAATAAGTGTGCAAGCAAAGTACAGGAACACTGATCACAAGCAGTGTTCTCCATATCTGCATTACAGCAACTGAGTCCAAGTCTTAAAACGACTGTGAATTGACGACAGAAGAACATACAAGAACAAGCGAGTGCAAATCAAAGCAGCTACTCGAGCATGCCACTGCAACCTATGCATAGCCAGCAAATCACAAACAACATGAGCAAGTCAGAAAACTAGGTGCCAGCTTATAAATGCCGGCATATTATGATAGCAGTTACATGCTTCCAGTACCTATTTATGTAAAATAGCGACAAGCAATGTAAAATTACAAACCTGCACTGATGCTACACTTCTTGACAAAATCAGGGTGTTAAAACCTGGGATCAGATTATTACATGCCAGTGAACAGCACTTGGATATATGTTGTCAATGTGGTGAAGAGTCCTTTGCATTTAAGCACACTTCAAATTCTCATACTACCACTTTCGTGGTCTGGAACATGAATCCATGTAAACCTATGTGACTTGCAGGTATGACCGAGGCTACAGACAACACATGTTTACCTCCAGAATTTTGAAACCTATGGTTTACTGGATAAAATGCTCAAACCAATGTACTCTAGAGGCTACAAGTTATTTGGGGCCGAGGTCGTAGGCTCGAGCACTGTGTCATGTGTGAAGCGCCTGAATAGAGATTTAGTTCTCTCAGAGTGCTATGCAAACGAATTTTTATATTTTTATATTTATATGATGTATGAGTGACAAAGCTTATTCGGCAAGCAGAGGTAGTGGCAGCAGCTCTAAACCTACATGACCCCAAGGAGAGCCACAACGGGATGGGGTAAAATTGACATCCAAGGCATGAACTCAGCAGCCTCTGGTTTCCTAGACTAATGCTTTAGCCACATGACACCAATAATTCTACCCTTTTCAATCGCTGTCTTTAAAATGTCTGGCCCACATAATAAAGGGTCAAACAGGACTCATACCGCAATTCGCATCTTGTCAAGCTTGTCCATGCGTTGAGCATATGCCTCGGGGTCAGTGGCAGCCAGGGCCTGCAGAGTCTTCTCCTCCTGCTTCTGCTTCTCCTTCCGCAGTATCCGATGGTACCTAAGCGGGTTTAAGTACACACGCGAGTTTTAAGCCCACTCAGTCACAAAACGTTCTTGTAGTAAGGCTGCAACTGCTGTACCTGCTACTCCACTAGGCCTATAAGAGCATTTTCTACGATGCCAGGCTGAAATTGCCTACAGCATGCAAAAATATTGACAGCCTCCAAAAACACGTTTGCTCTCGGTATAACAATAATGATAATAATAATACTAGATTTGTATAGCGCCCTCAGAAAACTTAATCTCTTTCCAGACACTTTAAATATGCTGCAAAGGAAGCATGATCGAATGGTTAATGGTAGCATGCTCGATGACAACAAGCCTAACACGGTTAGAGGTAACATGCACCAGGTCTGCATCTGCTTAACTGATGTGGCCCACTAAGATTCTCTATGACCTCCCTTTGGGGTTGAGATCAGGCGACTAGCTGAGCTACTACACCAGCATCATGCCAGGTTTGTCAAACAAGTGCTTCACTGACCTCGAAGTGCACAGGGTCATTCTCTTGATGCCAAATCTAAGGAACCTTGATCCAAAGAGTCGATATTTTGCAATCTAACTTGCTTGACCATCTGAATGTACATGAGTTGGTTCATTATACTTTAGATCTGATGCAGAGCTCCGACACCTTCTGTGGCAAAGCAGCCACACAACCATCACCGACTTGTCTCCAAATTTCAGTCGGTTGAAGGCAGTCATGCTGCTATGCCATATCTTCTCTTTGGCTTGCTCATATGCATTGCTTTCCATTACCAAAGAAAGAGAACTTAATTTCATCAGTCTATAATATAGAATTCCAACGGTACTCTGTCTCGTGGGCATGGTCGAGGGCCTATTAAAATGGGCATGGGCAACAAATTCGTGACTAGCTGATTACGAAAGCCTAATCTGATCGAAGCCCATGACTGCACCTGAAGTTCAGTCATCAGCCAGCTTACCAGGCTTTGACAGGCTGCCTCATTCTTGTGAGATTTGAAGGGCAAATGAGGCACTTTAGGCACAGCCAAACTTGAGCTGTGTGCAAACCGACACCTATCTGAGTTGGCTGTTCGATATGGGCACATTACACAAAGAAATTATACATGTCACTCAAAACCCAGATTAAGTTGGCTGTGCAAACAAAGACACGAAGAAAACTTCTAGCTGTTTGACAAATAATACTCGAGCTTCAAAATATAGTTGCACAATGCCAGCATAACCCGCGGTATTGTTCAAGAAGATTAAGATACTTGGGCATGGCCTTAGCACACTAAAAGGGCACCGAAGGCTTCACGTTAAGTCAGGCACTTTGCTAGAGCAGTTTTTCGTTATGAAGACTTATCATCAGCGCTGAATTTCGTTTAATCCGATCCGTCTCGGATCCTAAATAGATGATAAAAGGCATCTTTATAAGCAACACTTACCAACTGAATGAATAACAGAAACGAGCTTAAGTGAAAGATTAAGTAAAATATTAAGGGAAGACTATGTCCACAAAGCAAAAGCATTTAATAACGATCACAAGTTGTTTGCAGAGCACCCTCGGAGAACTAAATCTCCATCTAGAAGCTTTGCAACTCACTGCAGTAGAAGCAATAAACAAGGTTTAATTGCATTCAATGTATTATGCTTAAACAAGCATGCAAAGACACACACACACACACACACACACACACACACACACACTCAGTGCCACCAGTTAACAGGACAACTGGTTAATAGCATGCCCTGAATAATGCACAGGTAAGCACACAAAGCAAACGGAAACCAAAATAACAAGCTTACTGGAGCACAGAGAAAGTTCAGCTGAACGGATGTCTCTTTGGTTGAGACTTAAATAACGCAATCAATGCAGATGGTGAAAGAAGCAGGAAGCGAGTTCCAGCCTTTGGGTGCATACGAACTGAAGGCCCAATAGCCAACAGATTTCAATGTAGAGCAAGGAACGGCGAAACAACTAGAAGCCGATGAATAGGCGTTGCGAGAGCGTACTGGTGGAGGAAAGAAGTCGAATGCGTAGCTGGATAGCAACCTGGAGACCAGACAGAGTGGAGAGAGAGAGAGAGAGAGAGAGAGAGAGAGAGAGATTATGATTAGGTTTTGCAAGCTTCGCCACCTTCCACAAGATGCATATTTCTATGAACGTTTCGAAATAGCTTATCACTGAATCGAGTTTCCTCCCAACCCGAGGAATTGAAAAACCAACGACATCTAGAACAAAACCACCCGACTCCATCTCTGAAACATTAGCCTGACTCTAATGTCTTCATGGCCGTTTGAAGACTATGCAAGGACAACAGTATCACATGCAATGGCCGACAGGAGGTTTTTGAGCAAACCCCAACCATTCACCTCTTGCTCTTTATCTTATTCTGCCTGTACGACTTTGCCTCTTTGTATGAGAGCAGGGCCCTGTGCTTCTGCAGCTCAGCACGTCGGCGCTTGGCTTCCTCGACGTCCATGGCTCGCAAGGCACGCTCCTCAGCCTTTGTCAGCGTTGCGTTCTGGTGAAGGACATGGTCACTGCTGGCAAGCAGTGCTGCAATCTCTACTTCGAGAGGAGTGCGTGGCTGGAAGCGTTGCACAAAGCCGTCGACGGATGGGGGTCGAATGTTTGGCCTCTGAAGTGGGAAGTGCAGGTGCTCGGCAAGCCTGTTCGCCTCTATCACGGGCTCCCACTTTGACAGGTCTCTGGCCGTCTTCTCATAGGCCACACTGCGCTGAAGCTAAATGAAAAGAGTGAAGACACATTGAGCTGCTTGACAGCGGTAGAAAAGTAATCGACAAAAGTTCACACGGGAGCATACAGACGTATGCACTAGCATGCACACATGCACACACAATCTGTGCCGAGCATGCACGTCCTACGGCAGCTAGTTATTAACTGAAAGTCTCGACACTCATAAGTGAGTACATTTGTGTTTGGTTTACAACTTCCTCAAGCATACCTTCTGCGTGTCTGCATCAGCCACTGCACTAGTCTGGACAATTAGTCGGAAGCAGCCACCATGGATGGATATTGAACAGCTCTAAGGGGGCGAACCACTAAATGCACAAAAATATCCACGTGGGACAGTACTTTGTTAAGAGTGGTCTTAGCTACAACTAATTACACTTTCCTTTGCGTATATTGAAGCTGCTACTTGTTTTGTTTGCTTGGAGTACCTAAAACCCCATCCGTTTCTTTGAAGGTACATTGCCGATATTTGCACCTCAATGGCAACATTGTTAAATTGAACGGCAAGACCATACTAATAGCTATTCATAAACCTAGTGTAACGCAGAAAACTGAAAAGCCTTGCCCTTTAAATTGACTAGGGCAACATATATGCATGTCGTCCAACCTGTACGATGTCGCTTACATAAGGTGTACGACACAGGGCAGCTAGGCTTGCCTGTCGTCAACGTTGGAACTGCAACAGTCCACACCTTCTCTCAGATATGCACTGGCATCAAGCAGTGCATCGACTTCAAGGTCAGCTCACTTTTCGGCACCTTCATGCACTTCCTGCGGCTCAGCTATCTAGGGAGCAGCTCATTTCTCAGGCAGTGCTCCCTCAGCCGATCACTCTTCTGGGTTGCTAGCTGCGCCTCTAGCCAACTTCTATAATCTTGTGTTGGCAGTGCCGTCAGTTCATATGCACCAAAAAGTCTTTAGCTCTAAAGACTTTTAAAGACTTTTTCTCTGTTATCATCATAACCTCTGACTTGAGGAAATCTAAAGACAAACTAAAATAAATACTTGTTTCTCACAGAATATACTGCGTCCATGTAAATCACATTGCATGTGCTTACGAGTATTAGAACCGTTCATGTTATTACCGCTATGCTTATATTTTTATTATTATTATTGTTAAATTAAGTAGTTTAACCTGGTACTTTATTTAATAATTCTAATATTTGTCGGGACATGGGCTCAAACAACTTCCGTGTGGGCTTCGGTCGATGTATCCCCGGTGAGTCTGGAGTAGGTTAGAAAAACGCTGCCAGAATAAATGGTCTATTTTCGGATTCGATACTTCTACCCAGTTTGACCAAAGATGCTACATGGGATTCGAAATCCTAGACCGACTTGGTCACTTCGAGACTTTTACAGCAAGTCTCCAATCTAAATAAATTCCTCTTAGCTTTTGTTGTATGATATGGTAGCTATCATGTGGCCAAAAGGTGGTAATCACACAAGTGGGCTCAAGTCGGCATGTTAGCAATACACACAGGAAGGGAGTTAAGCAAGTTTGACGAGTTGATAGATCTAATCCACATCTACTATCAAAATATGGGCACAAGTGCCTATAGATAATTCTTTAACAACGCTGCTTCATCAAAACAGAGTTAGTGTGATTCGCCCAAGGTCACACGGTTGCAGTCAGGATGCAATCTTCGATAAACGGGTAAATTTCAACAAATTCGCATGAAAACTACCTTAATCTCAAGTCAAATCACTACTAATGATAAATTACACGTCTCGACTCGAGCTATGCACTTTATTTAAAAGCAAAAAGGAAGCAAAGGAGAAAGGAAAAAAGGAAGCAAAAAGATGGTCGCTGCAATTGAATTTATAGGGGCCACCTCGTACTGCCGTAACACGTGTGGGGATAGCCCAGATTAGCAGCCTAAATTAGCAGCCCAGATGCACTACACCAAATCTGACCATTCTCTTCTTTAGTGCAATGGCTGAACACGTTCCACTAATCTGACCATTCTCGTCTTTAGTGCAACGGCTGAACACGTTCCCACGAGAAACAGTCAGATATGAGTGATAATGGTGAGACGATGCACTAGCTGAATGCACTGTATGACTAATGTCCCAATTTCAGACAGTCGATTCTCATCGAGCACTTAAGAAATGAGGGCAAGCAAGTGAAATTCCCCCCCCCCCAGATGCTACGGTCAGATGTGCCTACAGTGACAATGAGGGGCAGATTGCTTCAGCACTTTCAGCAGCTGTGTCGTCAAATCCTATCATAAATCCATATGGCCTTGAAAAATAATAATAATAATAATGTACTTGATAAAGCGCCCTCAGAGAACCTAATCTCTTTCTAGGTGCTTTACATTTGCTGCAAAGGGAAATGCAATTAAATGGTAAGTAAAATCATTCTTGAAAAACAAACAAAATGAATAACATGGTTAGGGGACTAACTATACAAATGTCAGAAACCATCCCCAAAAATATACTACAGAAATTTTCAAAATTGGGCATGCACTGCTTACAAAAACAGAGCAAATAACATCCCTCAGAAGCCATGCCAAGAAAAGCTATCTCAGCCAAAAATGTTTCTAAACATCGATACAGCTTGTTCAACACTCAAAATAGTATCAATAAAATGCATCCAATGAGTCAGACCTCTGTGGTGGTCTAAAGGCTGCACGCAGCAAGGTCTATAGTAATTATAATAATTATAATGATAATAACACACTTGATAAGGCATCCTCGGAAAACTCACTCTTTCTAGGCGATTTACATTTGCTGCAAAGGATACACGATCGAATGGTTAGTGGTAGTTTGCTCACTAAACAACAGGCATCACATAGTTATGGGTGACATGCATAGGGTCAGCATGCGAGTGTGGTTAGTGGCAGCATGCACAGTGTCAGCACGCATAAGCACATAAAGGCGAATGTACTCACACGCTCACTTGCAGGCTTCGGGAGCGGCTCGCTTAGCACGTGGCTGCGCTCCTGCATAGTCCTGAGCTGCTTTTTGAGTTCGCCATGACTGGCTGAGCTGTGAAGAGCTCCCACAAGCTCAGCATATGACACCGAGTCAGACGATGGGCCAGCATCAGCTACAAAAAGTGCACGATAGACCGATACGGTTATGCGTATTACAACAGCAGTGATCGCCCTCCCGACATACTCGCTGATCACATAGGCACAGCGTGTGCACCAGGGGGCCTCAAGTTTCTACCAGCTTGCTTCGTTTTGCAGTTTCCTCAAGTTGTACTGGAACCGTCCCGCCGAGAGCATGGGTGCTTGAAGGTAAAGAAACGTCTGGATGGGATCATAGCACACCTCCAAACATGATTGCGACGAGCAAAAAATCGGCAGATGTAAGAATTATAGGCGGGTGCTCGCCTATGCTAACGCTCCTACCTAAGTTATACAGAAGTAGGATCGTATTGTAACGGCTCGGGACCTAAAGCACTGCACCACTCAGACGCAGCACACTCTGACAATACGAGCATGCACAATCATATAAATCAATTATACCTCTCTTATGATATTCAGAAGCTTTTGCAGCGTGTTCAGTCCTCTGAACTAATCGGCCACGTTTTCCATCTAGAACCCGGAGAGCTTCAAGAAGGTTTGCATGAGTTTCCTCATCAATATCCTGTAACATAATGCAAAAATGATCTGCTAAGTATACATAAAGTAATATACAAGCATTTCAGCAAGTCCCAGGGTATTTTATAAGAACATACTGTGAGTTAACTGCTGACAAGAGTACATAACCTGCAAAGCAAACCGCGAGCTCTGATTTACCTTGTATTTTTCATCTTGCTCAATATCACTCCATTCTTTAGCTACGTCACCTTCAAAATCATCTTCAGATTTCAGCGGTTGTACGAACAGCTTTGACTTTCCACGCGTCGACGACATACCTGACGCGACAAGCTCACGCGGATGCGCAGAGAGCAGCCATTTAAAATGACCATGACCTTTACCAATCGCCGTACCCAGTATTTTCATTTTCTTTCTGCGCCGCCGAGCTCGAGGTTTTGCGTTGTTGCGTTATATTGTCATTAGCATTACCGCGGCTGCAAATTTTCGTTCTACCACGGTTTATAAGCGCAGCACCTCAAAACTCCCGCGAGTGGAAAGCGCGAACCGACGTTCGCCTGGTGAACTCCTGCGGAGCCCGTCGAGCCTCTGTCCCAGAAAGGAATACCCAAGCGCGGATCGCCCTAAAAGCTATATCTGAAAGGAATGGTGCCGCGTGCAACTGTCGATCGAAACTGTTCTTTTTTCTGATACTTTATGTTGTTGCATCTGCTTTGGTTCTGCACGACTTCTGGTAAAGCTTTTTTACGTTACAATGCGAGTTACGGGTTAACCAGTATTCTATCCTGCACGGATATTTAGTACGCCGCAGTACCTCTCGTATACTGCCGAAGAAAAATACACAGCACTATAGCAACTAATGGTGCAAGTCGGGAGTAGCAGGGCTTTGTACACGCACAGCTAAGCCGTGTACTGTAAATACCGAGTTCGCTGATGGCGCGGGTAAAATGTTTACCTGTGACCTGCCCGAATATGTCGGGAGACGGTTACTGTCAGCATGACCTGATACTCCGTGCCGTACATGCAGTCACTCCCTAAATATTTTACCAGGCTCTGTATCAAATTTACAGTCTTGTGATTAACTTATAACGCCTGAAAATGGGAATGACAAGAAAATACTTACAATGTGTCTAAAAATCGCATATTTGTTTACGGTACCTTTCGAAAGACAAAGATGTTAGAAATGAGATCGGAAGTTTTGACGACTTCCGCATAAAAGAAAAAATAGTTATGCAAACCACGTCTAACCCGGATGTAAATCGGAAGCAACATGACTACAAATGACAAACGTACCGACCTCTGCATCATATGAGGCTTGTATCCCAACTCGTCCAACGTTGGTACTTCGAGGTACATGCGTGAAGCTCATTGAAGTGCATTCTTGGAACTTTTACACAGTTTCATTAGCAGTGTAGGTTTACGCATTGTAAAATTCATAACTTGGCTAATACTTCTAGTATTGGAGCGAAATTTGAAATGCGAGTTCAGCTCTGCTCAATTTAACCGACTCTATTTTAATTTCTGATTTGGTTGGATTCATTTTGCTGCACGTGTTCATGATTACGGAGAATACAGCTTCAGGACGTTTGATTACGCATACAGCAAAATGTATCGATACATGCATATACACGGCAGCCACTCGATGTCCCTTTTAGACGCCGGCTGATCTTGCTCAATCATTACGCGTTCCCGCGTGCGGCCATGCGGCAGAAGGGCTTCCCCAGAGCCGGCGCCTACGATGAACCGGCGAGAGCGCCATCTAGCGTTCACATATGCATACTGAAGGTCGCTGTGTGTAGGAATGTAACACATAGCTCTCAATCGCGGCTCAGCTGGCAAGCTCATAATTTAAAATTGCGGGGCATTACATTTTTAAGGCTACTATCTACATCACTTCTATCAGAATCGGATTCTAGTGCTAGATAGGCCACTGAAAATACTCCAGACCATGATAGAAGCAAAACGCAACAAGAAGTGAGTGGATGCGAAGAAAATTCGCTATAAGTCATTACTTTTTCCACAACGAATGGAATTTCGCAAGGCTCAGATTGTGATTGCTATCAGAAAAATCTTCCATGTTTCTGAAAGTATGCCCTAAGGGACCCAAGCCATCCGGCTAGAAGTAATTACTTCCCGTAGTGACCCTGCATCTTGGCCAGAAATTGTATCCGACGGTTTACGTATTGACATCGTGAAACTTTGGCTGTCCAAGATGGCCAATTTTCCTAAATCAAAAGAAGACCGCATTAAATCCGCACTTCTTAACTCTCCGAACTTCTTAATTCTTCTTAAACTCCTCTTACTTCTTAACTTTCGGACTCTCAGAATCCTTAACTCTTGAATTGTTGAACCAGTCGTCCTATTTGTAGTAGAGATAAATGCGGTCTTCGTGGTAATTCCAATAGGTTCTTTATTCACAAAAACGGAATTTACTTGGCAAAGTTTTATTACGTACTCTGCTTTGGCCCAACCGTCAAGGTGCTCGGAGTCCTGCTCAATTACTATGAAATATCCATCCGACACTCGCAAAGAAAGCAAAATTGCAAGTGTACAATCGCTTTTACTCCAAACCGAGAAGATCCATTCATTCGTAATGCTTCCAAAGACAAAGATTCCAAAGCGTTCTCTGTGGCGAACGAATCAGCACGAAAAATTGCTTCTTTTCGCTCCTTAGTGTGTTTAACAATGTGTCGAGATCCGCTAGTCATCACCAGTTAGGTCAGAAAAATGCTCCAGAAAACTTGCGATCTGACTTAGCGTGGGACCTTATCGGAACCATGCAGTGGTTACCTACGTAGCTATCGCAAAAGTGATACTACTTACTCGTAAGCAGTCGACGGGGCAACAAACTTATGCTATCCACTGAATCACGGGAAAGAAGAAACTTTTGGAATTGTGTACAGTTATGTCCACTGCATTATTACCCCATACCAAAGGCGAAATGGTTACGGTGGACATCGAAAAGATGCCGCTGGCACAGGAAATTCGGCCACTTATGCTTTCACTCTTACCAGAGTACCGGAGATGCGGATTGTATTATAAAATTTGTAATGTGACGGTCGCTTTACGAGTCATCCTTTTAATGACTATCAGTATTGCTAGAACACAACGCATTTTCTCTAAACTAAACCCTCTCCAATCCTATTTGCGTTTAAATGTAAGGGGTAGGAGAGGCGTGTTGTGGACTATCAATGATATTCATCAAACGCGAACTAAATGCTAAGCTCAATTTTGCTAAATTATTCAAAGCTATAATGAGGCGAAAAGTGGCCGTGCTTCTCTGAGTGAAAATTAAATAACGTGAAATATCTAACTTTTATTTTTATTCTTTCAACTTCTTAGTAAAACCTAACTGCGAACGCCAAATAAAGCCTCAACTGTGAATGCAGAATGCACAAAACCAAAAAGTGGCAGGGTCCTCCAAATTTCCCGCAACTGCTCTGATGGAAGTGTTGTTCCAGACTGTGGAGCTCAACTTCCACAGTATCTACGCAACATCTCTCCTGCTGCCGACTGTGGCATATCTTTTCCAGCCATCGCGAGCTGCTCCTTTAATGTGACTATAATTTCTCACCTGCCCTTCTGACTCAGCTATGCTTCTCACTTTCTCACTAGTGTATGAGATGGAATCTGCTGGCTACCGTATGCGTACAGAAAGCTAGTTAGGCTGTGAGTGTGTGATAGAAAATTTTCTTTGTAACCCCACTTAGCCCTTGTGATTTGTGAAGTTATAGACGGAGATACGTCACAGTACATAAAATTACTTTACTTTATAGTTTGATATTGCAAAACTTTGCTTATGCTGTTTACTAAGCGTATATAATTGCGTAACAAACTTACTGATTTTTGGTGACAGGACCATTGTAAGCTCTTATTTAATTTTAACTGTAAAGTTAGATCGTCTGTGGGTTCAACGTTGGTCCTGAGTAATGATCCTATTTTGGGGGCATTACATTTCGAATATTCCACAGCGGACAAAGTAAACGAATGATTAGCCAAAGTGGGTCCCGTGAGTGTGGGAAAGACACACAGAGTATGACGAAATCATAGAATTCCTACGGGCATCGTAATCACAACGAGTCACTTAGGTGAGATGCTTCGCATAGAGTAAATAAAAGCAAAGTAGCCGCTTCATGATACAATTGGCATTCTTGGGTTGTACGATAAAAAAAATGTTCACATCTCATCGCCATCGCCTCGCTTAATTTAGATGATTTCCATGAAGAAATTCTGCATTAGAGAATTTAAGAAACACGGGCTGTATCTCGCGATGGGCTTTGTAGTTGCTAAAACAAATTTCGCTACCACAGTTGTATACATAATGCATTGGGTCATCGGGCATATTTCCGGAACGCGGTCACCCCGACTGGTTAAAAAAGTCAAGCATTAGGCCTTCAGCACTAGCTCTAAAATGGGGACATTAAGATGCTGAACCGCCTCGTACCTCGATCGTTGTACTAACCCTTGGGTCCCACGCTTCTATTACTTAAGCATTTTCTACGATATTGGTCGGTGGTCGGCTTGAAGTATTTTACAATGCTAAATCACCATTGAGATCACTGCGCATCATTGTTGCTTTTGAGAAGATAAGAAGATGATCGATATTGGACATTAACACACTTTCCATGGGCATTGTTACCTTGTCTTTTTTATTTATTCCGGTACGCTTTGCGTGCATACATGTGCGTAATTTTGTGTATGTTACTAAGCAGAAGTCTTACTGTGTCTACGAGTGTCTTTACACTTGCTTTAGCATGCTTGCCGAAGCATGATACTTGATTTTTTCTGTAAGGCTGTAAGTGTGAATGTTACAAATCCTTGGATATTAATTTTCTCACATCGAGTTGTGATGGGCCTAGATAGGGATAAAGTTCTCTAAGGCGCTCTACAAACGACCAATTTTTATTATTTGTGTTGTTGCTATTATCTGCGATTTGACTATTTCTTTATAGAATAGCTCATTCCTAGCTAAAAACTGATCGATACGACCTACAGTAGTCATCAAATTATGTGCGATGCAGCGAGTCCCGACTTTTTGGCGGCATTCTCGAGTTCACGCGCAGTGTTCTTTGCTCTTCTTACAAAGTGCGTTTTACCAAAGGGCGCCTCGGCCAAAAGACGGATCTTATCCTTTAGTCAAAGATGCAAATTCGTCTAGGACATGGGCTGTTGTCACGTGATATCGCGGAGTCGAGCACAGAGGGTCGGGGAGGGTCAAGCAAAAGGGCAAAGGCCGCAAGTTCAGTGCAGGCAATTTCAAAGTCATAAGACAAGAGGTTTTAACTTGCACGTAATATTTGGATTCCGAAACAGCAGCATATTCCAGAGGATATAACTCTCATCTAATCAGATTGCAGAAAGGTGTGACGATAGCGGTCGATAGAGCACGATTTTGCGAGATATTTTTTATTAAGAGTGTGGTTATATATATATATATATATATATATATTATAAAGATATATATATATGATAACGATATATATATATATATATGATAACGATATATATATATATATATATTGGGCGTGAAATTGAGGACGGCAGATAAACTCAAACCCTAAAAGTGTGTCGTAACGCATCGGATTGGGTATTTAAATCACTCTGAATAAGACGAGGACGATTCCTTGTGCACGAGCTGTCAGAAAAGAAGAGAAGGTAGAAAAGAAGCTTGGATCGGCTACATCGGCGATCGATAAATTACCTCCACCACCAGTAACTTACCACTAGCTGGACAGAGAACCGGAGATCCAGAAGATTGATGCAAATCGGTATTGCTGATTGGAAACCAAAAAAAGGCTTGAAATCAAAAGAGGTTTGGGCGACAGTGCGGGCTACTCATCCACCACCAGGTTTCAGCGATCTAGCAATCCTTTGAAACGTAGAACAACGTTCAGTGGCAGTATGGGTGATAGCCGAACAGTTTGTCGACGTCAGAGAACTCTAAGTAACCACAGAAAAGTCGAGAGCGTAATACCGCATCTGGCTGCCTAAGGACTCGAAGTTTATTGTTCAGTGAGCAAGCACTCTAGAAGAAGCTGATAGTGTTTACTGAGGCTCGCGTCGACCAGAGAGTCGAGTTCGGGCGAACGCGTGCTGCGGTTTGTAACACTGTTACGGGTTTCAGTTTGTCACCAGCAGCTCCTCTGTACCCAGTTCTATGAGCGACAGCCCAGCAGGAATCTGGCACAAATATTTACTGGACAAGCGTTTAAACTACCTCAATGAGCACGAAACGACAAAAAAACACTTGTCGTACTCGATTGACTGGGCGGACTGGAAACAGGACGTGCAACGACGGGCGCTTAATGAGATGAAGGCACAATGACACAAAGTGATTACGAGCCAGCCTGGTTTGACACACTGGTTGAATTGAGAGCATTAAAGGAACTTTTCGAAATTACTTTCGGATTGTACCGCCAGACTATTGGCTGTTTCCTCAACACTCTTTCTCCAGGGGTACTGCAGGTGTGGAGACATTTCACAGCACCTCGACGTCGTTCTAAAATAATGTCATCGAAGCGTAGTCTATCCTCTCATCATTTGTATGTTGGCTAGGACCGCGATAATAATATCGGTATTGAAGTGCACGAGATACCCACCAGGCCACCTTCGTAACCAAGTCGCTTGGTTCGCTCTTCAAGAGAAGATCAGGGCAACTCTATCGCTGTCTAAGTCCGGTGGCTGCATCAAAGCTTTGTCGTTGGCCGAGGTAACTTGACGGGCTATTTATATTAGGAGAGAAACAAACCCAAACTTCTTGGTTCCATTGGTTCCTGTGCATCTGAAATAACAGGAACAGTATTCTTACGCGACTGGGACAAAACGTAATCCAATAGGAACCGATCAGCAAACATTGCACACACCGATAAGGTATGTATTTGTGTATCTTATCATGTCACGGCCAGGGTTGCAGGCTAGGTGGCAGATTTAAGTTGGCCTCGCTTCAGCTTATTTCGAAAAATCTTCGATAAGGCACCAGCTCATAGGCGCCCAGTCTTGACTATTACAGCGATCTGCAGGATAATCGCTGCTCAGCTTTTGACCCCTTTTCGGTGTCAATACATACTAAAAGGCGATGGCATATGGCTTGCAGTTAAGATGCTAAGCTAGAGCGCCAGAGGGTTGGCCATCTGGAAAACCTAGTGAAGATCGAAATGCTAACCACATGAAATGCGTTCGAACCACATTTTGTGTCTGGTCGAGAAACTATCTCGGAGCTTATAAAGCTTATAAAACTTCGTAGGGGCTCATAAACCTTGATCGCCAGCCATTTCCTGACTTGGGGATAGGCTTTGGCCAAAGTAGCCGATCGTGGGAAGCCGCGTTGTTGTTAGTAGCGCACCCACTCGGGAGAGGTGCAATAAGCGGGTTGGCCCCTCCCACCCAGTTCCAAGTCCACAATACCCGCGGATCAACATCCATTTGAGAATTCTAGCTCATGAAATAGTGTGAATGTATTCACATTTCCAATATAATTATTACTGTTTTAATTTATTTTTTTGCTTTTAGTTACATAACTGTGCTGTACTCAGAGGAGGCTCGCGGAGGAGGTTCCCCTAGCTTCGTCCTCCCGATGGATGGCCGATATATAATGTCATCACAAACTGGCTGCTTGCTCATTTCGCTAATCTCACACAGAGACCTACTGAGGATTGCAAAGGGCAAGAACTGAAGATTACAAAGAGCAAGGTTTCAGAGACAAGCAAGTCCTTATCTATCAACCAGTGTACATATATCGGCATCCCTGGCCTACGAGCTCAGTCTCCAGGACTGCGAAGGGACGTGGGCTAAAACTCGTGATTCATCATGGTTACGCTAAGCAGCCTAGCCGTGTTGCTTCTACTGCTGGGGATTACCGCCGCCGAAATTAGCGTACACGAGCGGCTTCCGAATGTGTACGCCATCGATCTGGATCTGCCAGACGAACAGCGATGGGTTAGTGCGGCCAAGAGCTACCAGTATATGTTGCCTCAACTTGACGAGGTTATAAAGTGAGTTGCTCAACCCCGACTGCTGAAGCTAACATTCAAATATCATGGCGTTGCCATTTATACTTTCTCTGCCCCATTAGTTACCCAGCTGTCTACTTGCGTGCAGTCGAAGCTAGTCTACACAGCCTTGGCTCATGTGAAGTCTTTTGGCGATAGGTCAACGTAGAGAACCGCACGTGGAGTCTTTTGGCGGTAGGTCAACGTAGAGAACCGCACTTTAGCTTGCTATGCTGCTTTTTTGGTAATTGGCGGCGGTCTTGATAGTGGCTTAGTAGATAGTTTAGCTCTTACCATGAACTATTTTGAGATCTGCATAGATGGTAAGTACTGGTAGCAGAAACTTATTTGGGACGAAAAAAGTAGCAGATCACTGCAGCTGGGACCGCGAAGTCCTGCGGGCATCCGTGGCTAGGCTGAGCTTGCTCCTAGACGTGTAGCCTGTAGTGAAGAGTGGTCGTCGAGCACCATAAGCATAGCCAGAATTAAGCCAACGAGAGTTCACCTTGCCTCCGGCAGTTAATCGTGGGCGAGTGAAGGTGAGTGTCGGACGGCAAACCGTCTTTTCAGAGCGGTCCTGGGGGGGGGTCACAGTCCATTGGCCCCACTCCAATGCTCGTGGTGTGGAGCTATAAATCACTGCCTAGCCATTACCTGACTCGTGACCTCTGCTCGTGAGTTCTCGAGTTTCCTGAGTAGCTATTGCTTCTGCTGAAGGACCCGGCAGCATGTGTTCCTGCTCAGTCGAATAGCAGTTGGCAACTGTTGGGGGGTACAAGCGAGCTGGACAATGTTGTTATTGGGGCTCTGGAGGCATGGTTGGCAAAAGATCAAGGTCAGTGTCAGCTGCCAAACGTGTCACATAACGGTCGGAGTTACAGCGATGTGCCATACATTAGTTGCCCAGTTGAACCTATTAATTACGGTTGCAAGTTCATGCGATCTGCCTGTGGGGTTCTTGGTAGCACATCACGGCCCAGGCCACGTGACCCAGGCTTAGTGTTACTCAAATTGGAAAACCAAATCGTCAAAATAGGCCCGGCCAGCATATCTCCTGCAGCATGTCCTGTTCCAAAGTGGCCTTTAACCAGATGACCACATCAGCGCCACAGTCAAGTCTGCCTACTTTCAGCTGTGGGCCATTGCAATAATTCGGACCTACTTAGATATAAATACTACAGATAAGCTGATACATGCAGAGGTGCTAGATTGCTCCCGATGAGGCAAAGTTGTTCTGCCCCCAGTCTGTCGGCAGACGGCCTGTGGCCGTCCTTTGTTTTCAAAAAAGTTCAGTAGTCCATGCAGAGCACGTTTACATTGTATCATGTGCCATTGAGGGCACTTCATTTTGATTAACCAAGAGAATAGTCCTGCCTCATTAATCAGAAGGGGAAGACTTGATAACGACCATGTTAACAGTCACAAGTGATCAAGTGGTCGTTTTGCTGAAGAGTTATCCTTTTTGTTCTCTAAACCTAGGCAGCTTTTGGTGGGCACGCTGTTATTTGATGTCTAAGACTACCTCTCGCATCAAGAGACTTCATATTATTCAACTCAGAGGAATTAAGAAGCATAGCTGAGCCGAGAGGACAGTGGAGAAAGTGAGTAGCATGGCAGTAGCAGCACTTTGTGCTGGAAAGAATGGACCAGAATCGGTAGTAGAAGAGATGTCGGTGAGCACGAACTCGTGGAAATTAGTTCCGCTGTCTTGGATCTGCAGAGCAGAAGCTTCTGTAGCCAGTAGTCCTTAGATGAAAAAATGGTGTGGCTAATTACTGGTTCTCGGAGAGCTTGAGGCACGAGGAGGCCGAAACTCGTGCCTCAGTTCAGCCTGAATTTATAGATTTGCAGTTTCAAATTAAAAACTTTGCTCTGTGTATGCCGATCAACAGGCAGCCATTTTGACCCGTTTTGCTAGGGAAGCATGACCGAATTTGTTTGATAAAAGACAGGCCATGTTCTTGACCAACTGTAGAAGCTTAATGGATTTTTCGTCAGCCAATCTGATACGAGTTACATTATTCTAGTCCAGAAGAGATGATAGTAAATGCAATAAACTAGTAGTTGGCATTTGTTTGACCCGAGGCCTTGGTATGACCTTTGCTCCCCTCCAGATTTTAGGTTGATTGCAAAACGACCCTATGTAAATTGCTGCAGACCTCGAGCACTTCGCCGAGCCCCATCGCTCGTGCTGCACTTTCTCATGTGGCAACACTTTGTCTTTTATAGACTCTTCATACCCAACCAGGCAGAACGAGACCTTGCAGACGTCATAGCAGCTCAGCTGGATACCTATATTCCTGCGCCTTATGCAGGCGAAATGAGAGGCAAGCGAAGTGTCACCCCCTACTTTGAGCACGGATTCCTATCCATTGCACACGGTTTCCTTGCCGTGCTGGCTCCGTGGGAGAGGGTACGATCAAGGTCTGCTTATGCTGGGATCAATAGCTCATGAACTGCATGCATGGCTAAAATCGTTTCCTGCAGTCTTAAGACTGGATCGTGCGCCCCGCTTTTGACGGCAGGGTGCAGCACATGAGCCCGACTAAGTTGCTGTGAAATGCCGAGTGAGCATAGAAGGATTGCCGTGGGAAGGACGGATTTATAAAATGCCTCCAAAGTTAGCAGGACGATCTGCATGACTGGTGCGCTGGAAGGCAGGCTTCGGTGAATGGACCTCCGCAGGCGACCCCTGTGGGCATGCAAGATATCGTTAAGCAGTGCCTCGGCCGGTGACACGAGAGAATCAAGCCCTGGGTCTCTGTCTGTCTGTCTGTCTGTCTGTCTGTCTGTCTGTCTGTCTCTCTCTCTCTCTCTCTCTCTGTCTCTCTCTCTGTCTCTCTGTCTCTCTGTCTCTCTGTCTCTCTCTCTCTCTCTCTCTCTCTCTCTCTCTCTCTCTCTCTCTCTCTCTCTCTCTCTCTCTCTCTCTCTCTCTCTCTCTCTCTCTCTCTCTCTCTCTCTCTCTCTCTGTCTCTCTCTCTCTTTCTCTGTCGAGCTACCGGCTGGAAAGGATGTGCCTCAATCGGCAGCTGAAGAGGAGATGTTGTGTAATAGAACCATGCTCAGCATATCAGTCAAGCAAGGCTGCTGACGCAGGACAGAAGCAGGACTGACCCTGTAAACGCTGCTTAGACCGTGCTGTCTGCAGCATTGCACCTGCCCGTAGACTGAGTCTCTTGCTCGATGTCGAGGTACCGGCTGGGCTCGCAGGGCGAGAGCGCAACTCTTGCGGCTGTCGCCGGGCTTGTCAATGGAAAAGGCATGACGAGTCTTGTTGCTCTGGAAAACCGAGCCTCGGCCTCTGATGCCGATGAAGACAAGCATACCTGCGACTGGCCCACGCCTTTCCTTGCAAGCCTACCGTCAGCACGCCGTGTATCAGGAATGATTTGTCGCATTTTCGACTGGTTCTGCTGCGTCGGCAGAGGACGCAGATCGAAACGCCTCCTCCTGCTGCTGCTTCGGTGAGCCCAGCATGGTGTCTTTCTTCTAGAGCATCCCCGTCGTTCTCGTTGCAGGCTTGGCTGCATCTCTCAACTACAGCCTCGGAAATATCGTGCTCCTGAATCTTCTCTACGATGCCTCCAGGTGCTGCCAGAGCGCTCTGACGTCACGGCGTATCTCGCGTATTGCACGTGCACTGTTGCCCCGGCGCTTTCCTCTTGTCTTCGAGGCATTTAGCTGTGGCAACATTATCGCCGGGTAGCCTGGTTTGTCTTGCGTTGCACCAACCTGCACGCCTCTGTGTGCCTTCGTGCCGTCAAGACCTAGATTTAAGTGGCTTAAGAGGGTGTTGTTTCTAGTGAAGCTGGAAGACCCAGGCTTAGCTGGCCATCGGTGTCCTTGCAAAGCGATTACGACTGCGAATGTCGTTGGCTTATTGCTGCGTGCTACTCAAACTCGCCCTGCGTGTGGCGTACCTGTGTGCGGCTGCGGCTGCGTGTAGCCGAAGCTCTTTGATTTAAAGTTAGTGGCACTCAGTGGCTCAGACAGCCACAGCTCAGACATCGGTGAGCTCTCGGTGGCTGCCAATCACGGTGCTCTGTTTTATTATTATTATTATTATTTTTGCAGCCACCCCTTGTGGTAACTTCTGTGCTACTTACTTCATCAGCTGTTGTGTGCCTTGGCTGCACTTTTCACTTTTTCTTCGTTGCGTGATATACGCGCCATCTGCCTGGTCATCGACAGTCACCGAGGTCCTGAGTATGGCACTAGAGGTAGCATAGCTCTTTGGCAGACGCCTCCGAGTGGTCCATGACCTTATCGGGCTGCTGCCGCCGACTTATTTGACCTGGCCTGCAGGCTTGCATACGTCACGAAGTGGAGAATTTCTCATGTGCAGCCAAAACCTTATTGCTAAGTGCTAGTGCTGCCGTAGTGCTCCTGCAATCGTAGTTGTGCATTCGCCATTCGGCCGGACTGCTCAAGTGATTCAATTAATTAAACTTGTCACGACGCTGTGCTTTGGAAACACGTGACTCACTTGATGTGTGCTCCTAGGCGCCAGCCTAATACGACTACCAGCAAAGTCCTGTGCGAATTGCAATTTTGTGTGAGTGTTCGGGTCACTCTTCCGTGTTGCTAAAAGGGCAGGCGATTGCATTGGGGGAGGGTTCAGTCGGGTGACCTTAAGTCTCGCCAGTGCTTGTTACATCACCCTGAGCTCTGCTAGCTTTGGCTTGTTCGGCTGCCTGCTACTTCCTACCGGGGTGGAGGGGAGTACAGGAGTAACTGGCTACTTTTTTTTATGTTTTTATTGGTTCAGCTTCTGCACCAGCATTGTGGCGGAAGACATCAATGGCACAATCATTCATGGCCGAAACCTCGACTATGACTACACTAGTGTCTTGAAGAACTTGACTGTAATTGTCCACTTTACAAAAAATGGCCAGGTTTGTGGCTCCAGCTATGTGCAGCATACGTTCTGACCTCGACTCTGCACTTGGCAGTTAACCGTCTGGTCGATTATTTCAGACGTTGTACAGCGGAGTAACTTGGATGGGCTACGTTGGCCTGGTCACTGGTCAGAGGCCTAAAGCCTTTACCATTACTATGAATGAGAGAGGTGAGTTAGTTCCTTATGCATATACCGAGTTGGCTAATTTTGCATTGGAGATTCAAGTACCAGCCAATTGCATATGCCTTGAGTGGTGTCTTCCAGTTAGTTGCAAGCATATATTAACCGTTGGCTCTAGTGGTTATTCTAAGTAAGTTGCAGGTAACCTAAATAAGATTAATGCTTTAGATCGTGTGCTTATTAGCGCACCTTTAGTCGGCCAGTTAATTGGCAGCAAACTATGCAGCAGTGGGCTCGAGGTGGAATCACGCCAGGTGAAGTTATTCACTTTTTTTTACCGGGATGTCAGCTTAGTGGTTGGCCATAACTGGTGCTATTAGTGGGAAAAGATGAACGCAAAGCATGATTTCTCTTGCTACAAGTTGAATTAATTATAAAACACGGTGTCTTTTAGAACCTGTAATGTTAAATGCTGTTTAAGCAAAATCAAAACTTTGTATGGTAAGATTCCACTTGGATATTATTGTAATGAAGTCTCATAACCGTAGCATATACTCCCAATGGTTCTGCTGTTGTGAGAGTTCTCTGAGATGAGATAGTTATTATAATTTCTATGCAGGTGACACTCAGCTTTACCTGGGTTTTTACCCTTCCCAGCCTTCCAGCACCTCAGATTGCATCAACTCTCGTGTTGCTTGCATTCCATAAAGTTCACTCTTTGATCACCACTTTCTTAAACTGAATGGCAACATGAACGACACTAACAGTTACTAGGCAGCTCTGCTATCATCCAGAAACCAAGTACCTTAGTGATCTAAAAAAAAGAAGCTGATTTAACAGACTCGCTTGATCAAAATGATTTTGGACTGTGTTACACATTCAGGTCTTGCAGCCATGTTACCAGGCTCGCGGCACTGTCGTGGATTCCCAGCTGCAAGCAAGCTCTCAAGACCACGTTTGTATGTACAGACACAAGCCGGTCGGCTTTTCAGGGGAGGGAGTTACTATTGTGAAGAGGCAAACCTTTTGCTGAGACTGCAACTAAGTGATTAGATGGACACAATCCCTATCTTCTTGTGTTGGGCCATTTCATCCACTGGGATGTTACTTACTTCTCACACTGAAAATCGTCTCACTTTGCTATACTCATCTCTTGTATCAGCCTTGTGACACCGCCTGCTGTTCCCTTTGTGCAGGACTTCTGGCTTGTGCCCTTAACTGTCTGCGATTGGTGAAAAACTCGGCAGCTCGTCTGGTCTGTAGTCAACGGTGTAGCTGCCACTTTGCACCAGCGGTTCACCGGCTCCATTTCAAGCATCGAATCGATTTTAAGATCCCCTATCTGGCTTACAGGTCGCTTCAATAGCTTGGGCCAGCCAATCTAGTCAACTGCCGCCACACTCCTCCTCAAGCTTGCATTTTGCACCACCAGCTCGTAGGCGTCCAGTCGTCTTGCCATTTTATTGGCGATCGAGCCCTCGGCTCGTATGCACTCGTATGCACCTTGGACTCACTCATACGCACCGTGCACTCGTACGTCTGGAACTTTCCTCCAACAACATTGACTCCTTCAAATGACCTTTGATTGCTTCAAGTCTCAGCTGACGACACACATCTGTTTCGAGTAGTTTTCTCTTTACCCCAATGAACTGGTCTTTTTTGCTCCCGTGTGCTTTGCATGCTTTTCAGTCCAAGATTTAGTTTTTCTTATTGGCTTCAGCATGCCGGTCCATATGGTACTTGTAAGCTATTGCTTACTCGTCGAAGCATGATACTGTGCATGTCACTAGCTGTTTGTAATTGAATCTCTTGGAGCAATTTGTTAAGTGTAGGGGTAGAGATTTAGTTCCCTTGTGGCGCTATACAAAAGAGCTTATATTTTTATTATTATTGCAGCCACAAGGTACAATGGCAGGCAGGCAAGCGAGCAGGGGAGGTGTGGCTTAGGGTCAGGCCTTCCAGAGATGCACGATGCACTCACCTCTGTTCGGTCAGTCAGTGAGAGCGTGTTACGAGAGAACACACTACACATGACACACTCATGCCGTGCTATGGCCGTGAGTGTGGGCTTCAGTTGGTCTCCATTTTGACAAGGAGTGGTGTCGTGATGACCACGGGTGACGCTTAGTTTCAGCCATGCGACATTGGTTTCACAGGTAGCTTGCCGGGCTGCCAGAGCTGTGCCTCTTAGAAATACGTTTGAACCTCCAAGGTCACGGCTGATGAGGCTAGACAGATGTAAGACCACAAGCTAGTAGCGCAAGCACTTCATTCAGGCAGTGCTTTTGCTCCTCTCACTTGAAGCCTTCATTACCTGCATTGCTCGATGCCGTCCGAGGGAGTTCGCCTCAGTGATGGTGCCGAAACCGCAAGGTCATGCGAGTTTCGTCTTGTGTGAGTTACGTCTTGTTTTCTTGTTCAACTCGTGATGCTCGATCCCCATCCTGTTGCAGACCAGGGTGCTTGGTGGATGAATGCCCTGATGGCCATTCTTGACCGAAAGGCAGTTCCAGTGTCACTGCTCGTTCGAGATGTAAGTCGGGGTAGCTTTGGTGGCATCGTTAGTTAAATGCTTTCTCACGAGATGCGCATAGGTTTTTATGCCACTATTCGAATTTGCATTGGTGCTGAGCATGCATTCTCATGCTGCTATACCTTAGTCATTCACTTGTATGATACACAGAAGATTAGTGGAAGTGGCATCGTGTGTCTGATGTTAGTGATAACTACTGAATGGAGCAAGAAACACCAAGAAAGTCGAAGCCCATTTGCATATTTAGCCTTCCTGAGGCTACATTGAGTTGCCCAGTGTTTGTTACGGTTCTTTTTTGTCGAATCGTGCTACGTTATATGAACGCTTTTGAGTCCTACACCTTGGGTAAATGAGCTCACTTTGGCGGTTGTCGGTGACCTAGAATTGTGACTATCGGGCAGGACAAGCTTATTCTCCAAGTGGGCCATTCTGCTAGGCTTCCTAGCTACATGTTAACCCAATGAACACACTGCCAGCTAGAAGCCTCGTGGTTTTCTCATATTATTTGTATCCCATTTTAATCAATGTAGCCCTTAATTAATTCGTGCCAACTTGTTATCCGTCGTTATGATTATTACTGCCAAAATCTCTTCATCCGGCCTTGATGCTACCAGAATCAAGTGGCTACTTCCTGCCTCACCAGTGTACTCCCATCAATGTCCGACTGCACGTGAGCTAGAGCTGCAGAAGGTGGTCTTTGCTCATGTTACAGAGAGAAGAATAAAATAGCTTAAATAGCTGGAAATTCCCTAGGTAGAAACCAGTATGAAGATATTGGCCGTGAGTTTGAATGGAAGTCGATGCTGGAAAGGGTCAGCATCGTTATACAAAAATGTGTACGCAAGTTTCAAAATGCAATGCATAGACCAAAAGGATTTATCACTACCGATCGTTGTTCCCCCCTCTCTTTCTCTCTCTCTCTCTCTCTCTCTCTCTCTCTCTCTCTCTCTCTCTCTTTCTACCTCTATCTTCCTGTCTCTATTTCTCAGCCTATCTCGGCCACTCACTTTGCTAGACGCCCGACGGTACCTTATTGCTTTGCAGTTGTTATCAGTAGCTAGCAGCTACAGTATTTCGGGGCCAGTCCCCACTCGAGATCCAATTATTTTTCCATGCTTAGTTTCATGGCAGACGGCCTCTTGTCACTCTGTATTTTTTAATTACTGCTTTACTTACATCTGCCGATGAAGTCCATACATATTCAATCAATCATGCACGGGTTCCCAATGATGCGGTATGGGACCACTCTTGGGGGCGTCCCCTACTTTAATGAACTCGAGTAAGTCGCGAAGAAGATACGATCTCTGGTTGCCAATTAGCATGGCTCGCAGGCTTAATGTGTTCAGCTTATTCGTAAGTTTGTTCAGACCATTCATTCATTCATTTGGGACAACCTGTTACTGACTATTTCAACTACGATACGTCTGCTCAGAGCGGTACCCAAAAAGTTTCCTTACACTCAAGGATTTTTCAGAGCGCTTTGTTCTATTTGATCCGTGAAGTGTGTCCCCAAAATATCTGGAATCGCTGTTGGTGATTATTACCGAGCTCCTCTTCCCAGTCCCCCCTGTAAACACTTTTCCTACTTGATTTTTGTATGCCTGCCAAAAAGTTTACAGAATCAATCGACTCCAGTCGAATGTCCAAGGGAAAAATAAGTGGCATCGGTTCATGGATTTCTCTAACTGAAATTTAAAACCAAAGTATTTTACTTTGTGGTTGACACTCGGCGATGTACTGGCTACTCGGCGACTTACTGGCTATGCTTTGTTGCTGCAGCCAGCATTGCGCTTCTCGACTTGAAATTCGTAGGCTGTATTGCAGCACTGGATCTGGGCATGTACGCGTAATCATGTCTTTATCTTAAATATTTTTAAGACGTTGGCCACTGTCACCGACTTTCAAGCTGCTGTGAAAAAGTTAGCTTCTACTGACACAATAGCCGATGCGTATTTCATTGTTGGTGGTGTGTCCCGAGGGGAAGGTGCGGTGATTACCAAGGATCGACTTGGATCCGTTGACATATGGAAGCTTGCAACAGAGCTGGGCAGGTGAGTGTGGTGCACCTCCCCCGAACTCCTATCAGTGCCATGCCGTGCTGCGGGAAAAGGCTGGCGGGTCGTCGCCGTCAGCGAGATTGTACAAGATCGAGCACATCCGAGATTGGTTCGATTTTAGCACTGGGTTTCTCTCATTTATGGCCCGATTAGGTACGGTCCCACTGTTGCACCTCATATTAAGATGCCAAGTCGAGCTTCTATAAAAATATTGTTAAATCACAGATGCGTAGTCCAAAAATGCTTATGTCTACCATCAACCATCTCCTTAACCGCTCCCAGGTTAGCTCCTTACCAAATGATCCTTGTGGTGATCTAGCCGATCGCTTCTTTAGCTTATTTGTCAGCAAGATAGACAAGATCAGAGAGTCAATCTCTAAGGTTGCAGCATCCCATCTGGACTTATGTCCCTCGATAACTAGCACACAGAACTCCTCTCCCTCAATTTCGTGCAGCACCTCAATGTATTAATTTAAGGAGGCCACGGGTGACTCATTCTGAAATTCATCTTCCATTCATTGAAGACTGCCAGTCCTCTAGACCCTATTTTCATAATCCTACTTCTACGATGCATAGATCTGCTGCTGCCATGCATAACTAACATAATGAATATATCCTTAGGCTCAGGTCATGTCCCTGCACCTTTCAAAAAAGCTGTTAGTTTTTTTGTTTTAGTTAGTTTTTGGTAGTTTTAGTTTTGTTGTTGTTGTTGTTTCACTAATAAAGAAAGTAACACTATGCCAAGAGAACTTGAGCAGCTTCCACCCAGTCTCCCTTCGACCGTTTGTATAAGAGATACTGGAACGAGTTATGGCAGACCAGCTGAACTTTTACATTGAAATATCAAACCTAGCAAGTAAGTTACAGTCTGTATTTGAACTAATCATTCCACAGAGTCAGCATTGCTTAGGGTATACAGCGACCTACTTAGGAATGCAGACATGGGTAGAGTGTCTCTGCTTGTTTTGCTCGATCTTTCGGCAGCTTTTGATACCATCGATCACAAAGTTCTTCTAGAGTGCCTCTCATCTTGCCTGAGCATCACTGGCACTGCACTGCAATGGTTCAGGTCCTATCGCCATGGGAGACTCCAAAGTATTGATGTGAACCGACAAAGGTCATCCAAAGAACCATTGAAGTAGAATGGGAGTACCTCGGGGCTCTGTTCTTGTTTCGCTTCTTTTCACAGTTTGTACTCTCCCTCTTGCAGATGTGATGCCAAGCACAGTCTAGGCTTTCACTTGTATGCAGATGACACTCAGTTGTACCTTTGCTTTGATCCTTCCCAGCCCTATAGCACGTCGAATTCTCTCAACTGACTTGCTGCATGTATTGCGGACATCAGACATGGGTGGTAGCAAACTTTCTCAAATTGAATGACGATAAAATCAACTTACTAGTTATGTGAAAACCAAGTCTGACTCAGAAATCAAAAAGCTTTTTAACACGATTTTGTGCCAGTGCAATCATTGCCTTGGAGACATGTTATACTACTCCCATGTGAAACCTTGTCCTGATACTTTTTGGGGAGCCCGTGTATGAGAGTTCTGTGGCTGACTGCTCCACTTCATCATTCTGTCCATCGGTTTTAACTGTCGATTATTCGTTTCAGCAGAGTAAGCAAAATAGTGTGCAACTACTTTCTATGTGAATGCCTCTGTACTAATGTGCAAACGTGTGTGTGTGTGTGTGTGTGTGTGTGTGTGTGTGTGTGTGTGTGTGTGTGTGTTAGTGTGTGTGCTCACCCACATGTGCCCACACATGCACTTGCGGGTGTGTGCATGTGATTGTGTCGTACCAGCACACTTGGTCAAAAGTTGAGCAGACCACTGGACAAGATATACTAACAACAGTAATGCAACTTATTTATAGCACTTTAGGTGAACAAAATCTCTTTCGTAGATAACTTCACATAGACTGAAGAGCAAGCATAAACTGATTTATGATTATAGCAGGCAGGCTTGGTCAGAGGCAGAATTAAACGATCAGTTTCAAATGGGTGGATGGTGCAAAGGAAGGTCTGATGGGTGCATATTTTACAGTGAGCCGTGATTGCACACAAGGTAAGGCGGTTGCTTTTGAATACCTCGATCCTGAGGTCGTAAGTTCGATTCATGCAGTGGGCGATCCGTTATTGCCGCTGCAAGTGGTAGTGATAGCCGTCAATGCTCTTCTGTTGCTATACAAAAAAGGCTGTTAAATCAGCTGGTATTTTTTTGGTTTAAGGTAGATAAGCCGAAGCAAATAATGAGTAGACCTTAAGTGAGTGACAGGACTATGGAAGTTGATGTTCTATTCGATAATTGTGATTCGTCCTTTGTGTGCTTGCGCATGATGACACTGTGTCTGCTGCTACAAGCCATATCTATATGTTGACCCTGACCATGACCGTATAACAATGAGATGATTGATGACATTGCATATGTTACCAGTAATAATTTGGCCACGCTTTCTTTACAGCTTCTGTAAAGTGCCTAGACAGATATTCAATTATCTGAGTTTGCTTTACAAATGTGTATTGTTATTATTGTTATTATTATTATTATAAGAGCCAGAACAGGTGCATGCCTTGTTATCGGCTATCGTGCTAGCAGCCCCTTCGGCTATGAGTCCTGCCCCGATCTGTCTCACATCAGGTTTGACAAGTCGCTCGCCTTTAAGCAACCACAACATAATATGGCAAGCAACAAGAAAGTCAGGAAGTCGATATCTCTCTTTGGAAAATTAGCAGCCGATGCACCAATGCTGCTTTGCAGCAGATTACTTCGTACACCTATGTACACCATTACACAGTCTGCCTCAATGATGCTGGAAGGGTGATAAAGGGCGCAGTAAAGCCAACCAAGTTTGACTGGCTGCCTGACCTCTCTAGTTCTTCTCGGCTTATACCCCAACCGTCAGGCGATCCAGCACCTTGACCCAATGTATCTGATGAACGGCTGAGGCAGTCAACCAATCTGCACCTGCTGTTGCTTGAATTCGTGTGTAGGCCAAAGCAGCTGAATTCCTGAATGACCTGTTGACATGCTGCCGTTAAGCCTAGTACCTTTTACTGCCTCTCGTGCAGGCAGTACAAGTAGCTTAAATCGGTGCTGCTAGCTGATGGCTGACGATGCTGTGTTCTCGTAACTGTATTTAGTGCGAGCCTCACGAACTGCCTTGGTGAAGCACATTGTAGTAGTTGTGCACTGCCCAGCTAATAGGGTGTCGTTTGTTCATAGAGCCACCTTACTTACTGCTATGGGCACTGTGCCCATAGCAGGCTGTTAAACGTGGTCACCAGCGGCTGTTTATATTTACGTTACATCAGCACATATATCTTTTTAGCTTAGGATTCAGGAGTTTGGGTGTAGTGCTTAGGGTTTGTGAGTTTTTTGGGTTTACGTTTTAGGGTCTAGTGTTTAAATTGTTGTTTGTTTGCTTTGAGAGGTTTTGGTTTTAGGTTTAGTGTTAAGTGTTGAGGTTTAGGGAGAAAACCAAAGCAGAAGTGATATCTCAAAATGCGTTATTTATCGTAAATATAAACAGATGCTGGGATGATCATGTTTAGCAGCTTGCTATGGACACTGTGCCTATAGCAGGATGTGCGCTGGCTCTATGAACAAATGACGCCTATTAGCTGCACCATGACCTGTTGTAATTAGACCTTGCAGTAATAGTTAAGAACCAAGAGTTTAGTTGCTCTTTTGCTAGCACTTGTCATCACGATTCTTTGTCAGGTGGTTTTTACTTGAGACGAACTACGATCACTGGACAACACCTCCACCCGATGATGATCGCAGGTTAGTGTTTTTCGGAATAGTGCTTCTCTTGACCATGTAGGGATGCGTTACGATGTCGTTTTTTGTTCCACTCCTCTTGATTGCAAATGATGGATGCACCTACCTGCTTTCTGACTTATGACTGACTACTGATTATCGGTTTGCACCCAGTGTCGAGTGTTGCCAAAGTTTTTTTGGCCCAAGCTCAGATTTCTACGGAGTCGGTCAGGCTTCGTGTTCCCAAAAGTGATCAATGCTGTAGATGAATAACGTGTTAAATGCAAGATTACATCGGCTGTTCAAGATTGATTAATTGCTGCTGATCGAAGTTTGTGTGTGTGTGTGTGTGTGCGCGCACACACGCATGTGCACGACCGGTATGGCACTTCCCAGGACAGTCTTTCCGCTGTGATCTTTCTAATTTAATAAGTTTCCATGCAGTCACGTAATTTGTAATGGTTGTTTATTGATTGCAGGGATCCGGGCAATGCTGCCATGAACAAAATCGGTCAGACTGCTATAACACCTACAACACTGTACCAGGCGTTATCTGTTCAGCCGGTGCTCAATAAGTAAGTTAGCAGTCGTAGCAGACATCAGCCTCAAGGCGAACCAGTTAGAATTCAGTAGCTAGGCTGCTCAATGCATGGGGTCGATTTATTATTTACCTTAGCAAATTATTATGCTTATGTTAAGCTTATGCTTGTTGCAAAATGTGGGCACGGAGGCTGTTGTTGCCATGTCAGTAAGCACAGAGTATTGTAACTGGGGATGTAAACTTGTTTCGTTTAGACTTGGATAATTTATATGTACACTCCCATGTTTACATCTAAATAATAATAGTGATAAGGTAGCTGCCACAGCACACCACTTTTGTCTGAGTTTCACTTGCTCCCTATCAAGCATAAACTTGACCAAGATCCTCTCTCTGACCTACAGGTTGCTTCATTCACTTTCACCGACGTCCTTGCTTCACTCGTGTGGTTTTGCAACACCTGATTCTCGGCTTCCAGTTGTCTCACCGGTTCTTTCACAAAATTTAAATCTTAAAAATAATAATTATACATTTGATATAGCACCCTCAGAGAACTCAATCTCTTTCTAGGCATTTTACATTTGCTGCAAAGGAAGCACGATCGAATGGTTAGTGGTAGCATGCTCAATTACAGCACACATAACATGGTTAGGGGTGACATGCACAGGGTCAGCATGCAAATATGGTTAGTGGCAGCATGCACAGCGTCAGCATGCATAAGCATGGAAAGGACAAATCGAATGGACCCACTAAATGCTGTAATAAGTAGATGCATTTTTAGTTTCTTTTTAATTGTTTTCAAGTTAGAGGATGTCATGACGCAAGACGAAGTGAGTTTCAGGCCTTGGGAACATACAAACTAAAGGCACGGTCTCCAAAGGATTTGAGGTTTGTACGAGGTATAGGTAAATAATTAGATTCCGAAAAGTGAGTGGTACGATGCTTAGCCTGGTGGGGGAGTTGATCTGATAGGTAGGCTGGAGCCAAAGAATTAAGAGACCTAAAAGTGATAAATATAACCTTGAAGTCGATGCGTTGCATGACTGGGAGCCAGTGCAGGTTGGTGAGAATCTCTTATTCGCGATCGGCCTTCAGTTCATGTACACTATAAGTCTGGAGTTTGCTTCCGGCTAATGCGGCTACCTGCTTTGACTTTGCATTATTTAAGCCATCTAATACTCATCTGTTTCACTCATTGTTCACTGGGCCTCAGTGAACTTGTCTCTTTTTGTTCCTGTGTGCTTTGCATGCTTACCTGCTGCTGCAATACAACTGCAAAGGGGTTAAGAGACTTTTCTGTAAGGGGGGTGAATCAGAAGCACGGGTACATCTATGTGTCATCTACTTAAAAATGGGAGCCTGGATTTTGATTGGCGATTACGTAGGCAAGAGTAAGTATATAGATTATGAGGAGAAGTAGACCAATCACAAATCCCTCTGGTACCTCATACTTTAAAGGCTCCCCGGTTGACCATCGTCCATTGACATCAATACTCTGAAATCTCCTCAAGATAGAACCTAAATCATTGCAGTGCAGTGTCAGTGATGACAAGGTAAGATGACAGGTGTTAAAGAAAGACTGGCGATCAATAGTATCAAATGCTACGAGATCGTGCGCAACTAACTGGGAGACTCAAGTCAGTGTACATGAGAAGGTTGTTATGCACTCGCATCACTGCTGACTGCATAGAGTGATTAGCTCTCAAACCTGACTAGAACTTACTTGGTAGATTTTAACTTGTAGTATAAGAGTTTAAATAAATGCTGCATAAATTTTTTAATGCAATACATTTTTAAATAAATCTGCAACTCCAGCATGTTTCGGTATCTTTGATAGAAACAGTAGTAGGGAGACTGGGCAGAATTAGCTATTATCTATCTTGCAGATTAAGAAGCTAGAAAAGTAATCTGCTAGATCTCCACAAGCTTCGCTTAGTAAGGTGCTCGCAGACCTGAGACTGGTGGGATGATGGTCGCCATCAGCATTTTTGGATGGTGCATTTGTGATTCCACCATGTTTTTTTATAGAAGTTGACTTGGCCTTAGCTAGATATGATCTGCCATACCCCTCGTATGCCAGTCGATGGACTCGCAGTCCTGATGGACTCCCTGTCTAGTTAATATATTCTCTCAAGCTTGCGCTTAGTAGTCCTGGCTGGCTAGTCCGATGTCTGCAGTAAACTGTAGGCCAACCGGGCAAGGGCAGCAGTGTGCTTAACCAGAAGAACAAAATTTTCCTAAACATCAGCTTATGTCGTGCTGTTGCATTCCACTAGTGAGGGCAGGTCGGACGGAGGGTTGAGCAGAAGGGGCGATCAAGATATTTTTGTGGTTATGGCATTCATTTCTAGGGTTGTATGGTTTCTCATTTTACACATGATTTTGTATACCAAAGAGGATGCAAACTGTAGGCTGAATAAGATCCGCATGTGGTCACATGTGCAGTTTTTAATTAATTATTTAATCATTTTAATAATAGTTGACAGGATACAACCAGTGGCCTTCAGCCTGCTTATCTAGCAATTTAGAATTCGAATTGAAAATCGTTTTGTCGCAGCCATGTATCTATACTGAAAAACATACAAAATATGTATTTACAGTATTACGGTGTACACTGCAATTATGAGTGCATCCCAACCAGAACTGCTGTATGCCATCATCCGAGACCTTCCATGATCACAAACCTGCAAGGCTACTTTCCTCAGCTCGGCAAGTTTTCCGGTCGTGTCGCCGGGCAATGAATTGTGATGGATGCTGCACCAGTTCGGAAGCTTTGATTTGGCGACTGAGATGTAACGTCGGCAAGAACACTTCACTGTGTTCTCATCTTGCAAAGCTAATGATCTTTATCGTCAGCCTTAATAACTGCTAAATAAATCACCTGCTCTTCCCCTATGAAATGCCTTAATAAATATATCTTGATCCTTTGTGTGCTTATGTGTGCTGTCACTGTGCATGTTACCATTAACCATATTTTCATTTTTACACTGTGAATTTTACCACTAATCATTTGATCATGCTTCTTTTACAGCATATGTAAAGTGCCTAGAAAGAGATTATGTTCTCTGATGGTGCTATACAAATGTATGATTATTTTTAATTTCCTCCTTTTGTAGAGTTGCTACGGCTTAGGCTATTGTGCCTCAAAATGTTTGACCGTAAACGCAAATGCAATGCACACCAGGAGATGGGTCTAAACAATTGCCTTCATTTCGAGGGACCAGATTGGGCCTAAAGGCTGAATAGCATATTTTTCCTCAAGTCCTCTTTTTCATGCTGTCGAAGAAACTAAACTACGACCTAGCCCACTAGCCGAAGCACGGTAATACATTTGCACGTAGTTGCTCGGCTATTTTAGCAAGATTTACATTGAGAAAGCCTTATAGTGAAGGTTTTTTTTTAAATTGTAGGCTACATTCTCAAAGCAGCACGACCTGAACAATGCTGTTAAGCCATGCTACGAGATTTGCTCTCCCCCACCCTACTGACGAATTGTAGCAGTCTATTAAGTGAGATATTTCAATCAATGCTGTTGACGTGACTCCTGACTGTGTCGCATGCCCATCGGCATTTTCCATCCTGTCAAGACTCTCGACTGGAGGCTCTCGAATGTTATGAAATTGTTGTGAACGTCGTAGGCCTATCTTCACTGGTAGCCGGCAGTAAACTCATTTTATTCTGCCTTATTTCAGCTAAACAACATTGCTGAAATTCGGGCTTGTTTAGATAAGGATACCACATATAAGTTGGTCCGTGCATTTGTTACATCCCATCTTGACTTCTGTAACCGACTGCTTGCTGGCCTACCGTTATCCGAAATCAGGTGCTTACATCTAGTGCAAAACTCTACAGCTAGGCTTGTCTGTTGTGAGTGTCGTAGTTGCCACTTCTCGCCGACCGGCACTGTCTCCCAATCAAGCAGCATAACGACTTCAAGGTTCTGTTTCTTACATTAAGGTCCCTTTATTTTCTGGCTCCAGCCTACCTATCAGAACTACTCCCCCACCAGGCCAAGAGTCGTACAACCCGCCGTTCTGACTCGAATCGTTTAGCCATACCTCGCACGAAGCTCAAAAGCGTTGGTAACCGTGCCTTTAGTTCCTATGCTCCCAAAGCCTGGAACTCACTCCAGGAACTCACACAGTTTGATTGTATGCAGGCCGGTACTGCTCCTCTGCTAAACCGCTGGTGAACTGCTGTTGGGAGCATCATCGAAACGGGCCGGTGCACAGCTGTGGTCTGCCTCTGATGTGGCTGGACACAGGCCGGTAACCCTCTGGTGAACAGATGGTGGATTCACCGTCGGGATCAGTCAGTGCACAGCCGTGGTCGAGGAAAGGAGAGTGGGAGAGAAGGGCGAAGGGAATCGTGCTTCCCTCTGCTCCGTGCACTGACTACATGAAACTGACGGTGATCATCGGCAGGCACTTCTCTGTGTGCGTGAACCGAACGACAATTTCTTTTCACTGGATTGGACAGCACGGCGGCCGCGAGTGTCCAGCATTCAACACCATCCTTGCTAAATACGTGACCATTAGCCTGGCAACAAAAATGGTAAAGTGCAGTGAACTATGCATCACGGTAAATGTACAGTGATGCTCCTCAACGGAAGCAAACTAATCTGAAGGCAGACCTCTTATATTGCTCTCTACTGCAATCTTTTGACTACTGCAATCATCATCGTGCTAAGCAAGTGTTCGTTCTTGTGGTCCCCATCAATGAGTAAGTATCTGCACTGTTACGAACGTGCTCTGGCAGTGTCTTCACTAAAGTCTTTTAGCCTCAAACACGGCTCATTTGTAACTTCTAGTCTTTGCCAACACCTCAACAATTTTGGTGGAGCTGGCGCCTCCGAGAAAGACTGGTGAGTCACTGGTGATGCTTTTTGGATGCACATGGGTATTTCGGCAGTAGCAAAGCAAGGTAACTGCTCCATTCCTCAGCTTAAAGACCTTTGATGGCAGAAGCTTTAGCTCTGCAGGTCCTAGAATGTGGAACTCGCTTCCACAATTCTTACGAAACAACAACTGCTCCCCTGCTGTCGACTATGGCTCATCTTTTCCAGCAGTCCTGAGCTGCTACTTCTAAGCTACTCACTACCTCAACTGCTGTTATGCTTCCCACTTTCTCTATGTTGCGTGAGATGACGTCTGTTGGCTACCGAATGCGGACCGAAAGCCGCTTAGGCCTTGAGTGGGCTATTCAAAACTCTCCTTCGTAACACCCACACAATAGTAATAATACACTTGATAAAGCGCCCTCGGAGAACTCAATTTCTTTCTAGGCGATTTGCATTTGCTGTAAAGGAAACACGATCGAATGGTGAATGATATCGTGCTTGATTAACAGCATGAACAACATGGTTAGGGGTGACATGCACCGGGTCAGCATGCAAGTGTGGTTAGTGGGGACATAGTCTTTATGGCTTTGTGGAGTTACAGACGGAGATACATTACATAAAGACCATCCATATATTTATATAACAAGTCCGTGTCCTTGGGTATACAAGTAAATTTCAAAGCCCGGAGACACTACATGTTCACGGCACCAGCCATAGCGTGCAGCTCCCTAGCTCGAAGCGAAACTAATTGTTACACCCGTGTATAACGTATCCGGCTCCTGTAGGCTCTAATTTATGACCAGCTAGTCATATCTAGGGTTGTCACAATCTGGTCGATTTACCATTCTAAAGAGTCTACACAAATTAACATGACCCGAACTCCTAACGTCTATAATTCTCTTTCACTCGTTGTAGGTACTCTCTCGGTTTAGTGAGCTGAAATGAGCTTGTTTGTAATGGACAGGGTAATCAGTAATGTAATGTAATGTAATGTATCTCCGTCAGTAACTCCACAGTCATAAAGATCATGTGGGTGTTACGCAGGAGAGTTTTGTATAGCGCACTCACAGCCTAAGCGGCTTTCGGTACGCATTCGGTAGCCAACAGACTTCGTCTCACGCAACAAAGAGAAAGTGGGAAGCATAGAAGAGTCAGGAGAGCGGTTGAGGTAGTGAGTAGCATGGAAGTAGCCACTCAGGACCGCTGAAAAGTATGTGCCATAGTCAGCACAAGGAGAGTAGTTGTCGTTGCGTTAGAATTGTGGCAGCGAGTTCCACAGTCTAGGTCCTGCAGAGCTAAAGCTTCTGTCGCCAACTGTCTTTAAGCGGAGGAATGAGATAGCTAATTTATTGTCGACACAGGACCTGAGGGCGCGAACAGACTGAAACTGATGCAGCAGTTCAGCTAGGTACAAAGGAGCATAGCCGTGGCGGGCCTTGTGGGTCAGCATAAGAACTTTGCTCTGTATCCTTTGCTCAACCGGCAACCATCCTAGCTCTTTCAGCAAAGGTGACACGTGCTCAAACCGCTGGGACTTGAAGACCAGCCTTGCAGCCATATTCATAGTCCGCTGTAGTGGCATAATAGCTTTCTTTGGTAGCCCAGCCAAAAGGGAATTACAATAATCAAGCCGAGACAGAACTAAAGAGCTAGTTAAATTTTTTACAAGCCACTGTGGGAGACAGCTTCTAATCTTGGATAGGGATAGGATGTGATGGCTAGCTGTAGAGGCAGTCTTCTGAATGAAGCTTTTGAAATTGAGGCAGCTGTCGAACACGACACCTACATTTCGAGCACGTGGTGAAGGTCGCACAATAGCATCACCTATTAGAACAGCAAAGCCTTTTAATCCAGCCACACGCTTAGGGTGTCCTATGAGCAGCAGTTCGGTTTTATCGTCATTTAATTTCAGGAATTTTTCCGACATCCAGGATCGAATATCGGCAAGGCGAGCATTCAGTTTCTCAGTTGCTGCAGCAGAATCCGACGGTTTTAATGACAAATACAACTGAGTATCGTCAGCATAGAAGTGATATCCTATTCCATGGGCCTTAATCACTTTTCCCAGAGGTTGCGTATAAATGGAGAACAGCAAGGGACCAAGTACAGACCCTTGAGGGACTCCACAGGTGACCCTTCTCATGTCTGAGACCTGACCCCCACACGACACGGATTGAACACGATCAGACAAGTATGATTTAAACCACGCCAGTGCTTCGTCTGCCAGACCGATCGTTGTTCTCAATCGTTCGAGCAGAACTTCCTGCAAATGAGCGCTAAGCCTTGGAGGTCTACTGAGTATAAGTCGACCTGAAGAGATCTAGTTATGCCCTAATACGCACTAATGAAAGCGCGGAATACGAGAAAGGGTGGATTTAGGCGGCTGAGGCACAGCCGGCCCTAAAACCTAAATCCTAAACGCTAAACAATAAACCCTAAAACCCTACGCGATAAACTCGAAACTCTAAACCCTAAACGCTAAACCCTAAAAACCCTAAACCCTAAAAACCCTAAACCATAAAACCTAAAAGCCCTAAACACTAAAACCCTCAACACTAAACCCTAAAAACTTGAATCCTAAACACTATACCGGGGAAATGTTCTACCCCAGGGGGAAATGTCCGATGGGAACGTCCGGGAGGGGAAATGTGCGTACCCCGCCGGATTCACGCCACTCCGCCCGGCCAACGGGCGCGCTGAGTACCACCTAATTAGGCGCTGCAGTTGGACAGTGTCGACTGACTAGGCTGGATTTAATTGCAAGGGGTCAGCTGCGGTCGCCTGACCCGCTAGTCCTGCAGCGAAGGAACTTTCTGCCTGTACGTCGGCCTGTACGCACGCTATCCACTCTCTCTCTCTCTCTCTCTCTCTTCACTTTCTCTTCTCTCCGCGCGCTCTGGAGCTGCTTCCACGACGGCTTCTACATCCTTATGTACGCTCGCACGCCTGTGTTGCCTGCGTATGATACAATACAGCCGTCGACGCTACCACCACAATTCGCTTGTTGCCGGGGGCTTCGCTATTCGTCGCGCCGCCGCCCCTACACAGTATCTTCAGCAGGTGCGTCGTCGTCGTCCTCTTCCGCGTTCTGTACTCACAGTAATTTTAATTGTAATTGTAATACAGGAGTGTATAATTGACTCAGACAACCGAGCGCGCTCTGTATCATTTTCACTTTCGCGATCAACTTTTTAATGAATTTAATGTTTCTGAAGAACCGCGATAGAGTGAAGTCACGAAAGTCGAAGCGCAAAGTGGCGAGGGAGGACTTCAGTGCACATTTTGTGAGCAAACGCACTCGAGGCAGATGGCCAGATGCGTGCATTTTAGGATCCCCTCCACACACCCAGCTAGAGGACTTACGGAACTAACGCCCACTCCTGACGTTTTCGAAGGGGACGAGTAAATTCGAAACCAGACCTTGAGGCATAGCAATTAGATAAAAAAAAAGTCTCAAAAATGTCAAAGTAATGAGCACATAATATTCATTACACAAAAAATTTCGATGATAATTAGATAATATGGGTCCCATGACGCAGATTGCACCTGCTAATAGTTTGTCAGCGATCGATGTTGGGGATGGTACTTCCGGTATCACCGCCCGATGGCTAGGACTGCTGGGCGCCCCCAGCCGTACCGGCCCTACAAAGTTGTAGGCGGGCTCGCTACATTTCTGGGTAGCATATCCTGCGTATGCGGCATCATTCTTTTGTTCATATGGCTTGCCAATCTTGGTTTAATCGGTAGTAGCTACGGCGCGAACAATCAGTTCGTCTTCGGTGCACTTAGCGGCAACGCTCTACTGTTCCTGTCGACTTGCGGTCTCTGGTGTGGTGTGTGGGTGAGTGGCACTTGTATACGTTGCCCAGCCTTGTCTCGCGTCATGCCCGTCACCGCCGCACCCTCATTCGAGCCTCGTCGATTCGCACTTTCACCGCCGCCGCCGCCGGGAGCTGGCGCCTATGTGCTGCACCGGCTGAGAAGCTCGAGCTGTCCTGTGTCCTTGAACAGGTCTTCGTCTACGGAATATGTGGCGTCGGCATTGCAAGGAAGTCACAGACGCCGTCAAAGCGCAAGACTCTGGTATGTCGTCGTATATAACTTTGCTCTGTTCGCTTCCTCTCTCTCTCTCTCCCCTCTTGCCTCGGGAGCGGAAAGCACGGCCTCCAAAGGATTTGAGGTTTGGTAGCCACCTCCTTAACCACTCCCGGTAGATGCTGCAGGCGTTCGAGGGGCCTTATCGGTTGATCGGCTTCCTGCAAAGAGGGGGGCTTGAACGTTTGTTGGAGCCTGGCCCCACCCGGCCAGCCAGCCAGACCTATGCGAGGAGGCATTTAGTCGCCTTCTGCCTGTGCTCTCGCTGCTGCTTACTACAAATCGGCTACGCGAAGCCCAGATACCCCCCTCCCCCCACTGTGTTTATACGAGTAGCTGCCTACTTTCACCTCATTACTATGCTCTCGGACAGATCCAGAAAATGGACCGTACCATACCGACTGCTGGTTCCCCGTCGGTATGGCAATCCACGTGCAACACTGCACGCGCTGTTCGCTCCGGTTCATTGATAATGTGCGAATGGAATACGGTAACATTTACTTGTTACGAGCTAAACACTGTGCTGTGTAACATGCAATTGTTATTTGGGCTTTGAGCAGTCGGTTTGTAGCAGATGGCAGTCATTTTTGGCACCTCCATTAGCGCAATTTGAGAAATCAAAAGAGTCAAAGTTTGCATGCGAGTTGTATTAGGTCATTTTGTGAGCACCTGTTTACCTTTGCGATTATACGCTGGTACAGCTTTGCTATTAATTCTGGTACTCTGCTGGTGCTACCTACTGTTGCCGTCACCTCCCCTCCACCACTGCTGTGCTGCTGTTGCTGCCGCCACTGCCCCCTCTTGTGCTGCTGCTGCTCTGCTGCCGCTACTGCCATACTGGTGCTGCTACTCTGCTATTGCTGCTGCTATGCTGCTACTCTGATACTCTGCTGTTGCTGCTCAGCTGCCGCATTGCTGCTTCATTGCTGCTATACTGCTTGTAAGCTGTTGCTGCTGCCGCAATGCTGCTACTGCAGCCACTGAGTTTAGTGTTCAGTATTGGGAGTTCTGATTTCACCAGACGTGGATAACCTGTGAGAGAGACCATGTCTACTGTGCAATGGAGCCTACTATTAGCTGGCTTCAGTGTTTAGGTAGACTTGAGGCTAACTGGTAATCGTTGTGTGATCATATTCTGCTGAAGCAAATTGCCGGTGACCTGTGTACTAGTTCTGTCGTGCCGACTCTTAGTCGAGCTAAGGTGTAATTCTTCTGATTAATGTAGCATTTCAAAGTCCACGATGCCTTCTGCAAGCGCCTTCTGAGTTTGCCGTTACGTGGGTCTGCAGTGAATGCTGAGTCATTGAGCTAGCGATGAGACACTCTTTTGTGCAGCAGCCTCGTGGTTTCATGCTGATATTTGCTGCCGAGATGCGCATTCGGGTATACCATAACTCAAGCCAATTGTTTTGTACTTACCAGACTATCATCGTTGTTTGTTTCAGAGAACAGCCGTTGGAGTTGTTTCAGCGATTTCCATCTGTCTCTCGTCTGTACAAACGATTGTCTACTCACTCTGTGTCGGAAGGAGCGATTTTTATGTGGGTCCATGTCACCAAGCCTTGCTGTGCCTGTCGGTCGGCGCATGCATTGCTTCTAGTGCTCTCTTCTGCCCATCTCTCATTTCCGTGCCTCTCTCCACCGCCCCTCCCCCTCATTGCATTCCTCCCTAGCTACCGGCCTCTCATCCTCTCATGTCTTCGTGTTTCCATGTTCTCAATGGCTCTCCTACATGTGGCCTTTCAGGAGGCATGGTACAGTGCTCTAAGCATGTGGACGCCCTACATGTGGGCTGAAGTGTTTGCTGCCATTGGAGCAGCGTCTGGTGGTCTGAGCGTCATCATCAGCATTGCTGCTGTCACGACTGTCTACTGTGGTCGGCGCTATGAGGATAGCTTCGACAGCTATGACGGTAGAAAGGTCTGTTCGGATCTTCTTCTTCGTTCGGATCTTCAAAGCGCTGCATGTGCTCAAGTTGCCCCGTTCGCTCGGTCCGAGTTGTGTGCAGTACTCTGGCGTGCCCTTCTCATCGTCGGCACTTGAGCTAAGGAGTTATCGCTCGTGCTGTCTTGACAGTCTGCTGTTCTTGTAGGACGGCAAGGTGCATGAGCTTTTCTGACAGGACAGCGTATCGCGTCGTCTGCTGGTCTCGAACATTTTGCAGCCAGCCATCTGCTGCGTTAACTGAAACAGCAGCAGCAGCGTTGTAGCTGCCACCTGCCTTTTCGTCACTTTTCCATTCCTGCTTATACATTCCCAGAATCTCTACCATTGAAAATGTGAGCTTCTTCCTTAATAAAAATAATATAGTTTAAGTTACCAAACTTTAACTAGCATGACTGCGGTGTTTGAATGAATGATATTGAATGACTCTTGCACTACTGACTTTGGCTTCTAATGGCTGCTGCACGTCACTAGTTGTAGATTTGTCGATTGCTACCAGCTATGTTGAGATCAGTGTACCGAAGCCTGCGGTATTGTCGGAACCTCTTTCAGTATGCACGACTCTCGATGCCCAATTTCTCATGTATAGTAGTAGCCCTCCGCATGTAACCGCGTGCCGGTGAGCCGTGATGGCACACTAAGTAAGGCGGTTGGTCTTCACGACCTTGGTCCCGAGGTTGTGGGTTCGAATCCTTCGATGGGCGATCTTTTATTGTCACTGCAAGCGGTAGTGGATAGCCTTTAAGGCTCTTCCATTGCAATACAAAAAGAGGCTGTTCAATTAGGTAGTATTTGTTTAGCCTTGCGGGGTAATAGCCAAGTTCAAGAAAAGTCACTGTAAATGCAGAATAGATCGCTATTATGAAGACACTTGTATATGTGTAAGCTAATCACTAGTAGTGCTGTCGAAAGCGAGCCTTCAGAGCTGCCTGGTGCAGTTACAGGAAGTACTCACACAGTGTACCGTGTCGGTCGGTAGCATTTGTACGCTTAGCAAAGGTGGCACGATGCTGCAAAGCTTTTTGGGCTAGGCTATGTTAAGCTAGCAGAATGGTAACAATTCTCACTATTATGATTAGTGCATGTCAAATGGACAAAGCTCACATAGTGGAATCAGGTGAAACGAGGATTGTGCCAAGGATAGGACAAACCTCGATCTCACCTGGGATTGCCATTCATTATGAGGCTTGTGGGGCTAGTCCGATAGGAGTAAGGACAGGCTATTGCACCGTCCGTTGTGCCTGTCAAGTTGGTAATACTCAAAATTTCATGCATCGGCAACGATTTCGTACAGGGCACGTTTTTCATCGCCAGTTTCTTAGCCGAAAAGCTTCAAGTTTATAAAAATCTCGATGGACACGAGCCAACCTCTGTGGAGTAGGGGCTGGTAGCTCAATGAAGCTACCAGCCGATGCTTTTCGTCATAGTCAGCGGTGCTTCAGGTCTCTGGCGACCTTCTCAGGAATGCAGACTTAGGTAGAGTCTCTGTGCTTGTTTTGCTTGATCTTTTGGTAGCGTTTGATACCATTGATCCCCAAGTCCTTCTTGGGTGCCTCTCATCTTGCCTGGGCATCACTCTCACTGCACTGCAATGGTTTAGGTCCTATCTCAGAGGGAGACTCCAGAGTATTGATGTGAATGGACACAGATCATCCGAGGAACCTCTGAAGTATGTGGTACCTCAGTGCTCTGTGCTTGGTCAGCTTCTTTTCTCAGTTTATACTCTCCTTCTTGCCGATGTAATCGCCAATCTAGGCTTTCACTTCTATGCTCAAGAAAAGCTTTGATTCCTACCAGCCCTCATGCAAGTCATTCTATCAACTCCCTTTCTGCATGTATTGCTTACATCCACACTTGAATGGCAGCAAATTTTCTCAAATTGAATGACGACAAAACCAACTTACGAGTTATCGGCAAACCCTATTGTGACTTGGAAACTGAAAAGCTTAGCGCTCCAAATTGGCTCTGCTAGCTTTTCTCTGTAGCATTTGCATGAACTCTGGTTTTCTTCTTCCAAAGCGACCTTTAACTATTCGACGACATCAGCTCGAGAGTCAATCAAGTCTGCCTACTTTTAACGGTGTAACATTGCAATCATTCTGGTCTGCTTAGACAGGGATAATGCATCCAAGCTGGTTCATGCATTCGTGACATCCTGTCTCGACATCTGTAGGTCACTGATTGCAGGTCTACCTGCCAATGCAATCAGGCACTTACAGATGGTTCAAAACTCAGCAGCCACGCTTGCCTGTCGTGAGCATCTCAGTTGCCATATTACACTACTTCTCACCGACCTGCATTTGCTCCCTATCAAGCATCTTATAGACCTTAAGGCTTTGTCAGTCACTTCATTCTCTTGTACCGGCCGACCTGTCAGAACTACTACCCAACCAGGCTATGCATCATGCCGCGTGCTCTTCTGACTCAAGTCGTTTAGCTTGCCTCGAACCAACCTTAAATTCTTCGGAAGCTGTGCCATTCGCATGCTTCCAAAGCCTGGAACTCACTCTCGACTGACGTCATGACATCTAGTGACCTGAAAACATATAAAAAGGACTCAAATACACCTGTTTCTTACAGCAGTTGCTGGATCCTTCTGATTTGTCCTTTGTGTGCTTATGCGTGCTCACACTGTGCATGTTACCACTAACCATATAATGTATGTTGATGCTGTGCAAGTTACCACTAACTATACAGTCATGCTTCCTCTATAGCGTAAGCAAAGTGCCTAGAAAGTGATTTAAGTTCCAGGAGGATGCTATACAACGTATTATTAGCATGACCCTCATGTCTAGTTGAGCAGTGCAGATCCATATCTAGCCTTAGCAATTTGCAGCGTTAAAAGATTTGCAGTACATGGATGTGAGTTTAAATAGGTCTGAGAGCAGTTAGGCGAACCTTCAAGGTGATCGAGATTACGCAGTAGCATGCTCCAAAATATCTTCCTCAAGTCTAAACAATTTCCAACTTGCTTACTCTTATGGCGATTTTTCCAACATGCGCAGAAGTACTTTGTTCCAGGGTTTTTTGGTGAAATTCATCCTGGATCGCTCAATGGGCAGTTAGAAGCACGTGAGAATTGCTTGCTCGAAGTTACCTAATAATCTAATCACCTATGTATGGATTCATCTCGAAAAGGCCTTGTGGCTATCTGTGTTATATGTGTCCACCACCACAATCAAGTAAGAGACAAGGGTCGACTTGGTGCTAGCTGATTCATCGTTCATCTGGATGAGTATGGTAAGCTGCCGTTATTTACCATCAAATAGGAATCAAGATACAATTATTATTGGAACAAGTCTTCGGATATGTATAGGAGGCTCAGCAAATAGGGAATCTCAGCATGTCTATGTCGAACCCGCAAATCACAGGATTGCTATAAGATTAAGACGAGTTTCTCATTACGAATGTACGTGCTATACAAATATATGTACATGGTTATATACTTGGAAGTTCTGTTTGATAAGCAATTTTGTACAAGATTTGGAAATATAATAATAACAAAGCACTTGATAAAGCGCCCTCGGAGAACTCAATCTCTTTCTAGACTCTTTTACATTTGCTGCAAAGTGAAACGCGATTGAATGGTGAGTAATATCATGCTTGATAAACAACATGAATAAACTGGTTAGGGGTGATATGCACAGGGTCAGCATGCAAATGTGGTTAGTGGCAGCAGTGTCGCGCATAAGAACACCAAGGACGAATCACAGTGACCCACTAAATGCTGTCCTAAATAAGTGTGTTTTTAAGTTCTTTTTAAATGTGTTCAAGTCAGGGGATGTTCTGACGCAAGTCGGGAAGGAGTTCCCGGCTTTGAATAAGCACATCAAGGACGAATCACAGTGACCCACTAAAAGCTGTCCTAAATAAGTGTGTTTTTAAGTTCTTTTTAAATGTGGTCAAGTCAGGGGATGTTCTGACGCAAGTCGGGAAGGAGTTCCCGGCTTTGGGAGCATACGAACTAAATGCACGGTCTCCAAAGGATAGTAGTTCGTGCACACTGCGTCGGCTCTTGACCTTCTCGGTTCCATTAACATATTCTACCCCCACCCTTTACCGAGCCTGTCGAGTCAGTATACGCATTCGCGGCTTTTACGAGATGCTATAGACGAAAAGCGTTACGGATGACAGCATTCACTTACGACAATAACCCAAAAACCAATCGTTAATAACGATAAGCATTCTTCACCTTTTCAAATCTGAAACTAGCGAATTAGAGTATTACAACTATATTTATTGAATATGCCGCTGCTAAGTAATTCTCTCTGGGACAGATAATGGAATGTCTGTCTTTCCATGTGGTTTTTCAAATTATATAGAGCGGCGTCCTAAATCACTCCTTTCGCTCTATTCTTGAGTCAATACATATATATATATATATATCTCGACCAGTATCAATATATATATATATATATATATATATGTATATATATATATATGTATATGTGTATATATATATATATATATTGATACTGGTCGAGACAGATTGGACGATACAACGATGCATTGATCTGCTGCTGCCATGCATTACTAACATCATATTTATGCTTTTAGCAACTAAATAGCTTCTCCATTGCTGATGCTATTTAACGTTCCCTTAATAGTGGAATACTTCTAAATACGGTGCAAGCCAATATTCTGGACGAGTTCGCTCCTCTGACCAAACTTTATTTACGTCTTACCCAGAATAGCTAGGACCATTAAGTTCTCGCTCGTAATGCAACATAAAAGATCGAAGCTGACTGCCAATGAACAGGCGAATGCCTGGATTCGATGCTAAGGTCCTAGAAAATATCTCCCGGTCTCCCTCTCTCAATTTTTATCCAAGATCACGTAAATATGTAAAAGAAAAGTAGCTTATGAAACACTTTAACAAGAATGAATTGTCAGGAACATTTCAGTCGAGGTTTGAACAACCCCATTCAACTGAAACTGCTCTCTTCTGTGTTACCAACGACGTCCAAAGCAACTACGATTACGGTAATATCAATGCCCAATTTAATCTACCAGCTGTGTTCGACACTATTGGATCGTGAAATCCTACTCGAACGATTGAGAGCGACGATCGGTTCGGCGGACGATGGCTGGAGTTTCTCAAATCGTGCTTATCCGGTCGTGTTAAATCAATTTCGTCTTGGGGTCAAGTGTCGTGCAGCAGACCAGTCCCCGGTGGAGTTCCACAACGGTCAGTTCCCGGTCGTTTGCCACTCTCCATATATATCGAGCCTCTGGGGGAAAGTAATTTGGCCAATGGGATTGGCTATCACCTCCACGCCGAATATACTTAGTTACACTCGTCATATTTAGATCGTCAAAATTAGCTACAACGACTGATAAACTGTCTTCCTGTCTTAAAGACATTTAATCCTCGGTATTGTTCAATTTTATTAAGCTATAGGATCATAAAAACCAAACTCCTACTCACAGGTCACCCCAAGTGCGAAGCTGGACTAGGAGACTTTCCCCTTCAATTCAGGGATTCCAGGAGGGCGGCAGTCATCACGTGTTCGGAATGTGTGTCCCCTTTAATAGCCACTTGTGGTTTAACAGACCGCTTCCACATCTAGCCATCACGTTTGATTCCGGTCAAAGATTATGGATAGTCTATAACAGTGGTTTGCGAAAGATCTTGGGTATTAGCCCAGCGGTAAAGTGCTCGCTCTTCTCGATTCTTATCCTGGGTTCGAATCGTGCAGAGAACAGGGTCGAGTCGTACAGAGAACAGGGTCGAGTCGTGCAGAGGACGGGGTCGAGTCGTGCAGAGAACAGGGTCGAGTCGTGCAGAGGACGGGTTCGAGTCGTGCAGAGGACAGGGTCGAGTCGTGCAGAGGACGATCCTTTAAAGCCAACTGCAAACGGTGGTGATAGCCGTTGAGGCTCTATTGCTGCTATACAAATGAGTCTGTTAAATCAGCTTACCGTTTTTAACTATCCTCCTGGCTCTGTCTAGGCTGGACTATTTCAGTTTTACTGTGGTTGAGCTACAAAAAACCTATTAAAGCTCTGCGGTTGGCAATGAATTTTGCTGGAAGATTGGTCAATCAATCCAAAACTGTTTGCCATGCGTCTCCTTAGCTGAAGCAGTTGCGATCTCTCTCGGGTTTTCAACGGATACGGAGAAAAAATTTTTACTCTGACCCACAGTGGCCCGCAGCGGCTTGGCTCCTTTGTAGCTAATTGAACTTCTATACAAGGTTCAGAATATCCGTGCCCTCGGGTATTCTATAGAAATAAATTAGCTGTTCGATTCCAAGGCTTAGAGACCGTTGGCGACAGAAGCTTTTGCTCTGCAGGCCCTAGACTGTGGAACTCGCTTCCACAATTCTTATGCAATGAGATATATTCTTCCTGCAGCTGACAGTGGCGCATCCTTTCCAGCCGTCCTGAGCTGCTACTTCATGTTACGTCACTTTCTCGGCTGCCATGCTGACTCAACTATGCTTCTCACGTTCTCTTTGTTGCACGATATGAAGTCTGTTGGCTACCGCATGCACACCGAAAGCCGCTTAGGCTTTCGGGCGCTATAGAAAGCTCTCCTGCGTAACACCCACAGAATGTGTACGGTTTTTGCCGAGTTACACACGGAGATATATTAAAAGTCAGCTCAGCACTTCTATGCTTATTCAAAGCAGTTTTTCAGAAAACGCAAGTGTTTCTGCACACATTTATCATTGGCGAACCCTCTGCTAATCATTCGGAAGCCTTCCAGCTCGGATACTGAAGTCCGCACTTCAGCAAGGCAAAGGCCACGGGGCGAAATTCCATTCGCTCGTAAGCTATTGCACTAATAAACATTGTTTTTGGGCGGTCTACGTGCAGTAGTGGTTGGCATGGACGACGCCCGGTCTTCGATAGCTTTTCTTTACTACCAAATTCTTACAACCAGGCAAGTTCCTGGCGGCTGGACGGCGCTACCAGGTAGGTGCCTCAGTCTGCATGCGGGGCAGGCGGGGGGGGGTTGGGTAGGAGTGGAGAGGCCATATCACCTGGATCACCGCCCTCTGACCCACAAGAGGCTGAGTGCAGGTGCAATAAATCAATAAATAAATAAATCCTAGCTGATTAAATAGCCTCTTTTTGTATAGCGACAGAAGAACCTTTATGGCTATCACCACCGCTTGCAGTGGCGATAAAGAATCGCCCACCGCAGGAATCGAACCCCTGACCTCGGGACCGAGGTCGTGAAAGCAACCGCCTTACCTAGTGTGCCATCACGGCTCACCAATAGGGGCGAATGCAGCCCGCCCTCGTCAGATGAAACGGCTGGACACCTTTCCACTAACCCCATATTGCCGCACGACGGCGACGGAAAGTGTCAAGCAGCTTTAGGCGCACCTTTCCAACTTAGCCCGCGGGACTTAAGCCCAGCAACTCCCTTCACCCACCCCTGGCACCACACGGTCTTTTTTTGAGAAGCGGGGGTCACTGGCAGGGGTGCCATGCTAGTTATCGCACCTCAACCTCCCCCTTCCAGCACTTGATCTACGACTGCTCTTACCTGCACGACCACCACCACCCCGCCTCGGCACCTGGCCTGCCGCCGCCCCCCCCCCCCGGCACCGAGCGACCGCAGGCACAGAGCTGTCGTGCAGCCGACCTCCGACCTTCGGGGCAGGGTACCTCGAATTCTAAGCTGCGGGACAATGTCCAGAGATTTGCACGTCGATGGCATCTTTAAGGGGGCATTTTACGGTTTAGCGAAGGCCCGTGAGAGTTCCGCGATCCGTCACAGGATGTGGCACAGCGAGCAAGCCATCACCTGGCGTTGCTAGTGGCTGGTGTATACAATGTGGCCGCCACCTTAGCGGCCTAGCGGCTCGACCTTCCAGCGCCGGCCAGCACTTCTGATTTTCAAGAAAGACTTCGAAGTGCACGATAAACCACTTGGTAAGAGGGGATTTCTTTTTCATCGCCATTAATATCACCCAATAAATATTGTCCCCAATAGCAGTCATACATACTGCACCCTTTTCAGGTACGCACGACGCATTTCGTGTCGTTTCCCTACACAGGCCTCTTTGTTTTAGTGACAAGAATTTTCACCTCCTATTGGAACTCTGGATCCGCAATGTGGTGCTACTGCTGGCCGCACATCGCATACCACACGGTACGAGTATTCCCGAAAAACAATCGGCTGAAAATGTAAGTACTAGCAATTCTTGAGTATGAAAAAGCGGTCGGCACCACGCTTCGCCTCCATCCAGGCTACTCTTAGCAGAGGAATACGAGGAGTTTGTCTAGCTTTCCTTTGCTACTCGCCTAAAATTGGCGGCGAGGATCTCGAGTGGCCATTACTGTTGGGACCTCGCGTTGTAGCGGCTTCTGATCTAAAGTCCTTCGCAGCAAACGCCGCGCACGTAACAGGTGCTAGCCCTAGCAGCTTGGAGACAGATTCTGTAGCATCTAGCTAATCCAAAGCCAATGAGTCGCAGAAGCTGCACCGACACACTCATACTCGCTCTCATACTGATACACTCGTGCGCCGATGATATGCCTACACCAATACTATACACTCGGGTATGCCGACGGCAGTATAGCACTACAGACTGCGATCAAGAACGCTCATAGCATAATAAAAATAAGTCCGCGCCAATAAAGTCGAGCAGTATATTTCAAAGCCACATAGAGGCACGTGAGCACAACACCAGCCGTAGCGTGCAACTCTCTTATTCAAAGGCCAGAGTACAGCTCGCTCGCTGCTCATCACGTGAGATGGCAGATGTATACCATCTAGACAGTACATCTTTTCATATTCGGTTCCTAATCGCTATGATTCAGGAACCGCTAATATCTCAAGCACTGTCATGCTCTGGCCGATTTAGCATGCATGCCAGCGGTTTACTGTTCTCCGAGCCTCCCCAAGGCCAGTGCTGGCGGCGGTCAAGCTCTACAGCTGCTGAACTGGACGTGCCAAGCTGTACCCCTCCCCCCAGTAGCCCCCCTGGCTTTGGCTGCTTATTATATGCGCGGCCTTAGTGGTTAGCATCCTGTGTGTAATTGGATAAGAATTTCAGCGGCAGAAAGTCCTCGACTAACGATGACTTGCTGACTCGTGTAATCATGAAATATACACACATCTCGCCTACTGAGCGTTGGCATTGCAGTCGAAATCTGAGCTGTCTTCGCCACAGCTTCTCGTGTTCCATGTAATACGGCATGTCTCCAGTTGAGACGCCCATGAATTCTTGGGGTATTTTATGTGAACTTTTCACAAACACGCACACACACACTATATTGTATGTATGTTTGCCACTATCGAGTGGCTATGAATATGGCTGCAAGGCTAGTTTTCAAGTCCCTGAGGTTTGACCACGTGTCTCTTTTGCTAAAAGAGCTAGGGTGGCTGCTGGTCGATCGACGGATACAGAGGAAAGCTTTTACGCTTACCCACAAGGCCCGACACGGCTTGGCTCCTCCATACCTAGCTGAACTGCTGCACCTGTTTCAGCCTCCTCCTGCCCTCAGGTCCTGTATGGACAATAAATTAGCTGTGCCATTCCTCCACTTAAAGATCCTTGTTGACCGAAACTTTTACTCTGTGGGTCCTAGACTGTGAAACTCACGTCCACAATTCTTACGCAACGACAACTACTCTCCTGCTGCCGACTATGGCACATTTTTTCCAGCGTTCCTGAGCTGCTACTTCCATGCCACTCATACCGAAGCTGCTCTCCTGACTCTGCTGTGCTTCTCATTTTCTCTTTGTTGCGTGAGATGAAGTCTGTTGGCTACCAAATGCGTACCGAAAGCTGCTTAGGCTGTGAGTGGGCTATACAAAACTCTCACGCGTAACATCCACATAGTCTTTGTGGCTTTGTGGAGTTACAGACAGAGATACATACACAGAGTGGCCGAGTCTGTAAATGTCGGTCGTCGATGTACGCTGAGCCTGTGCTAATCTATTTAGAGAAAACACATTTGTATGAGGGTATGATCATGTGACATACAAGCTGTTGCCGGCCTTTCAGCCTTCTTCGTCCTACTCGTGACATAGAACTAGCCGGCAGCATTCGCTGACCTTGAAACGCCGAGGCCGGTCTCTGACAGCAGCCGGCCGGCCTCAGAACGAATTGGAAAGACGTTCGGATTCTACCGTAAGCGGGCTCCATCGTGATCTCCCTCTCCTTCAACCAAGGACCCACCGGCGAGCTTTGTTTGAGACTTGCTTGCAGCAGCCCGTAGCCGAATCCCAGCGGTGCTCTATAGATAGAAGAGGCCCGGTTATGCACACCTCGTGCTTGGTACTTATCTGCCTCACCAATTAGCCTTCGCGTGCGTAAATAGTACTGGTAAATGGTTGATTACATGTTTTTGACATCCCCGCTTCTGACTCTTATCCCACAGAGGGATGCGAATATAAGTCAACGACTAAGTCTTCGACTCTGCCTCAGCTATAGGATTGCAAGGCGTTTCTATTGTGCATCATCGGCGTCGAAAGCGACTCCTCCTTCAGTTGTCCGCACGTCAGCACCTATTCTCGTCACGTAGTAAATGCTCAGCTGGTGCTGTTTCTTCATATGATATCAATAGAAAAGTAATCGATAGTTTATTTGTATACCAACCTAAAAAGAGAAACGAATCTCTGTCCAGGGGCAGCACACATGCCGCCGGTTTCGAGCCTATGATCTCGGTCATAAAGATAGCGTCTTGACGGCACTAGTTAAAGGCGGACACCTTAAACGCTGGGGAAAAGAGGGCGGAAAAATAAAAGCAACACACAAGCCAATCTGGAGGCTATTCTCTGTAAGCGTCCTTTTAGAAACGAATAAAATCAGCATAATTTTCAGCGTCTATAGAGGCAGCTCTTAAGCAAAACATTTCATGAGCGATGCAGTCCAGAATAAAACCTTATTTAGGATTCCAAGCAAAACTTCTCCGTCTTCATAATTTTACCTAGATGCTCTATGACTCTTGACTTTCCGAAGGCAGGAAGGTTTCTTTTCCTTTCAGATTAAAAGAAAACATGAGATTCAGGTGCTCGCCTTTAACGACCGAGGTCAAGGTAGACGTATTTAATGACCGAGGTCATGGGCTCAAGCCCCGTGGCATATTTGAAGCACTTGAATAGAGATTAAGTTATTTTATGCCGCTATACACACAAATTATATATATATATATATATATATTTATATTGTTTGGTTAACCGCAGTTGGTCGAGCCTAACTGAATTACAGTTGCACGCAAAAAGTGATACGGCTTGAATCCATTCGTTTTTTCATTCTTAAGGAATAAAATATTCTGTTGACTTTTAAACGCTCGCGATTCCTGAGTTAAACACTATTTGGCAGCAATCCAATAGAGCTGCTAACCTCAAATCTCGTTGCAGACGTTTGGTTCTTTGGATATTGACACTGGTAACATTGGTACCTTCAGGATATGTGCTGTCGCTCGAGGAAACGTTCCGCTGCACTCCTCTACATCTACTAGCACTACTCGTCACGTCACTTGTCTTAATGTTCTTCCTTGTTGGTGAGTTTGTTCAAAACGCATGTTTTTTCCCTATTGCGACAACATCTCTTTCCCTCGCTCTCTCTCTCTCTCTCTCTCTCTCTCTCTCTCGTTTTCTCTTACTCTCTCTCTCACTCTGTATTTGTCTCTCTTTAAAAAATACCAACTGATTAACCAGACTCTTTTTGTATGCGACAGAAGAGTCATAAAGGTTATCACTACCGCTTGCAGCGGCGATAAAGAATCGCCCACCGCAGGATTCGAAACCATGACGTTGGGACCGAGGTCGTTAAAAGCCTTACCTATCGAGCCAACACGGCTCATACTCTTCCTCTAATCTCTCTATTCTCTGTTTGCTTTCTGTCTTTCTGTCACTGTATCTTTCTTGTTAAGAATACTCGAGTTGATCAAATGCCTCTAAAATTTGAATGTCTTGCGACTATCACCAACGATAGGGCAACCTTTGTTCTGCGGATTGGTTGATTTCGCGCTGTCTCCCAAAAGGCCAGACCCTTGCAGGAAGACCAGTCTATCAGGCTGCTTAGCCAATGTGCTTTCCAAAAGACAGAAAGTCTGTCACGGTCGACCATCCTAGGCGGAATGATGCGTGGAAGCCACTCATTCAGTGTGCCTCTCTGCACCTCGATGATAAGACTTGCTGTACGTTGTATAGTTTTCCAATCGCTTGTTGCCAAGCCACGAGCTTGCGCTATTGCGATTGCTCGTGTTTTATTTTCCCAGGTTTCGCATTTCTGTTTACAATAATGGATCCAGTTCCCAGAGCAGTTAAGATTGCCTTCCACGTATTTGGCGTCGTAACTGCCATTTTCACTGTGGTGTACGCAGCCTATACACTAAGAGAAGACACGTGTGTGAGTCCATGAATGCTGGCAGCTGTCCTTGGCAGTGGCATTTCGTACATGGCCCTACATGGTTGTGCAGCTCAATTGTCACGTTGCCTGAAATTTGCTAACGGCACACGTTTAGTGCATCAATATTTGGTTTTAGAAAACTTATTCGGCTGCACTCTACTGGTATTCTTACGCTGCTGTGGTATGGAATCTTCTCATTGGTGGTAAGAAGGCCTAGCGAGAGTATTCAGCCGGCGAGCTGCCTGCAAATCTGCATGTCAGCCCACAAGCCGATCTGCCAACTCAGCATAGATACAGTAGCACGCTTACTATGCCATTAGGTGGATTTGCTTGCTACTGGTTAGCCATTTAATCGGGAGTGGTTCGCGAGGATACGAATTTTAAAAATATAACAGATCTACCTAAACAATATCTACGCAGATTTTTATTTTTCAATGAGTTTTTATGTCCGACTTTCTCTTCATATCATAGAGCTGATCATTTTTTCCGAATCATTCAAGTTTAAAATCTGAATCATAATAACTTCGAAAGATTTCTCACTCTAAAGCCAAATTGGAGAGTTGAAGTAACGCTAACACAAAAATACGCGATCCTTTGGCGTCAGTTTCAAGGGAGTACAGCCTCCATCGTACTGTAAATGAGCCTTTGAATGGGTGAGTGGCAAGAACAAATATCAGAAGAGCATAAATGCAGGCACTTCATTTTTTAAGCAGCCATCTGTCGAAAACGTCGCATTATTCCAATCCTATCCCAATCTCAAAGTTGACGATAATTAAAAAATGTAGGCATCTGAAATTTGCGTAACTTCTAACAACGCAATGTAGACAATTTTCCTTATGAGTATTAGTTTTGATTACGTTAGTGCGATACTAAGGCAAAAGCACAACGCTCCAAGATTTATGAAATATAAATAGATCCTCTGTTTGTTTCTAAATTGATCACCAGCTGCCAAGCTCGCCAAGCACCTTACAATTTAGCTTTAAAATTACATCGCAATTCGAATGAACCGATGGTCGTATTATATCTTGCAACACCCATCTCACGCGTCCATCGGATAGACCGATAATTGGAACCAGCATTAAGGTCGCTGGCACGCGAAACTGCCGCTTCTTTCTTTGAACTAAGGCGTTCAGCGGTCCAGCCTGGGGCATCGTCTCTTGAGACAGGAGCGTTCCAATGTCTTTTGTAAAATCAAGCGCAGCTTGAAGGGATTTACGGAGCGCCGCTCGAGCCTGCCTGTCCGGTTTTCATCGTACTTGATTCCCACCGTTTTGCGTACGTACAGTGCTCGCATTGTCATCGACGGTCGCACCTACAGGGACTTATTCGCGTCCAGCCTTCTCTCCGAACGAGAGGGTCATTGAGCAGTAACGGCTAAATGCGAATATGGCATTTGGCGAACTGACTTGCGAGCAAATATTGCAAGTTCCGAGGTCTTAGTCGAGCTGCAAGGTCTTGGCGGCCCAGATCATGGGTTCGATTCCTGAAGCAAACAACTCTGCAGTGCTCACTTGCAAGCAAGCAGTGGCGACAGCCGCTCAGGGCTCCTCTATCGTCGTGTAAATGAGGAGGCTGTTTAATCAGCTGTCGTTAATTTTTTATTATGCGGCTGAAAAAGCAAACCAAATCTGCATGGTATTCAATAGGTGAAGGAAAAGGAGGCCAGCGCCCCTTCTTCAATTATCGCTCTGGAATAACACGTCGGGCCGCTTGCCGCCCGACGCACCCACATCGAGGCTTTCCAATGATAGGCCACCGCGGGCAAGTTCAAGACCTTGCCTTAATCCAACGAGCGCCGCGGCTGGTACACGAGCAGAATTCGATTTCACACCGGTTGCCTCGAGCACTTATTTTCTCGAAGCGCCTTTTATAGACAAATGGTGCTCTGCTGAAAGGGAGCTCTATCTTATATTATTTCTTGTATTGTGAATTTGCACGCTTACGCAAAACAGTCAACTGTTTTAAAACTCTGCCCTAGCACGACCTCCATTACTGTCAATTGACGCGGCGCGTTAAAATAGTGCCTGACAGCGTGTTTCGGGAGACATCTCCTTAAAGCTTTGCAATGTCATTTTAAGTTTTCATAACTCAGCTTAATTATATGCGGCGCTGATCTCGCTGTATTTTGCTTGCAGTTTGCCTCGCCCTCGTGATGGTTTTCTGGACTGCTAATCGAGTATGCCGGAACAGCATACTGGATGTGCCACAGAGAGAAGGAATATGTTACGAGACTGTGAGCTGCTGCCCATGCATGTGGCACATATGAATGAAGTTGACTTAAGTTGCCATGGAAAGGCTCTACAGATTGCAAAGGACATTGTTTTGAGTAGTTGTCGTGGTATTCGGGAGCGGCTGTCAGTTAGCCATGTACCTTTACCTGCTGGCCGTTTCAAGAAACGTGTTTTCGCTGCCCGTCCCGGGGTATTCGAAATACTACCGCCAATTCTAGCCACTCTAATCTTGCGCATTCATCGCACCCTTTAATTTATGATTTCCGCATTATCGCCCCGGCTTCAGGCTTCCAGCTATAGCGTCACTTCGGCCGCGTGCAAATTAGCACTCACCCAATTCAGCCATTTTACGCTGCCGCTAAATTGCGTCTTATTGTATTTAATGTATATAAATTCTAATTATTATTCAATACTGGTCTCATTACTTCGCTGAGTGTCATTCTGGCTGCCTGACATTTGAAACTTCAAGCACCATGCTTCGAACCAGCTTGGCCATTCTAATTAGCGTCGCAGTGATTCGCGGAGGCTGTGGCTGAGTCAGGGTTTCCATCTGGGGCAGGGGCAAGAATAGCAACACAATTCTCTAGGGGGCAAGACCTGCAAGATTTTAAGTAGGCGGGGCCAGACCAACAATTAATGAAACAGTATAGCTTAAAATCATTATTGTTTATTCGACACGAAGTCGGCGTTGCTCAGTCAGTGGAATAAAAAGCACAATTTCTTCATTGGCAGTCACGGGGCGTTGGAATAGGGCGGGCGCTTGCTAGAAAAACAAGTTCGCTATCTTATTAGCGCACGGTCAATTTTTCAGATGATCGTACGATCTCGAAGCGCAACTGGCCCACCGCGTCGTTAACTATTTTTCCGGTGCTGTAATGGGTACAGCTTTCCTAAAGCACAGGATCGATAGAAACAAAAATTAAAGTTGTTTATCATTTAGGTAAAAGAAATGTAAGTGTTCTCATAATGATAGCGCTCTTCCTAACGCCAGCATGTTAGGTGGTAATTATGATGCACAATTTTGAGGAGACGTCGCTAATTTGAGCTACATCGATGTGTCGCATTGTGAAGTGACGTATCGATGGCATTTAATAGCCTGCCGCGCGTCGATGTTGACGGGAGGTTCTGCTTTAAATGCTAAGGTTCTCCTTGTATAATTGCCATGTTCCAGAGACGAACATAGCGAAGTACTGTCGACGAAAAGCGAAGTAGTCGCAACGGGCAGTCGAAAGAGTTTACATAATTATATAATTAACGTGTATAGCGCCTTACGATAACTTGGTTTTTATTCAGGCGCTACACATATACCATGGTGCTTGAGCCCACGATATTGGCCAGACTTTGGTCGGGGCGAGCACCTTAACCACTGGGCCGAACCAGATCTTTGCAATGCTGCGACGCAACACTTCTGAATTTCTGTCAGAAGCAAATCTAAACAATGCAACAAGTGCAGCTGAACTATTAAGATTATGAAGCAGAAATGTTGGCTGAAAAGAGCTGAACGACCGACGCCACCTTGGCTAGGGGCAGGGGTTACGGTGTTGGCTTTTAATGACCGAGGTTAAGGTGCTCACCTTTACGACCGAGGTCATAGGCTCGAGCCCCACCCTGTAGCATATGCGAAGCGCCTGGATAGAGATTCACTTCTCTTAGGGCGGTAAATGAATGATTGTATTTCTATTTTTTTAAGAAGGCTATTCCAGCTGACCAGGGTGATGGACAAAGGACTTTCTGCATTCAGCAAGCGGCTGGCCGGCCGCTCGCTGAGAGACCCGGCTGCGACACTATATAAACCGGACTGGGCAGAACGAACACCGTTCCAATCTGCGAGATACTGGGCTAATCGGACCGTAAAGGCTGAATTTCTTCGCTGCTAATCGTTCATCAGCCATGTATATAGCAGCTGGGAGAGACTCGCCGGCTTAGCCGCCGAAGCTCGCGGCCGGCGGCTGAGCCGCCCGGTTCTTCTGTCGCCGCCCCTAGCGGGGCGATTACAGCCACCTTCCGCAGGGTGGCGCCCCTAAGGGCCGGCCAATCAACTGCAGCTTGCACGGCGATGGTCCGCTGGCCATGGGAGTGCGGTGTGGCAGGCGGACCAGCCGGCTGGGGCTAGGTATCAGCATAGCCAAAACTAACGGGCTCCGGATGTTGACGTTACCAGGGCGACCAACCGGTCCTCTGAAAGAGGCGGCGGGCCAAGCACGAGCATCTTGCTTCCTCCTATCTACTTCTGTCCTCCTTTTTGTAGAAGTTTTCGCGTTCAGCCTTCCTCTAAACCTGCATTTAAACGAGCGACTTTCCTCCTGACCGATGCCGACTTTCCTCCTATTTAGAACTTTTCCACGAGTGATTCGATGGCCGACTTAGTCCCGCCAGCAGTGCCCTGCTCTACTGCGGAAGGCTGGTATGAGTGTTTCCCGGAAAAGATGCCAAGCCATCGCCGCAGAAGTTGAGTTCGCCGCTGCAATCATCATTACAGAGTATTATGAGAATATAAATAAAAGGAAGATGCCATTTTATTTTGGCCGTGGGGTTCGTGTGACGAATCCTAAGGCTTTGATCTGTCGGGCGGTCCAACGAGGAGCCAAAATGTAGAAACAAATTCTACTTCATGGTAGCCTGCCGAGTTGGCTCCTACCGGCTAAATGTGCTTCTCCAAGCCAAAGGGAAATCACTCAAAAAAAAAGTCGGTACCGATTTAGGAGGAAAGACGCTCGTGTAACCGCAGCTTTCTTGCTTCCTACTCGCTCAGCCCGCAGGCTCTCCAACACATACCTCCCGGCGAGTGTTAACCTTCCACGATTGCTTCTATCGCCTGCCACCTCATTACCTGATTCTTGTGTGACTAGCTCGTAGATTAATATAAAGAGGAACTCTCGCGGAACGGGTAGATAACTTCGCCGATCGAGTCGTCCGCCATGCTTTTCAAAACAATGAAGGTGTGTCCTTGATGGCGTCTACGATTGGCCATTTGGTAAGTCTTGTCTGAGTCTGTGCTAAGAAGTAAACCCACGTTGGCTGCTATGTCTTCGTTAAGTATTTCCATAGTCTCAGATAGGTCTCCACCAGTATTGGTGACGTGTACACCGAAGACTCGAGTAAGTAGGATGCAGGTAAGAACTATGACTCATCGTGTAAACCCGGCGTTGGAAATGATTAAGGGCTATGCTTTCCATTGGGATATGTCCTGCAGGGGGCTTGGTGGCTGCTCGGGCTGCTGAGGGGGGGGGGGCTCACCGGATGATTACGAGGGAGCCACACGACTGGCCCTGGGCAGTCCTGCTTGCTGGTGCTTATGGGGCCCCGCAGGTCGTGACCGGTCGGTCCGGCATTAGTGCTAAACGTTTTATGCGGGTGTTGGTTACTAGAAACTTGATCTCATCGCAAAAAATTATACGTAGCCTAATCTAGCTAGCACAATGCGTGGGTACGAAAGGGTTAGAGCTTAATAACATAAGCAGGCGCTGCATGTAAGTAGTAGCTGATGCTGTTCACAGGCCAGCAATGCTGTCGCAAATGTACAATGTGCTTGCTCCAGTGGGTTTGAATCGTGCTGCTTGTGGCGTTTAAACGGGTTTGCTTATATGTTCTGGGCGATTATCCATCTACATAGAGCGCATCGTGGTCATTCAGACCCAAGGCATCGGCTACCATTTGTCACCCGAATGGATGATTGATTTGGAGATATATTCTCCAGCCTGCAAATTTGAGAAGCACCTCAAGGCACTTGACAAAGTAATACTATATTAATTACATGCTTCCCTTGAAGCATATATAAAGTGCCTACAAGATTTAGTTATTTAAGGATACTAAACAACTAAACAAATGTCCTTTATTATTAACATTATTAAATGCAGATGAACCTGTCATATCGTTCTAACCAGGTCACGTTTTTTGACTTGATAATTTGTGAAGCCAAAGAGGCAAGAAACAAATGCTTTACAGAGCGAGCAGTCGCTATTGTAACTGAATTTGGGGGTATATAAAACCACAAGTTACCGATACACCAGACTCCTAAGCAACATGAGCTCGGGCAATTAAAGGCTGTCATAAAATTCCATCTACATACAGACAAGCATACTGCTTTGATGTCGGGCCAAGATTGAACTGCAAAGAAACTGCCTTTTTCTGAAACTATCTTGGGGTAAAGGTATTACGAGTATTCTTAGATCTAAACAAAATTAGACATCTGATAAACATATTGCTTAAACTAAGCAACCTGGGCAGTCACTAACCAATTTCGTTGTTCAGCCTGGAAATTTGTCGAGTGTCTATCATAACCGATCAGCACAACATTCAGATTGATGCAGAACTTGCACAGCTTGGATTTTTCCCAACATGGGTAACCAATGCACATAAGACTTGTGGGACATGCAGTCCAGCTCGACTGTCGAAGCCACTACAAGAGCTATTACAAATACTGTTCGTTCATAATTACGTATAAGATAATACAAGATTGGCCTATTAACATATCAGGTAATACTAGATGCTTCTGGGACCAAAAAATACTTCATTTGTAATGCCTTAACAGAGCCTAATCTTTATCTGCGCACTACATAGGCAGTGTAGCTCGAGACCACGAACGTGGTCACTGGCACATTACTCCAGTGCCAAACCAGGCAGATCAACACAACATAATCAATGAGAAACTATGCATCATGAGTATCGAGACTAAGTCTGAATATCACCAGTATCAACACCTCAGTAAAATTACAATTGCAGCAGGTTTTATTTACTGCATGGTCTTAAAACATTCACACGGATGCAAGAAAATTTCTCTTGCCTTCTGAATATGGGGTATCAACTTGTCGCACTGATGTAAGCATTGCAGTTGTGTTTAACAGATCTCATGGAAAGTTAAGGCCAGTCATCAAATCAAGCAAGATAGACGAAAACACTTAACTGCGACAGCGCTCTAGGGAAAGCTGACATAGCTTTTGGTGGCAACAATGCAGAAAACTAAACAGACGTCTGGTCCTGAGTTGCAGGGGCCGGTTCAGCCACAGGTTCCTCACCTTCTGGCTTTGATACTGCTGGTTTAGCACTGGCCCCACGGCCTCCCCTACCCCTATAAGATCCTCGGAATCTACCTCCCCGTCCACCTCGACGCCTGTAGCCACTGCCCCCTCGTCGTGGCGGTCCTTGCCTTTCGCCAGCATTTCCTTCGTCAGGGTGCTCCTCGCCTTCCTCAGCACTGTACTGCGGCCGATCATCTGGGTTCCTTCGATACCGACCACCACCTCTGTACCCCCTGTACCCTCCATAAAACCTACGACGAGGAGGCAGTCCCCGTTCTTGATTCTCTTCAACGTTTTCATTTACTGCTTCTTCTCCACCCTCTTCACCTGACTGGCCGTTCCTTGGTGGTCCCCGGCGATAATAACGTCTCCAATATGGACGGCGTGGTGGAGGCCGTCTGTCATCATGGGCTTCGTCCCCTTCTGAAACTCCACCTTCACCATCACCATCACCACCTGACTGATCCGGATCACCGCCATCCTAGAAATACAAACATGCTTAATTCACCCGTGGCACCGGCCTGGGGAAATATAATAATCAAAATGTACAAATCATGTTAACTTTCAACTGCCAAACAAGCTGCCGAGCGAGGTTTGCTTGTAATTCTGACATCAGCCATTGAGTTATACCGTGCACTGACACTATTGCAGGTTATGAACAAGATGTAAGCTAACTCGACTAAATAAAAAAGGTACAAGAAGCAATGACCCTTGAAAACATTTATCCAAAAAGATTACATTAAGACACACCTGTCTCCTTCGGCCTCGGCCTCCTCGTTCAGCTCCTCTCCGGTAGTACCGATAACGGCGACGCTCAGCAGCATATTTGCTTCCTTGGACTGGTACACCATTTGGACCGGTAACGTTGGTTGCTTCATTTCCCTTCTCTCCTTCCACTACATCAAACTCGACGGATTCACCGTCACCAACGCTCCGTAAATATTTCTTGGGGTTGTTCTTGATGATCGCTGTCTAGAAGATCAATACAATGTTCTTATTACACACAAGCATTCCAACTTGGACAAGGTTTCACGAGGCGTTAAAGAAATAGGCCAGAAAGAACACACCTTCGAAAGGACACGGGCACAATGAAAGAAATACATGGAGTTGGACCAAGAAAGTAAAGCATCGGATGGCAGATGCTGAAGGTGGGGCCGGGCCGGCAAAAGCATGTGCAGTTCGACAAAAACAAGATTTCCTGTGAGAGTACTTAATCTCTCCTGTCGCCTCAGCGTCAAGACCCGGGAGGTCATTATTGCAAAATGTACAATGACTAGTTGAAGTCTACACTATATCTGCATATGCCTTACCTTATAAGGCAGAGAGATGAACAAGATTAACACATGAACTACTTTGAAACCACGTGCCGCTCGCAAATCTATCTACAGGATAATATGCATAGCTGTTGATGCTCATAACAGAGAATAATTCAGACGAATGCAGGCTCCTCACGCCACTGACCGCACACTACTAACAATGTGAAATCCTCCAGAGGCCACGAGGCCTCGCTACAATGACGATAAATTAACCAACAGGAGGCCAAAAAGTAGCCTTCAAGACCAGACTACGTCGAGAACTAGACATTCTTTATTCCGACGCCTTCTTTAACTTGATAGCAACTTATTGATACGATCGCATGCGGATGCAACACAAATATACCTTACCTGGTGCACAAAGACGTCTTCCTTGGTATCATCCCTGTTGATAAATCCATATCCGTTCTTAACATTGAACCACTTAACTGTGCCGGATACCTTGGTTGCTTGAAAAAAGAGCAACGCATACGATTACATCTACCGTTACCAATATCATGCTGACAAGTCATCGCAGCCTAAGAAATGAAGATCGGAGAACGCCTGCAACCACCCAGAGCCAGTCTGCGCATGGGCGGGCGATCTATTCGTTATACCGCCACGGGTGGTCACATCGACCACCCTCAAGCCGCCATGCGCTAAGCAATGCCAAGGTCGCATGCTTTTCCCTATTACTGTCGTCCTACGATTCCGCAATTTGAAGGGAAACCTTAGCATCGCATTGCTGACGTATCGACACCAGGGCCAAAGCAATTCAAGATCTCCCAAGGCGGAATGCATCAGCACTGGACGACTGGCGCGCGAGCACGCCAGCAAAAGGCGGCCAACGCTGGGCACTCAGTACAAACGCCAATACACGCTTAAAACGACTTCCGACAATTGCTACCAACCGATCACTTTCTTCTCTGCTGCTGCTGGCTTTTGCTCCTGGTGGACTTCGGAGTCGCCCATGGCCGATAGATGGTAAGATGGAAAGATGTTCGAGCTCTCACTGGACTCGCCTTCTCCCGGTGTCTTTGTTCCTTATACTGATAAAATGGCTACCGGTCAACGCCGGAGTCGGCTGCGCTGATTGGATGCGCATATACTCGCTTACTCGCTCGTCAATTCTGCGTTATTTTCTGCCGAAATATAAATGAGCAAGCGCCGTGTGTAGTGAAAGCGCTCCCTGTGACAGCTGCACTGTTATTTCAAATGCCGTAGGCCGTGGTGAGGCGCCACAGCGGTAGGAAGTAGCCATATTAGGCGGCGGCGGGGGGGGGGCACGCCGACCGTGGGATCCAACGTAAGGCCGCTCGCGAGGGACAGATTTGAAATGCAGAGCTGAATGACGTACTATCATCCCACTTCTAAATTATATTTACATTATTTCTATTTCATTTCAAAATCTTTTGAATTAAATTATTCAGCAATACTCCGTACACACCTTGGCCCTACCAGAGTTACCCTCCGGATGGCCCCGCCTGTTTAGCCCGGCTGAGTTGTACTGTCGGCGCTTAGGTGGAACCGCGGTTTCCGTGAACAGCCTGAAGCTGGTATGCTTGCAAGACACTATCTTGTGGCTTTTTAAAGGGGGAGCATGAGGAAAGCGGCAATCGCTAATTGGCTAGTTTCGCTTTGTGCACTCGCAGCTTGCGCGTACTTTTTCTTGCAGCCTAGCTTAGAACGGCGGTTTCATCGACGAACGAGGACGCTTGTTTATATTCAATCGGTTACCTGTGAGCGAAAAAGGAATCTTCCTTTAAGCTGACAGCCGAAAAATTTTTTCTCGTGCTGTAAAGCTCTCAGACCCGTCAGTGCATGCACATTCCAATGTCGCTGTGGTCACCGTTGTGCCTTACGCTGTCGAGCCTAAATACTGCTACCTTGAAAAAATGAGGTCCTTGTAAGCTTTAAGATACCGTGCCGAAAGGAATCGCTCGTTGAACTCTTGCTTTGCACCATGTAGCTGACAGCTCCGCGTTGAGCCGGAGAGCTGCCTGTTAGCTGAATTTGCCTCAACGAACAGTCTGGATGCTGGTAGATGCTCGCCAATAGTAGTGATACGACAGTGTAAGATGCCAGCATGGTTTCTCTATTTGAAGCGTACTCCTCATGCTGCAAAAGCATCTCACGTTTTTAGGTAGCTGCTGCCAACTAGCCTCTCCCCGTGTGACCCATATAGTCGGTGCCACTGCAGCGTTACTGCTCTGGCAGTGCTGCGGACAAAAGTTTTCGAAAGCTTGCTCCGAAGCAGCCCTGGCAATGTGACACGCGAAAATCCAAAACTTTGCGTTGGGCGATGTCTGTGCAGGCCCTGAGCGTTAAGCGTTCGGACCCTTTAGAAATTACCTCTGCACAGCAGCAGCCCCACCTAGTCGCCTCGTCTAAGGGTGATGTCGCAAAAGGATTTTCGAAAGGCACGGCCAACCGTGCACATAGCAAAGGCTTGCACACTAGTCACTCTTGTTCTGTTGGCCACGTCAGCCATCTGTCTGTCTGATGCTGCGATGAGATAACGTTCGTCTACTGTTGCCATCTCCTCGCATGTTTCATCTTTGCGAATGCAGAATTGTCTTCACTTTATTGCCTAAGAGGAGGTGCTACATGCTCAATCGCTGTATGGAGATATGCGAGATCGCCACTCTTATGTCGCTACCTAAAACTAGGCCTTTTTACCTAAATAATAGCTAGAATAGGGTCCAGCATAGCAGCAGCGCTTCGATATGTACGGTAATATTTCCTACTTGCAGTACACATAAAAAATTGTGAAAAACTCCAACCATTGTTTGAAAGTAAGCCTAGTTGTCAGCTAAACTAGCTTTTGAGCTTACCCTACTGTCGGGAAATCTTACAATTTCTTCCTGATGTCGCAAGTCTTTACGGAAGGAAAACGAGTTTTAGGGATTTTATTATCAAATTAACTCGATCACTGCGCTTGTTCGACAACAATATTTTCTGTAAATCAGGAATGAGTTCCGTTTACATGACGTATGTACATTCAAAATGGTATATGTTGGTTCAGGTCCTACCTCAGTGGGAGACTCCAGAGAATTGACGTGAATGGACAAAGTTCCTCCGAGGTACCTCTGAAATATGGGGTACCTCAGGGCTCCATGCTAGTCCGGTTCTTTTCACGGTTTATACTCTCCCTCTTGCTGGTGTGATTGCCAAGCACAATCTAGGCTTTCACTTCTATGCGGATGACACTCAGTTGTACCTTTGCTTGGATCCGTCCCAGCCTTCGAGCACCTCAAATTCTCTCAACTCACTAGCTGCATGCATTGATGACATCCGCACATGGATGGTAGCAAATTTTCTAAAACTAGACGATGATAAAACTAACTTACTTGTTATGGGCAAACCCAGTGTGATTCAGAGATTGGAAAGGCTGACGCTCAAAATTGGCTCCGCCAGCATATCCCCAGTTGAATCAGCTCGAAATCTAGGTGTCATATTCCAAAGCGACCTCTCGTTAGACGACCATATCAGCTCCACGGTCAAATCTGCCTATTTTCAGCTTCATAACATTGCTAAAATTCGGGATTGTTTCGATAAGGATACCACGTCTAAGTTGGTTCATGCATTCGTGACATCCCGTCTCGACTTCTGCAACTCACTGCTTACTGGCCTACCAGCATGTGCGATCAGGCGATTGCAGCTGGTGCAAAACTCTGTAGCAAGGCTTGTCTGTCGTGAGTGTCGCAGTTGCCACATTACTCCACTTCTCGCCGACCTGCACTGGCTACCAGTCAAGCAACGGATTGACTTCAAGGTTTTGTCGCTCACTTTTAGGTCACTTCATTCTATGGCTCCAGCCTATCTGTCAGATATACTACCCCATCAGGCCAAGCATCGTACCACCCGCTTTTCGGAATCCAACAGTCTAGAAATACCTCATACAAACCTTAAATCCTTTGGAGACCGTGCACTTAGTTTGTATGCTCCCAAAGCCTGGCACTCCCTCCCGACTGGCGTCAGAACATCCCCTGACCTGACCACATTTAAAAGGAACTTAAAAACACACCTATTTAGGACAGCATTTAGTGGGTCCCTGTGATTCGTCCCTGATGTGCTTATGATTGCTGACTCTGTGCATGCTGCCACTAACCACTTTTGCATGCTGACCCTGTGCATGTCACCCCTAACCATGTTATTCATGTTGTTTGTTTATCAAGCATGATATTACTCACCATTCAATTGCATTTCTGTTTGTTGCAAATGTAAAGCGCCTAGAGAGTTCTCTGAGGGCACTTTATCAAGTGCATTATTATTATTATTAAATTCAATTCAGTTTTTCATTTCAGCTCAGCTTTCAGTTCAGCATTTTGTCATTGGTCTATGCAAGTGCAAATTCTGCAGGTTCTCTCCCCGTTGGTCTGTGCCGGGCAGAAAGTCAGCAGCGTTGATTTTCTTCAGGTTGTTGGACGTCTATGCGTCTATGTACTCTCGAAATTGTATAGGAAAACTGTAGTGCAGTGGAAGCCTTGTGTACGCCCATCCTCTGGAGGTGGATACGATCATAATAATGGTATAATAACGGTATAATAAAAATCAATAATAAATAAATCAAAATAATCATCATCATAATAATTTATAATAAATAAATAAATTACAAAAATAATAACATTATTGGTGTAGCATACAAGAGAACTTGATCTCTAAGCAAGTGCTCTACAACTCGCTGCAAGAGAATCAGTTCCCAAGAGTTAGTGTCGTGCACGTTATCAGGCATGCAAAAGCAAATACAGAATCATACTTTGGCATGTTATTTGATACGTTATCAAGCATGCTAAAGCAAACATGAAGACAATCATGGCCACAGATTATTAGGAGCTGTGAATGTTTTATTGCCGTGCTATTAGTGTATGGACCGATGGCGCTTATGGCCGCTAGTTTATGGGCCATGCCAGTTTATTGGGAACAGGTCTTGTGAGGGTGAGCACTGCCTGTACATGAGAGCAGGGGGGCACGCGAGAGAACGGTCACGCGAGCCATCGCGCTGCGAGCCCAAATACCGAGTTGTTCGTGGACGTTCGGTGTTTCCGTACCGTCGCGAGCTTGCTGTCGGTAGTGTTGAATTCAGTGCATGCTACCTGTCACAGGAGCTGTGGCAGGTAGCATGCATTGACTCATACACAAGTACGCACGCATAGCATGCCGGAACGTAAGAAATGCGTGAGTTCAGTGGGCGAAGGAAAAGCTGACCGGAACCGATGCGTTGAGCTGAAACTTGAAGAATGCTAGGTCGTTGCAGGTAGTAACAGTACCCGGAAGCGAGTTCCAGACTTTTGGTGCATACGAGCTTTAGGCTCTGCCATCAACGAATTTAAGTTTAGTATGCGGGACGTTGAGATTACCCGATAGTGACGAGCGGGCGGGTGGTGGAGAGCACACTGCAGGAGCAGGAAGTCGGGTCAGTGGGCAAGCTGGTGCAAGCTAGTGAAGTGACTCGTGAGCTTGACAGGGAGCCAGTGAAAAAGGCCGGCGTTTTGCTGCGGTATGTGGTATGTGATGAAACACCAGATAACCTGCTGAGTTTTGCATTAGTTGCAGACGATCAAGTGCACAGCGGGGGTCCCGAATTAAGGGAACTGAAATAATCTAAATGCGATGTCACAAAGGCGTAAACTAGTTGGGCTATCGTATTCCTATCTAAGCAACCTCATTTTTCGCGATGTCCATTAGGTGAAACCAGGAAGTGCTCTTACATCAGCAGTGGGCTATGTGTCTATGTGGAATAGTAGGGGGGAAAACACTCCTTTTTCAGCGCCAGGCGCACCTGTCTAATGATTCCGCTGTTTTCTTGATTGCTTAATACCTGAGCAATATGTGATGCACGAGGAAAAAGACTAATATCTGTACGGTAGGCTACCGGTTTACGCCTGCCGTGAGGGCGTGTATTTTCCCATTCGGAATGTTTCTGGTGGGCCTCCAACTGGAGCGTTTATGCCTTACAAATACACACCGTACAAAAAGCGAGCCTTTAATCGAGACGGCCCTCTATCCGGCGGGCTTATAGGCAGAGTCTATTGTACACATACGGCACGATCTTAGCGGGTCTTCAAATACTCTTACTTGCTTGCAGTTGTGGAGTCAGCCTGATTGCGGAACGCTTGTATTTTCCAGACTATAACTGTAGGCGGGCCATCTTCGAGAAAAAAGTATAACCCGTACTTGTGAGGTTTGAGTGTCTGCCCGCACCCAGACAGCCCTTATTTCTAAAAAAAAACTGCTACTTCACTGCAACTATTCTGCCGAACCCATATACTTGCGGGTAATTTAAAGCTACAGGTACATCCATCCGGATTTTCATAAATAAAGTGCATAAAGTTAATAAAGTGCAATATATTATACACTGAAAATCTCCCTTCCGGCGGCGATAAAACCCTGTGTAATAAAGGATTTCAATTACTGTTTCAGCCCTGTTAAAACAAAACTTGTGTCGAAGCAATTGGAGTCCTGCGTAGCCAGTGCTGATGTGTTGCTTGGGGTAGCCTGCGAACGCGACAGCCAGCAGCTGGCAAAATGGAGAACTCAGTTGCAATGCTCGTCATTTTGATGCGGTCGAAATGCTTGCAACTGGTACTGACTAGCCGTAAAGGACTTCGAGCTTACAACGGAAAAGGCACACGCAGTGAGCTTCTGGCGATTTCAGCCTTTGGCCGAAGGGAATTATTTTATTTCACGAAATGCATAGGCGTAAGAGTTCATGTTGATTCTTTAAGTTAATTGCGATAAAAATGTGCTAGGTAGGCGTGTCCCTAAGCTTGCATCCAGAGCGAACAATCTGAGTCGCTTTGCCAGCCTAGTGGCTCAAACGATTGGCGTCACGCGTTGGGCGCATAGAGAGATTCCGAATTTGCATGCCTTTAGAAGCTGAACTTCACCTGAAAAATGTCTACAACCCGGCTGCACTTCGTACGCCGAATGGTGGCTCACGTCACAGCAACTGCTCTCAGCAACAAAGGACGGCAAAGGCCAACAGCTGCATCCGAAGGGCGTGACACCCACCTTGGTTCGGCTCCGGCGATAATCGTTGCTGCCGACCGTAACAGACTTTCGTCGGAAAAATTTCCACAGCCCTACTGCATTTAGTGATGCTCTTCTCCGGCATCAGAGGATTGGTTGGGTGCCACCATTATCTTATTGACGTAATTTTATTTTATCAATCGCAGTGACGCAATTTTCTTATTTTTGCTATTCTAAGGGCGAGGAAATTAATATTATTGGTAGTACTCGCAGCAATCCCGACATATTTATATGACGACAATCGCTTGCCAACAGGAAGCAGTGACGATTCGTATGGGCTTACTATGGGCTTTAGAAGCTTATTGGAGAAATGCTGCTCAAATAGGCCTCGCTATAGAAGCCAGAAACGACTCAGACGTGCAGAGGCTCATGCGATCGACTGGCCATGGCTAAATCCGTGGCCAGTCGCATGCTGGCCTAAATCCGCGGCCAGTCGCACTTGTTTACCTAGTTTAAAGGGCTGGCTTTAAAGAGTCTAAATGTATTGGCGGTTCCTTGGCAGTAAGGCTCTGAGAAGGCACTATACCTCGCTCAAGAAGCCTCCCTCGGAACTGAAGCACTCTCTTGGCGCCCCTTTCGGAAAGCGTATCTACCTAGCTTTTCTCTTCTACGAGTGGGCACTTCCCTCGAAAGGAAGACTTTTCGACAGGCTTGTAGCGATAGCGCGCCGACCGGCAGGCCTCTGCAGATCCCCGTGAAGACTTCGCCAGCCCCTCGCAAAACAAAAAGAGTAGACGCAGAATCCGGAGCATCTTGCCCAAGGATTACCGCTCAGGCGAGCTCTGTGGCTCGCTTAAAAAAAGAAGAGTAGCACAAGCTGGCTCTTCCTATTCGGAGAGCCTGCAATGGCGGACCTGCTGGGAGGCTTCTATATTTACCTCTTTAAGGAAAATGGCGGCTCTCTCTCTCTCCCCTCCTCTTTGGAAACTGACCCTGAGATGCGCCGACCCCAACGGAGACTTTCTAGTCACGTTAAGCAGATCCCCAAAGCTGCTAACCAAAGGCGCATCTGCGAAGCCCCTCGATAAAGCGGCTCTTTCCAGGAACCTCGGTGCGCAGCGGCAGAACACTTCCGCGTCAATTTCCCTGGGATGAGAGAGAGAGAGAGGGACACGGCAGGCTTTCGCTCCCCCAAATAGCACCTACGGCTTGCCCTCCGTAAATATTTAAAACCAGCTCCTATGCGCTACTATCAAAGCAGCCAAGTTTTGGCGGGTCATATTAGTGAGCAATACAATCTTAAGCAGGACGCCCATATGAGCAGATTGTCGTGAATATCCTTTGGAGAGCAACACGAGCCAGCACGTATAGCTTTTAAAGCCTGTCGATGTGGCGTGCATTGTCACGGAGACAGGCTCATTGGTAACATTGTATAGGTTCTATCGCCGTCACCCTCATGTTTTATTGAAATGCTTTTAAAGTAAAGATTAGCTGACTCGACAGGGTCATTTAGGTGGCGGCAGGACAGCCTTGACGGTTATCACCACCGCTTGCAGTAGGCGATACATAATTGCCCACTGCTGGACTCGAACCAACGACCTGGGTCGTGAAGAGCGAGCACCTTACCTCCTGGGCTAAGACCCAGGCAAGTCATTTCCGTCAAAAATCACTAAACACTTTTTTTGGAAACGTAGCATCGCTGAGACGTATGCAGTTTTCACCTGAATTGACACTTTTGTCTTAGGCACTGGGAAAAATATAATGCCTACTGTGTCTGCAGTAAAACAAAGTCATCCGTGGCCTCTCACGACAGCTAAAAGGTTTGGTCGCAGCTACTGGAAGCCTGAGCCGAACATTCCGATTTAGAATGTCAGAATCACTTTGAACTTTTAACTGTAGTCGCTTCTGTTGCTGCGAGGTCGGCGAGCCGCTGTCGTGCTTCTTGATTCAAGCTTTTTGAGTTTAGAAGATGCACCTACTCCGACTCGCTCACTAAGACTATGTATTCAAGTCATCGTGTTTTAGCGACCTATCAGCCGTTGGTTTGGCCTAGAAGCTCTTGGTCGTTCAAAGGCTGCAGTCACTTAAACTTACATGCATCTCGGACCAGGTTGCTTTAATAAGCACCACTAGCATGAGGCAACGCCTTCTTTTCAGTTGCTTTAGCGCCTGTGTGCTGCATGAATTCCAGGTATGCATACTCAATCAAGCAAAAGCACCCACCTTGACTAACTCGCGATCCGACTTCTCGTTGGCCTAGCAAATCAGCTTCGCTTTGTTGAGCCAATGGAATATCGGTAAAAATTGACCAGTAGGTTGGGCATTTATGTCTGTACGAGGGCTAATGAATCAGGATCGGGCGTGTATTCCCAGATCGTTGCTGGTTGTGTCTTATCCGTGCCACATGCCATGAGAAGACTGGCTACCGCTAGTTAGTATTATAACAGAGAGACACACCCCCACCAATACGACCAGACAATTCTTTGATAGGCCTTTATCTCATGCACGTTAACACGGGTGTCGTTTTCGACTACGACTTCGATAAATGGGCAGCTTCCACAGCTCCTTCACCAGTCTGCAAAATTAGGAGCTCTTTGGCAGACTAACGATCTTACAAGGTCTCTGATAATAACTGGCTTGGTTTAATTGTCAATACCATCGTCATCGAGTGCTAAGTGGACCTCGCAGGAGACGCCTTCGGTCTGGTTGTGTACTGCCAGCCAAGCCAGTAAAAGATGGCAATGTAAAAGACAAGATCTACTGATCTGGATGCCTCACTACTATAGCTGGAGAATAGCCTTGGCGGCTTTCATACATATTGCTGCTAACAAAATAGAATTTCCTGCTGCAGGAACCGAACCGATGGCATGCGTCGGCTAGCATCTTATCTCAGGGCTGCAATCAGGGGCTAAGTACAGTCAACATCGTAATTTTGCTTCAATTCGGTTTATTGGCTGCCTCCGACATGGGTCAAGTCTGGCCCATCATTGGCTTAAACCAAACTACGTACCGAAGCAAATGGTATCAATAATGATTCTTTAAAAAGGCAATTCTACCTGTCCTGAACAACATACACCAGGTCTTGGGTTTGAGTCCTCTAGCAAGCAACTCGATACTGACCATCGCAAGCAGTCGCGATTGCCCTTAAAGCTCTTCGGACTTTATATAAAATGAGGCTATTTGATCAGCTGACCACCACTTTATGATGATGTCACACTGACCGGCTCTCTCTCTCTCTCTCTCTCTCTCTCTCTCTCTCTCTCTCTCTCTCTCTCTCTCTCTCTCTCTCTCTCTCTCTCTCTCTCTCTCTCTCTCTCTCTAGCCTGACAAGAGATAGAAAAGTGTAGCATGACATGTGGCGGATTAGGCATGACATTGTGAGAAGACATAGAATCCGAGTAGCAAGCTGCTTGGTACTTTTAGCCGCTCACATTAAATAAAGTATTGCTGTACATGCTCTACACAGGTAAGCATATAAATGTACGGCGAACGAAATCCTGTCTCAATGGTGGCTGGCACCATGTGTGTCTGACGAGCCAGTAGCCGACCTTCGATAGCCTGTGCGAGCACAGGCTACCGAAAATACCGCCCTTTACAATACTGTCTAACCAACGAGAGAAATGCTGCATCATCGTGGCAGGAAGTCTGCAGGGCATTGCTTAATGCTTTCTCAAGCGTAATCGAGAAGTCGATAAAAAAAAAGATATAACTGACTCCACTCCTAAGGTCGTGGCGACATTTAGAACATTTTCGCCTTGCCATTGGTTTACAAGACTAAATGACAGATGAGCATGGGCTAATCTCTTTTTGCATATTTGTAGTTTGAAAATAGCATGCAGAAAACATAAGAAAATTCCATATATTGGGTACACGAGTTAAGGTCGCGCTTTTTAAAGCCGATCTTGCTATTAGCATATTAGTCGTAACGCTGCTGTATATCACGTTACAGCACCCGTGTTCCAAATATGAAGCGCCGATCTTGCCACTCAATAAGGGCTTTGTTCCTGATGCGCGATACCCAAACACGCGCACTCAACACGCAGCACTCCAACATAGCACACATCGCCCATGCAACCACGCACACAAACACACTACAGCAACGTGTTGGAGAGGTTACCAGCCCGAGTCGTAGCTTCCTGTCCAATACGGGTCCAGAGATGTCCCAGCAGCCACCGACGACAACACACGATAATACAGAGACCAGCAAATCGTACACAAATCTGCATTCACTTGCTTAAGTGCGACTATGGTCTAATCTATCAAGCAGCAGAGCCAAATATATCCTGTTTTACGGTGCCGCACTGGACCGAGGGGGTGCACGCCTAGGAGGCAGCTGCCCCAGACTTGACTATTCTCCGACAGATACACCAGCCTACTCCCTTCATATTGCCGAGCCTATGTCAGTAGCCGGTTGTAGCTCTTGACTGCATGATGGTGCTTACAAATTTCCTCCAAGTCCACGTAGTCTCCTGACTAGTGTGAAGTCTTTTGGCATGACGGTGACCCGTTTTGCATGGACTGCGCAGAAGTTGGCATCTTCGAAATACTGAACGAGAAAGGCCTCGGCTGCCTACATGAAAGCAGAGATCGTGAGCACTGAAGAATACGGATGGAAATGCGCACATACATGATGGAAAAAAATGTATGAGTTTCTGCCGTGAGCCACAAGCCAAATGCCACAGCCACATGCCAAATAGCAAAAAAGTGTAAGGTATCAGGCTAGACATAAGTACGTAAATAGTACTACACGTGCCGCATCGATTGCCAACGAATTATTCTCAATCCGATCAGAGATCGTGTCCGTGTTTGCAGTTCGGAATCACCGATTAAGACGTTGGGGATCCATTTGCACCCAAGCATTGGTCGGGTGACACAAACTGAGTTGATCTTATGACCTTTATGCAACCTGCCCATCACGCCAGACAACTCCTGTCTCTGTCTATTCTTTAGCTGGAGAAGTCAAGTAATCACTCATAATTTACACTAGATCAAAGCGAGCCAACATCAACTGTGACATCACTGGCTGGGGTAACATCCTGCTTCTCTGGAGTGTATAGTCCAGCTCGCTAGCCACCAACAGAAAGTCCACAGCAGCCACTGATTGGTTACATCCCAATAATGATGACTTTGTCCTTAAGCTGCAATTGACTACATTCTACCACCAACACATGTCGCCCACCTCTTTCACACGATTGAATGGTGACATTTGCTCTGCAGGCCGAGTGAAGTAATAATAATAATAATAATAATAATAATACACTTGATAAAGTGCCCTCAGAGAACTCAATCTCTTTCTAGGCACTTTACATTTACTGCAAAGGAAACGCGATCGAATGAAATAGTCTTGAGCGGCTGAGCATAAAAGCGTTAGGACGAAGACAAGATACAACAGACTACAACAATATAACCAGGTCCATTCAAGTCTTACAGTAACTAGCTCTAGAAGAATCAGTAAGAAATGAGATCAAGAAACGAGCCTTCCCAACATGCACATGCTAGCAAAAGATTCAAATATGTCAAAAGCAGCTTGGCTGAAATGCCACCAGGTATATCTAACTGCTATAGACACAAACAGCCGACTAGTTTGTTTAGCTATTACTCCCTTGCTCTTAACCCAAGATTTGCTTGAGCACTTCATAGCATGTTTGAGGTCCAGCCGTAACCAGATCTTCCGGCCAGTCATGCTGCAGTCAGTGGTGGGGCGAGTAGGTAAGTGGGAGCAATTGCCCCCCCAACCCAAATCGGGGTGGGGGGGCAGCTGCATGGGCCAACACTATATCAAGCCCTGACAGAAGCTGGGCAGGGACAGCCTGGTAGGAAGATGTGCATGGATTTCTGTAGCTCTACCTTATTTTAAAAACCTTGCTATGCTTGGATTCATGAAGTTAACGATTCTCGAAGTAACTGAGTGCATAGCTCCCTTGGGGGGATTACCTCAACGATGTCATTTTGTTTTACTATATGTCGAGAAGGATGTGACTACAACCGTCGCCGACGACAAAATTATGTCCTACTTAGAGTCGATGAGCAACCACCGAGTGCGTGTCGGATGAACATTACGATTGAAAGCTATGATTACGTAATTACTTTCAGGTCTTGCCCCCCCCCGGCATAAAAATGTTGGCTCCACCGTGGTATCGGTTGCTACTAAGCTGCCCACCGATACGGTGATGCCTACTTCATTAAAAGACCAGTCCAAGTTGACACGGGTTAAATATTGCTGCCAACGCAAAGCAATTTGGAACGATGGACATACACACTCGAAACAGAAACACCAAGAAAGAATACCTAGGATAATTCAAGAAATCACAGAATACGAATTTTATGGGGAGTCCAAAATAGCCTGGGACCGGTGTTGTCACTGTGGCAAAGCAAATGGACTAGGTAGGCAAGGCTCCGACATTAATAGGGTACATACTCATGAATGCATGGAGGAAGACCTGCTATCCCCAAGGAGATAAGACCAACAAAGATCAGTGACTGATCTTCCGACTAAGCTGCATTGGCTTGCCACTCAGCCAGAGCAATCTAGAATACGGCAGCAGGAGGCTAACATCATAGCAAGTTTCGGCAGCAGCAGGAGGGACCGTTATATTTGGTCGGTCCAACGATCAGACTGGTGCACATGACAGGTTCAATTGCATCATAAAAAGCAATGCTGGTTTGGCAATGGTTTAGCAGTAGCACGTTAGCTATTGAAAATGTAGCTTCACTGTGGGCATGGCACAATTATGATCACAATGAAAATCAGCCTAAGGGAGGCCTACTATCTGTACATGTCTAATGGCCTTGCGGTCTGCCCGGTCGCTAGCCAGGCCTTCTGCTTGCAAGCAGATGGATGGATTGTAATGCATTGTAATATGCCCCCAAAGAGGGTGCTTACCTCTTGAATGGCAGACACGGCATTAGCCTGCCAGTGACAAGTGGTCAGACCAACGCTTAAAGTTATCTCGCGTATCTGCAAAGATATATATTTTCAACGTTGATGCCCCCGTACAAAAACCTATGAAAACCTGTATCATGTGGCATGCATGCATATCATACGGCACACATAAAGAGACTGAGGAAGCAAACAGTGCTACTCATAAAATTTTTAATGGCTAAGAGCTCAAGCCACGTAAAGCAACTTCGAATCCAAGCCTGGAGCAAGCATCGATGCACATCACGAACGAAAGAGGAATTATAGACGTTAGTAAATGCTACTCTACGATTGGCAACGTTGCCGGCAACCCGTATTGATCCAGCAAGCTATTGGTATAACACGCAATCGGAATTAGCATACCTACGGTCTGGGTCCACATCGAGTAAACTCTCTCGGAGCTGCAATGCCTTAAAGAAGTCGTGGGTGGATGTGGTCATTAAGTTCGACAACGACTGCTTCTTCACGTCGAAGTGAGTGCGCGATTCTGTACCAGAGTGAAGTCAGTAAGTGGGCTGCATTCTTGTCTGATATATTGGTTGTATCGAGGACTGCTACGGACCCGAGAAGTTAAGAGAATTACCCATTTTCAGATTTAAGGCCACGAACAGGATGCAGGTTCCCAGGAATGTACTCGACATCCTTTGTCATACATTCATTTCATTAGCTCGAGGAAGAACTAGCAAGAAGATTAGAATCGTTGGCAACCATGGATATTCTCGTGCCTTTTCCATGCTTGGTGGCAGTTATTTTGCTGTCTCTAATCTTTTTAGCCTTTAAATTTTCAAATTTTTGTTGTGGTCAAACTCTTCAACTCGCCTCTTCTTGTGAGCTTTCTTTGGGCAAGGAAATATTCTTGGTGATCTGGAATCTTTATTACAAACATGACATGAGCGAGCGGCTCAATTGCACGGGATGGAATCTGCATATGGAGCTAGGCTTCAGCTGGAGCTGCCGAAGAAGACAATCCTGCACAATATAATCTTGCTTGACAACTTCAGCCACTGACCTCGTAAAAATCTCAAATCCTTTGGAGACCCGTGCATTTAGTTCGTATGCTCCTAAAGCCTGGAACTCACTCCCGACTTCTGTCACGACACCCCCTGACTTGACCACATATAAAAAGCAATTAAAAACGCACCTATAACAGCATTTAGTGAGTCCCTGCGATTCGTCCTTTATGTGCTTATGCATGCTGACACTGTTGCATGCTGCCACTAACTACACTTGCCTGCTGACCCTGTGCATGTCACCCCTAACCATAATATTCATGTTGTTTATCAAGCAATCAAGCATGATTGATATACCACTCACCATTCGATCGTGTTTCCTTTGCAGCAAATGTAAAGCGCCTAGAAAGAGATTGGGTTATCTGGGGGCACTTTATCAGGTGTATTATTATTATTACTATGTACAGTGGAAGGATTAACATGTGTAGCAGTTTATCTAGAACCCCACAAGTATCGAGAGAGACAATGTCTTCACACTGATCGGCGGCGCTAAAGCAGCATTACATGCTCCATCTTGCTTCGATCGACTGCTTCAGTCGACTGTCTTTAACCAAGACTGGGGATGCAGTAAAAGGATAATGTACTGTATCTCCATCTGTAACTCCACAAAGCCACAAAGACTATGTGGGTGCTAGGAGAGTATTGAATAGCCCACTCACAGCCTAAGCGGCTTTCAGTACGCATTTGGTAGCCAACAGACTTAATCCCACGCAACAAAGAGAAAATGAGAAGCATAGCAGAGTCAGGAGAGCAGCTGCAGTAGTGAGTGGCATGGAAGTAGCAGCTCAGGAACGCTGGAAAGGATGGTGCCATAGTCGGCAGCAGGAGAGCAGTTGTCGTTGCGTAAGAATTGTGGAAGCGAGTTTCACAGTCTAGGACCCACAGAGCAAAAGCTTCTGTCACCAAAGGTCTTGAAGAGGAGGAATGCAACAGGAAATTTATTGTCCACACAAGACCTGAGGGCAGGAGGAGGCTGAAACTGGTGCAGCAGTTCAGCTAGGTACGGAGGAGCCAAGCCGTGGCCTTGGCCTTGTGGGTCAGCGTAAGAACTTTGCTCTATATCCGTTGATCCACCGGCAGCCATCCCAGCTCTTTTAGCAAAGGAGACACGTGCTCAAATATCTGGGACTTGAAAACTAGCCTTGTAGCTATATTTATAGCCATTTGAAGTGGCCTGGTTGCTTTATTTGGTAGCCCAGCCAATAGGGAATTACAATAATCAAGCCGAGACAGAACTAAGGAGCTAGTTAAATTTTTTCCAAGCCACTGTGGAAGACAGCTCCTTAGGGATCGGACATGATAACTAGCTGTAGAGCAGTCTTCTGAATGAAGCTTTTAAAATCTAGGCAGCTGCCGAAAACGCACCTAAATTTCGAGCACGTGGTGTTGGTCTCGCAACAGCATCACCTATTAGAAGAGCAAAGCCTTCTAATCCAGCGACACACTTAGGGTGTCCTACGAGCAGCAGCTCAGTTTTGTCAAGAAATTTTCCGACATCCAGGATCGAATGTCGGCAAGGCAAGCATTCAGTTTATCATTTGCTGCAGCAGATTCTGACGGTTTAAATGACAAATACAGCCGTGACGATAGTCAGCTGTATTTGTCATTTAAACCGTTCTATTCTTGGTCCTTAATCCCTTTTCCCAGAGGTTGAGTATAAATGGAGAACAGCAAGGGATCGAAGATGGACCCTTGATGGACTCTACAGGTGACCGTTCTCGTGGGTGAGACCTGACCACGACACGGATTGAACACGATCAGACACGTACGATTTAAACCACACCAGTGCCTCGTCTGCCAGACCGATCATTGTTCTCAATCGTTCAAGTAGGACATCGTGATCAATGGTGTTGAAGGCAGCTGATAGATCTAGCAGAGCTAAGGTAATGACATTCCTATCATCGTTGTTGCATAGGATGTCATTGTTAACACGGAGGAGAGCAGTCTCAGTAGAGTGCTGCCTCTTGAACCCCGATTGAAATGTTTCTGGCATTTCATTCTTTTCAATATGTGCAACCAGCTGCTTAGCGACAATTTTTTCAAGAATCTTTGACAAAAAAGGAAGAAGGGAAACTGGGCTATAGTTTGCAAGAACTGGTGGAAGACTGAACACAGACGGAGAAGCTGAGCATGGCTCTACTTCTTGGCCAAGATGGAGGCAAGATCAAACAAACAACCCAAACACAACCCCATCAAGGGCACTTATTCTTCATTACTTTGAAAGGTATAGCGAACGAGCAATATGACAGACGAAATCATCGGTTAATCATGTGTTCCACGACAGTCCCTGTTTATGGGATATTATGAGCTCTTCATAATATGAGCTCTTCATATAGGACTCGGATCACAAGGTGGCAGGTGATAAAGGTTCTCTGGAAAGGATGAAATTCATCTGGAGGTGCTTCCCACTTCCCTAACGAAAGCTATTTTTTCATGACGACTCTCGGGGTGGAGCTAGTGGAATGCTAAAAGGAGGTCAGAAGGAAGGCAAGCCGACTGTATAATAAACTCCCCAACAAGAAGGAAGACCAAAGGACAGAAAGCAGGACAGAAGCAAGACAGACACACATAAACGGGCCTTAAGTCTACGCCGGCATCAACCGTACATAATTATAATGTTAACACATTTGTATAACTCCCTCAGATAACTTGATCTCTTTCTAATAATAATAATAATAATACATTTAATAAAGTGCCCTCGGAGAACTCAATCTCTCTCTCTCTCTCTCTCTCTCTCTCTCTCTAGGTGCTTTACGATTTCTAGGCACTTTACATTGCTGCAAAGGAGGCATGATCGAATCTACATTGATTTGCAGAACGGCATTGCACATCGAGCTCCAGCTGCTAAGTTCTATCGATGCCAAATAGTAAAAGACGGCTAATACTAGCCATAGAAAATGCTCATGGCTGTGAAATGTCACATCACAGTGACATTGTCACTGAGAGGCAAGGCTTCGGGCACGACTAGATGGGGGGTCAAATTTCTTGTCAGCTGATAAGTGGAAAAGACAAGCAGCACCCCTGCAGCAGCAACTTGCAGTTGTGCACACACACACACACACACACACACACACACACACACACACACACACACACACACACACACACACACACACACACACACACACACACACGTGCACACACACAAACACACGCGCACACACACACGTGCACACACACACACGCACGCACGTACACAGACACACACACACCACACACAAACACGCGCACACACACACACGCACACACACACACACACACACACACAAACACACGCGCACACACACACGCACGCACACAGACACACACACACACACACACACACAAACACACGCACACACACACACTGCGCCGACTGGTGGGACCTCGATAGTTACAGGTGGGGCTCACGTGGCAACAGCTACCAGAAAGCATGACAAACACCAACAGCTCATCGCTGGTGGCAGATGCTCACAGTGACTGAAGGCAAGGTAAATCGCACTCCCACATGCAAGGACACAAACTGGTCCTCCGAGCGAGTCAAGCACGCAACTATCGGCGGTTAAAGGGTGGCGCCGTAGCAATGGTACATGCAGGTTGCAGCCAAGGCTGCAGATCTGCTCAACAAGAGCTGCTTTTCAAGAGGCGTGTTGGGAACCAATGGCCGAGCGCTGACTTCAGAGTTGGTCAGCTGGTCAGACAGCAGCCGAGCACTAGCTCCTCTAGTCACGGTGAGAAGGCAAGATGGAAGTCAAAGTCACGGCAGCAAATGCTGACGACAGCAGCTAGGCCGAAGCGACTGACTCAATGACGCCAGTCGTGCCCAGACGAGCCCCGACCAACTCACGAGCTCTCCACTAACGACTAGCCCGGCGGCTGGAGCAGGCGAGCTTTGGCACGCATGCGGCCACTCACCACGCGCATGAAAGGCAGACGACGTAAAAGAAGGTCCGTGGATTGCTGATAGCGTCGTATTTCGCGTAGGACGTTTGATGTCTGCGGCTTGAAGCGGCGAACTGGTCCTGCTCGACCTGCACCTGATCGCATGCGAAACGACATTAAGCCAACGAGCACTGTGCCCAGGGCCGGCGGAAAGACCAGCGCTGACTAAGGGACAGCAGAGCAGGAGCTTGCGCCGCCGGCTGTGGCAGTTGTACAAGCGCACCGATTGTCGCAGCAACACGAAATTCTACATAGCAGCAGCAGCACGCGGCTTCCACGACGAGTGCTCGAGACAGGAGGCTAGAGCAGTAAATGCTGAGCAGATACTGGCCAGAGCTTGGCAATGGAGCAGCAAAGTGCTAACATTGCGCTGCTGCTGCATCACGACCTGATCGAAGCGCTGACCAATTCCTACTCGCCAGCTGCAGCGATGCCAGCACTAGCGGCAGCAGCACCGATGCGCTGAAAGCTGATAGGCATGCGGCGAGGGTCTGCTCAGGCAATCGACTGGCATTCGGTGCATCTGCAAAGAAGCAGGCAGCAGCAGCAGTGGCCAGGGTGTGGGTGTATGAGCAAGGAAGTGAGATGACGTATGGAGACCTGGCAAATGAGCTCTGTCGGTGGCGGCCAGACTGAAGGGGAGCACGCTCAAAAGGTAGGAGAACCAAAGAGGAAATGCTCAAATGGAATTGTGTCTGCTCCACCGAGTCATGCTCCTATACCTAGTAGCTGGTCGATTCCTGCAGACCCTAGACACTCTGCTACCCAAGGAGCTGTTGGAAACTTCGACAGCATCCAAGTGCCTGCGCTGTGCTCGGCTCCAGTAGCCTGTGACAAGAGTCGCTGGTTCAAGTGACTTTTGATCTTGACCCAACCACCAGGTCGTGGGTTCGAATCCTTCAGTTGGGTGATTCTGTATTGCCCATTGGAAGCGATGGTGATAGCCACCCAGGCTCTTCTGCGGGCTATACAAATGAGGCTGTTGAATCAGCTAAGATTCTTTTTTTTAAAGTTGCCACTTGGCTTGCATGTCGCGTGGCACAGGCAACTGCCCGCAGCCAAAGGATAGAGAAAGGGGTCTACGGTAGGCAAGCATGGACCAAAAAAAAGGGGGCAGGAGGAAAATCCCACGAGGGGATGAAGCCATTGCTCGTTGGGCTGTGCGCCTGCTCGGCCAGTTGCTAGGAGCAGGCGGGGCAGAGCAAGATCAGCAGAGGGTCCAGGCCGGCCGACAAATGCTGGCAGAAGGACGAGAATCTTAGCCGAAACACAATGAGGTGCAATTTCTCTTTTCTTTTACAGCACACAGTCTGCCTACCAGGTGTAGACAAAACAGGCAAAGAGAATACTTGCCATTCGACTGTTGTGCCACTCTGCAAAAGGCAGATTCTGCGCGACCCCTAGCCGAACATATGTCTCCTGGCTGCAGCGAGAACAAAGGTGCCTACGGTCGACTGCCCGTAGGGCCAAAACGTCTATGCCGGAACTTCAGCGGCCGAAACTGCAGCAGCCCACTGCTATCCCTCAACCGATTGAGAAAAACAAGCTCCCATCCATAGAGCACTAAACACGTGATAAAAGCAGAGGGCAGCCATGTTCCCGGCTGGCTTGGTTGGAGAACCTCAGCACCACCAACAGACAACCACGACGATTCATAAAGGTAGCACCTGGCCAGTGGCAGCAGCAGCCACCCACAGATTGGCTTCGATGCTCCTACATGCCAAAAACGCTTCTGAACGATTGCAATAGGACACGGGATAAAGGCGACTCTAGGCCTGTCCCCCTTACCTTTGAGGATGTACGACCGTTAGTGAGGAAATAGGTAGGACTACTGCAGTCGGTTTATTTACAGGAGAATTTTGACGACCAGGCTTACACAAGTTGAGGTCAACGAAGCAGGGCAGTTGCAGTGAGAAATCCATCGACAATAACCATGTTACATAGAACCAAATGCCACCTCAAAGAATTCTACCAGTCACTGACAGGCAGATTGTGTTCTCGCAGGTACACTGAATACCGTGTCGAACTTTCTGCTATGGGCGCAGCGAGTTAAGTTGAATACAGGTTCATAAAGTTACAAACAGGTTACATAAAGTTAAAGGGTAGCTGATTTAGCAGCCTCATTTGTATAGCAGCAGAAGAGCCTGGGCGGCTATCACCACAGCTGGCAGTGGGCAATGAAGGATTGCTCACTGCTGGACTCCAACCCACGACCTCGGTCTCGAAGAATGAGCACCTCACCTCCTGGGCCAAGACCCGGGGCTACACCCCATCCAATGCTGAACTGCCATACTAACTGCAACGAATTGCTGCAAAAGCTGAGTTTAGCCATCACTAGGACCTGTTGCCTAAGGCTGTCGGCCGCACGACAACATTCAGCTGCAGGGCATACTTCAAGAAGCTTCTAGAAACTTGTTAACACAGTTCCTTGCCGAAGCAACAAGCATTACACACACACACACACACACACACACACACACACGCACACACACACACAAACATACACTCACCAGCCTGATGTAGCACGGCAAGAACTCTTAATACTGAGAAAAAACTGGTATTGTATCACTAATTCGAGTGCTTCCTGATAAGAGCATGTGACACGAGAGAGTACACAGATTATAGACACATCGAGCACACCCACACGAGATCAACCAGTCAGGGTGCATACAATCCTAACATACGTAGACAAACAAGTCCGACTGACACTCGTGGGATCTACACTTAGGCCCATGGTGAAGAGGAAGTTCACGACACTGACCACTTCACCCGTCTACTGTCATGCCACTGATCATTAAGCTGGCTCTCTTGCGATTGAACGAATGCATTCGCGGCAGACGGTCTTCATGGGCAGGGAAACGCACGGAAGTAACAGGGGCAGCAGCAAGAGCTGGGAGCTGACAATGACTCGTGTGTAATGATGCTACGGCCTACATTTCGTGGTGGCAACTTCAATACTGACGGACGAAGAGAAAATGAGCCTGTGATGATGCTGGGACTAAATTTCGTGGGGGGGGGGCAATTTCTACACAGACGGACGGAGAGAAAAATGAGATGCAACAAATGCTACCACAAATAAAAAGAGGATGGCTGCAGCGTCGCTGCATCTTCGTCTTCTAAGGCACGCACAGCGTCGCTGCCTGCTGCTAAGACATTGACAGAAGAGAATGCCCAAGTTCGAAAACACAAAGGCCCGTTCTTGGCTCGCCGGGCGAAATGTGCCAACGTGACAGTAACGTACGTACAGCCGGCCAGCAAGCTCACTGCAATCAGGTCCGGGCACGGGAGAGTGCAGGGTCAAGCGCACGGGCGAACGTCTCAGCGGCGAGGCAGCCGCGTAACCGCTGAGCAGGGCGGCGGTGGCGCGCTTACTCAGAACAGAATGCGATCGCGCTGCAGCATTGAACAATCGGAAGCCGACAGCGAGCGACGAAACAGTGACGACGGCTTCTCCTCGCTCACGGCGGCCGCAGCGCCGCGAACGACGCCGCAATGACTGCACATATCTCTTTCGCACGGCTCAAAAAATATCGCGCTACCCGGCGGGCGGCACGGCGCGGACGCGGCCGAGCCGCACGCAAGCTAACCGGGAGGCGGTCGATATGGCCGTGCAGCGGCGGCTGGCTGTCCGCTCCGCCTAGTCGGAGTGGGTCCGGGCGGTTTCCTTGCCGGCGGCTCACTCCCTGGATCGCGCTGTGGCTCGCTGGCTCGCCGCCGCGCCGACGGAGCCGGCGCCGACGGCCCAAGGCGGCGCCGCGCTGACGCCGGAGGCGCGGGAGATGAGCCGCGCGCTGACGCGCTGTCGTCAGAAGAAGGCGATGGCGTCGCCGGACGCCGTTTCGAAGTCGACGGCGTCGCCGGCGCCGGCCGATGCGCGGCAGACGAAGCGCCCTCTCCGCGGCGGCCCCGGTGCTCAGGTGGACGCGTCGGTCTGACCATTGGTGCGCAGGTCGAGCAGCATTTCGTCGCGGCGGCTTTTTGAACCCGCGCATGCGCGTGGACTCGCGGCCAAGGTCACTTAGTGGTGGGACCGTCGGCCCGCCCCGCCCCGCTGGGGCTTGGGCGCGCGTGCGCGGCTCATCAGCATGGAGTCGCTAGCTCGTCCATCTATTAATTTAGTAACGAGAAAAGCTGCATATAACTGATTAGCAGCATCGCGGAAACTTGCGTGAGGTTATCCGTGTTAAACATAATCCGGCGTATGAAAATTGCCGCGAAAGATAATTAATCTTCATTGGGGGCTAAACGAATGTTTTACTTGTACAGTTGTTATTATGACTTGACTGGTGCAAAACTCTACAGCTAGGCTTGTCTGTCATGAGCGTTGCCGGTGTCACATCAGAACACTTCTCGCCGACCTGCCCTGGCTCCTGGTCATGCCGAGCTGGTTTGGTCTAGCGGTTAAGGTGTTCGCCCCGACCAAGGTCTTACTTAGGTCGTGGGCTCGAGCCCCGAGGCATATGTGAAGCGCCTGAATAGAGATTAAGTTCTCTTGGGGCGCTATATAAATTAAATATATATTATATATTAAGCAACGCATCAACGCCAAGGTTTTGTCACTCACTTTTTGATCCCTTCATTCTTTGGCTTCAGCCTACCTATCGGATCTACTCCCCCACCGGGCTAAGCGTCGTACCGCCCGGTTTTCGGAATCTAATCGTTTTACCAATACCTTGTACAGACTTCAAATCCTTTGGAGACCATCCCTTTAATTCGTATGCTCCCAAAGCTTGGAATTCACGCCCGACTTCGGTCACAACATCTGACTTGGCCACAGTTAAAAAGAAACTAAAAACTCATCCATTTATCGCAGCATTTAGTAGGCCCCTGTGAATATTTTTTATGCGCTTATGGATGCTGACACTAACCGTAGTTGCATGCTGACCCTGTGCATGTCACCCCTAACCATGTTATTCTTATTGTTTATTGAGCATGCTATCACTAACAATTCGATAGTGCTTCTTTTGCAGCAAATGTAAAGTGCCTAGAAAGAGATTGAGTTCTCTGAGGGCGCTTTATCAAGTGTATTATTAATATTGTTATTATTTTTATGACTTGCTGGAACTCTGCCATGAGAGAAGTCCATGACCACTCACATAAATAGTTAGGGGATACGAGCCCCCACGGTCTCCAAAGTAAATAAATAAATCCTAGCTGATTAAACAGCCTCTTTTTGTATAGCGACAGAAGAGCCTTTACGGCTATCACCACCGCTTGCAGTGGCGATAAAGTATCGCCCACCGCAGGAATCGAACCCACGACCTCGGGACCGAGGTCGTGAAAGCAACCGCCTTACCTAGTGTGCCATCACGGCTCACAAGTAGCCGGAGTGTTCATTAAGTTCGGCGCCCCGATGCTTGCACTCTTTGTATTCAACTACATTTATTCTAGAGACAATTAGACACAGGTTTGTAGCAGCATAACTCTGTGCACGCATGATTGTAAAAGGTATGCAGATGGATTCCGGGAGCACTAAGTTCCTACTTCCAACTGTTTGGACGGATACCATCTGAATTCGTGGAAATGCTAAAGTCCCCGATTGTACATTGCTAAGGTGAGAAAGATGCATGCTCATTAGCGTAATAAGCACTTTAAAACGCTGACTTTAATCGCCCTGCAGTAAAACGAACGCTGTACTGTTACGTTCGCCTTTTATGTCCGGGTGACCCTCACTAGCTCCAGTAGCGACACAAGGTATACAATCTGTGCAGACCTGACGCTCGCAATACGCCAAATAGTGAAAACACGGCGGTCGTAATTCCGAAAGCAGCACTATCAGCAAAAAGACTTGCTGATTCACCATCCTCACTTATATAGCAGCAGAAGAGCCTTAACGCAATCACCATTGCCTGCAGTGGCCAATCAATGGTGGCCACTGCTGAGCTCGATCTCACGACCTGGGTCTTGAAGAGCGAGCACCTTAACCCTGGGGTAATACATAGGTGCAACACAGAATTAGCGAAAACGCAAGTAATTGCTTGTCTATTACTGCTGGTTCGGCAGGGACTTCTCGCAGACTCGTTAACACGTTTATTGCAGCTAACCATGGCGCTATGACTCATTAGCCCATAGAGACAGAGAGACACAGAGAGAGAGAGAGAGAGAGAGAGAGAGAGAGAGAGAGAGAGAGAGAGAGAGAGAGAGAGAGAGAGAGAGAGAGAGACAGAGAGAGAGAGAGAGAGAGAGAGAGAGACAGAGAGAGAGAGAGAGAGAGAGAGAGAGAGAGAGAGAGAGAGAGAGAGAGAGAGAGAGAGAGAGAGAGAGAGAGAGAGAGAGAGACAGACAGACAGACAGACAGACAGACAGACAGACAGACAGAGACAAACAGAGAGATAGAGAGAGAGAGAGAGGGAGAGGGAGAGAGAGTCAGACAGACAGACAGACAGACAGACAGAGACACAGAGACAAAGAGAGACACGAAGAGACAGAGAGAAACAGAGAGACAAAGGGCGACTGCAGGTTAAGGCGACAGACTTATCGCGGCTATTTCTTAAGTGGTCTTCAGTCCTGCAATGATCTCGCGTCTTTTAAGTCTCAGCTAAAGACTCATCTGCTTCGGCCATCCTTTCCTTTGCCTAAGTGAACTTATCTGTTTTTGATTCGGCGCATTCTGCATGCGTATTATTTATACACATGTGCATGATTCAGTTCACATTACAAGCCAAAGGTCTTACTAACCGGTGGCCATGAGCGTCTTCGTGCTTGCTTTAGCATGCTGGCCTAAGCATAATTCTGATTGCTTTTGCATTCTTGATACCGTGCATGTAACTAACACTTGGGTATTGATTCTCTTGAGATAGTTGTAAAGCGCTTTCGTAAAGATAAAGCTCTCTGGCGGCGCTACATAAACGACGTAGCAGTTAAGCCCAAAGTTCATAATGGCATCAACGAAGTTCACAATCACATAATTGTAGGATTCTTTTAGGGAAAATCCTAGTTTCCCCCAAGAATTGCCGACGCCTGGCCTCTGCGGTCCTTAGAAGTCACCGTTCTTTTTGGCTGAAGGGCGTTTGGCGGAAGGCAGCCGCATACGAGGTCTTTCTCGTTGGTAGCTCTCATCGCAGTACAAATACAACGGCTAACTTTGCAGGAGTGCATGACTATGACTAGTCCCCTCCAGCATCTCGCAAGATAATTGCGGATTTCGGATATCTGTAATGCCGTTTTCAAGTATATCTCAATTTTTGAGGATGTTTCTTATTGAGGACGCGGTCAGAACGAACTGCACAGCCGGCCATATGTAGCCTATGGCTATAGCCATATCTAGATATACATATCTGCCATATCTAGCCTAGCCTTTCAACTGCCAATGCCTTTGACCGGGTACCATACGGCAACGAACATGCCAGGGCTGAATGAAAGCTTCGACATGTTTTGTGATATGTGGTTCTCTGCGATTGCTGGGCTTGCCGGCACACTGCAAGTGCAAGCAGACCGGCAGTGCCCTAAATCACCCCAGCTCTAACAGCTGGTGGCTGTGGCCTAGGGACAGGCCAGTGCACGGCTGTGGTCTGACGGCCGTGGTTTATCCACAGGCCGGCTTTGTCCTTCCACCAACTCACAGGATGAGTGGTGGCGGGGAGTCGAGTGGGAGAAGGGGCCGAAAGGAGCCGTGCGCCGGGGGTGGGGGGGCTCCGTGCGTTGGAATAAACTGTTGGTGTTGGGCATCGGCTGGCTCTCTGCTGCGCGGATCAAACAACATGTTCTCTTTATCGGAATTCTCCTCTCGCTGGTCTCAGAAGTGGCGTCAAAGGTATAAGGGTCCGAGTGTAACTAAGATATTGAAAAATAGATTTGTAAGTACTTACCTACTCTGGCCACGCGAATACTGTGCAATGCACCGGGGCACCTTTGTTTCCGAGCCGACGCACGAAGTCTGGTGTTGCAAGAGAGGTAAGATACATCGATTCTTGGCAGAATAATTCATCCGAGAGAAATAGGCACTTAACAATTCGCTCTCATTTCCAGACTTTTCCTCGCGGTATTGCCATTAAGACGCAAGTTCTGTAGGTGCTTCGCCATTCTGCGATGGCGGTGCCACGCCCACAGTTTCTCTGCAGAGTATCGCATGAATTAACTTACTGCATCCACCTCTTGCTACGTGACGTGCAGGAGCTTATTTTTGCTCCGTCCAAGTAGGTTAATCCTACTTTTAAAAGGTGCGTCTCGGTTCAAAGTGGCAATATAGGGATATTCGAGCGGGCGCACGTCATTCGCGAGGCCTACTTTGGAGTCCTTAGCAGAGAGCATGTAGGCGTGACCGGAAGTACGGCGTACACGAGTCGCTTTGGCTGGCTGAAAGCCAACGGGTGGCGCTTGGCTGGTTTGTCGCCACTTGAAAAATGTTGGAGCCGAATGCTCGTTACGTCGAACCAGCACCGGCATAGCATAGCAATATAACCATAATTCCAAATATTTCGTTCTGAGAAATCGCCGGGTCGGTGACCCAATTGCCATCCAATAAACGGAAATCAAGGCATTGCCATCGGGCTAGCATTTACTTACCACACACAACCCACACCATCGCGAGTAGAAACTTCCCCTTCCGAGGTCGCTTGCATGGTCAATCGCCGTCCGTTGTTTTTTTACCCCTTTCGAAAATACTCTCTTAAGGGTAACTGCTGATCGTGGTAAATCGGACTCGTCTAGACTTTTAAAGCCAGGAGGTCTTTCATCGCGAGCGATTGATCTTTTCACCCGTTCATGCATTGAGCCATTTCATTGATTCGATTTATGGAGCCCCGTGCCACCTATGCCAAGCGAAACTCTACCTTAATAATAATAATAATAATAATTCACCTGACAAAGCGCCCTCAGAGAACTTAGTCTCTCTATAGGCGCTTTACATTTGCTGTAAAGTGAAATGCAATTGAATGGTAAGTAAAATCATGCTTGAAAAACAAACGAAATGAATAACATGGTTAGGGGTGACATGCACAGAATCAGCATGCAAATGTGGTTAGTGGCAGCATGCACAGTGTCAGCACGCATAAGCTCATCAAGGACGAATCACAGGGACCCATTAAATGCTGTCCTAAATAGGTGTGTCTTCAAGTTCTTTTTAAATGTGGTTTTGACGCAGGTCGGGAGGGAGTTCCAGGCTTTGGGAGCATACGAACTAAATGCACGGTCTCCAAAGAATTTGAGGTTTGTACGAGGTATTTCTAGACTGTTGGATTCCGAAAAGCGGGTGGTACGATGCTTGGCCTGATGGGGGAGTATGTCGAAGAGATAGGCTGGAACCTTACCCACTCTGCCCTTGCCGTCCAGTGATGCCGTAGGTCAGGAACACGCATGACCTTGCCCTGAACGGACCGGTTGCTTCCCTACCAGATCGCGTAAAGCAGCAGGTGACCGTCGACGGGCACGTCGAGGCTCGCGACAGCCCAAAACTGCCAGAACTCGTCATTGAAGACGGGACCACGGCCTCCATACCGGACGCGGTCGTCCCGTTCTGCCTTCGTCGTGGACATCCGGTTTGACATCGATGATGCACTCAAGAAGGCCGCCGGATCACGGAATGCTTGGGCGATACGAATGAGCTTCTGGCACAAGGAAGGAGTGCGGCAGCCGTGCTGCCCTTTACTGTGGGCTCGCTCTGGTCCCGTTATCTAGCAAACCAACGCTGCATCCATTCTCTTTTCGTGCCAACGTAGCGATGAAAATCCTTCGGCTGGGCTACGTCAGCCCTGCAATTATAGATATCGGAGCGATGCGTTGAGGTATCCTCCGCGAGTGAAAGCGACCGTGCCGCGTTTGGAAAGCCACGCCCCCCCAGGCCGCCGGGGAGGACCTTCCAGAGCCATCCAGAACCAGCCCCTTTGAAAATAGTGCGCCTGTCATCGTGGGAATACGTATTTTGTACTTCTAGAATACGTCAGACCATATAGATGGTCCACCGTGCACTAGCAAGTCTACACATTCAAAAGCCGAAGAGAGATAAAGTATGACTAACTGATTATCATGTCAGATGACAGTCATTCTAAGGCCGAAACGGGCTTCTTAATCGACGTAATGCAGCGTATCGCACCGGACAGAACGAGACGATGAAGTAAGCAAGTTAGCGACCTAAACAAGGACGATCAACGTATTTAATTTGTTATGTGCACTGTTTAACCACGTTATAAGACTGTAACTTGGACTAGGGAAAGGGCGTACGCCATTTTCCTCTCGACCTTCCCCGCCCTAGTTACGTCGGCGCATAGTCACATGACTGTCTAAGGGGAACGACGCTTCGGTTCTCTTTATAACGAGCCGCATGCGCATACAAAAACTGAGGACTAAATACTACTGGGAAACTTTGGCTACACCAGAGCTACAGTGGGACGCTGAATAGCAATGAGGCAAGCGCTCGCGAACGTGAGAAATGACGTCCTCAGCTAACCCACGACGGCAACCAGCCGTGCTCTCGTGGAATACCGACGAACGATCGTAAAAAAAAAGACGGGGACTCTCGCTCGCGAAGCGCGTCTCAGCTCGCAGAGGCTCCAGTCCACATGGCCTTACCGCGGCGGGAGTAGGGAATAGCGCGGCCACTTAACAAGTCATGGGGCAGCCGATCTCTCTTCGTTCTTGGACGGACGCGGCGTCTGGACCGCCAGCGAGCGGCGAGTGATAAGCGACTGGGACTACTCCGTGCCGCACTTAGTCCGCGTTCGGAGCTCTCTTCACAGTTTGACCGACTGCCCAAGGCCAACGGGATCGTCGTGCAACAAGTTGAAGGCCCAGCCTGGTGACTCAGAGCTGGCCGTATAGCACATCAGCAGCACTGGCTTGCGAGTCCTACGAAGGTATAGAAGGCAGCTCCTTTAAAGACAAATTAGTCTTTGCTAAGGATTGGTCGAGAGCACTTGATTAATTCCCAGGATGGCTTGCAGAGCAAAGTTTCTAAGCTGTTGAACCGCTCGATCGCATTTTTAGTAAGCGTACTAGAAGAGAACAACTGATCGGGAAGACTGACGAATAGAGATAGAGATGAGAGGAAGCCCCGCTGCACGGTCTACCGCCGGAAAGCACGAAACCTCTATCGGAACGCTATGGCAAAACGCGCCGGTTCAGTAGGGCTACAGCGACGCTTTCTCAACATGCCGCTTTTGGGTTGGCGGGCTATCTCAGAATATCCTCAAAGCTGCTGCGCCCACTCCTACATTCTCATCCTCACGGGAGGATGGGACCGTAAATTAACATCCAAGGGTCCGGCCATCAATCCGCATCAAAAAAGAGTGCCCGTCAGCTGACATCGAATGAGCGGTGGGCGTTCTCCTAATTCGATGGGCCATAAATTGGCCAAAGCACGAACGACGAGCCGTAAGCTCCCGGCCTGGTGATTTGCTTATTCGCTGAGATATTCATCGAGCGCTTGCTTTCTCGGCATGCGCCCGATCGCCGCCCGAATCCGATGCTACTTAAAGATGAGCTGATTCGACAGCTTCATTTATATAGCGGCAGAAGAGCATTAATGGCTATCATGGATACCTCATGCAGTGGGAAGTAAAGGATCGCCCACTGCAGGACTCAAACCCATGATCTGGGTCGTTAAGAGCGATCGCCTCACCACCGAGCTAAGACCTAGTAAAAAGTGCGAAAAGAATTCCCTAAAACCAAAAGAAAGTCTGCACGTCGCAATGTAGTCGCGACAGTGAAACTTTGGGGCGTAATCTCGTTCAGCCTTTCGTAGAGTTATCCCATGTCTAAAATTCCACTTATTTGACTCACCGAGACGCCACAATACCGGGTCCTCAACCGATGATCCATAACCCATGTCACAATGCACAAAATTGCTTTAGCTTTTTCTACATTAGTAAATCTCCGCGGAGTCTTGAACAGGACTTTTTACAGGAAGCTCGCTACAGGGGCAGAAAGGAATGTCACCCTTCTACTTCTTGCATGGATTGAAAACCCAAGAATTCTGCCAGCAGTGGACAGCACCAATGCATTCAAGGGCAATATAATAATAACAATAGCCATAATGCATTTCCATATTGCCCAGCGATAACTAAAACTGTATCAAGCCGCATTGGCAGAATTCGGCTAAAAAGAAAGCATGTCAACTGATTGATTGATAATGGTGTACGCAATTTCGGCGCATGCAAACACATAAGGGAAGATTCGCGTGAAGGAAGAATATGCTTTTTAGTTTATCCCTAGTTTACCGGCTAGTCACGAGATGCAATGATGCCGGTTGGTCCTAAGCTAAAGGCTTTGGGTGCATAGGACCTGAAGGCTGAGTCATCGAAGGAATTGAGGTTGATTGGAGGCACAGCTAAGCAACCGGAAGAGAGAGAGAGAGAGAGAGAGAGAGAGAGAGAGAGAGAGAGAGAAAGAGAGTGGGTAAGGAGATAATAATAATAATAATAATACACTTGATAACACGCCCTCAGAGAAATCAAATCTCTTTCTAGGTGCTTTACATTTGCTGCAAAGGAAACACGATCGCATAATGAGTGGTATCATGTTTGATAAACAACACGAATAACATGGTTAGGGGTGACATGCACAGGATCAGCATGCAAGTGTGGTTAGTGGCAGCATGCACAGTGTCAGCACGCATAAGCACATAAAGGAAGAATTACAGGGACCCTCTAAATGCTGTGATGAATAGGTGCATTTTTAGTTTCTTTTTAAATGTGGTCAAGTCAGGAGATGTCGTGACGCAAGTCGGATGCGAGTCCCAGTCAGTGGCTAGAAGTTACTAATTGCAATCAATAGCAGTCGTCGTTCAGTTATTGGTATTCGCCACTGGCTGCAGCCAATCGCAGCGAAGCCCGGCATCTAGTTTCTGTGATATCTGTCATCATCATGTGTAGTATAGCTTTTGGCTTCTGCCCGTAAATATAGACAGAACTTGAGTGCATGTGACCAGCCGTGCCGTTGCTTTTAAACAAGTCTAGGCACACTTAACAGTTGGACAGCTAGTTCAGATTGAAAATAAGTGCTGCAACGTGGTATCTATGACTTTCACGACAGACACGCCTAGCTACCAGGTCTGGTACCATCCGGAGGATTTAGTTCTCTGTGGGTGCTATATCAAATGTATTGTCATTATTATTGAGTAGGCAAGAAGAAAGATAGGGCAGAATCACAGAAGTCTTGAGAGAAGTCATACATGAATGGACTAACTTGACGATGCTGCCTTTATCTAAACGGACCCGAATGTTTTTGCAGTATAGCTTAACTAAAAGTAGGCGGACTTGACTGCATAGTTAATGTGATCAGCCAGTGAGAGGCCAGTTTGAAAGAGGACACCTAATTTTCTCGCTCATGCTGCAGGAGAGCTGCTGGCTGAGCCCATTTTGAGATAAAACTATGGAGTTGCCGAGTAAATAGGCCCACGGTTAATAGCCTGACATTGCCCTCACTAAATTAAGATAATTGTTTGCCATCCTTGAATGTCAGCAAAGTAAGGAAAATAGGAGCTAAGAGAAGCTAGGTGCTGCAATGCCGGGAAGGATCGAAGCTAAGGTAGAGACGAGTATTACCTGTATAGAAATGAAAGTTTATGGTATCTAAATAATAGAAGCCACGTAGCTACTAAAATCGGCAATAGAAGAGTGTGCATTGTGAAAAGAAGAGAAAGTAGAAGACATCCAAAGGTTACCCATGCTTGAAAGACTTGCCGAATGCTCACCGATTCGGCATCTTGGCTCTGAAATCGCTTACTAAGATAGAGCCTGAACCATTTCAGTGCTGCACCAGTGATGCCATTTGAGGCAATGGGACTCCAAGAAGGACTTGATGATAAATTGCATCAAACGCCATCGAGAGATTCTACATGAGACTAGCTGAGACACTCTGCCTGATTCAATAGTCCTCAAACGTTTGTTATAGACTTGCAGAAGTGCTCTCTGCGGAATGACAAAATGGTGACTGGAATTTACTTGCCAAAAGCTGGTGTCTGCTTTCACTTTTAGCTGATCCTATACCATTATTTCGTGTGTCCTTGAAAGGAATGACAGGAAGGAGACTGGGCGATTTTATTTTTGTACTCCTGTATTAGCTTTCTAGCGATTAGCTCGAAGACGGCCTCTTTGAGAGAGGGGAGGGACAACATTTGAGATTAAGCACGTACCAATGTGCTAGTTGCGGTGGGCTGCAGCATAACAAAGCAATTCAAAAGGAGGAAAGTGACTTTGGAGCTTATGAAGCTTGCGGTCTTCTAAGACCTTAAAATGAACTCCGGGATAAGGTTGGCAGTTGCTTACATGCAGGTGGATAGTGGCGACGGAAGCTCTGACAATGTCCATTTTGCTTTGAGGGAATTTAGAAACACATCTCGTTCGCTTCGAGGATCGCTAGCATGTGCGCAAGTAAGGATATGGTTGGTGGTCGAATTAAGTATTTTGAATCGTGCGTCTGCAATTCAACTACGCTACGTCCATGTAAAAACTGGAAATGGCCTTGCCAATTTATCGGCTTCGAGGATACTTTTGCTAGTGAAAGTAGACTTGTTTTCATGTAAGCCAAGTCGAAAATGTTTTCTTTCGTAACCACGCTTCCTCCTTTCGAATGAGCGGTGACTGTACGGAGCGAGTGGGTGTCATGGTTTAGTACAGCACCCACTTCGCCTTCGACAAACAGGAGCGAGAAATTTTAGCAGTTTAACTTTCAATGTATTCACCTTTCATTGGATGACAATCGGGCTGCTCTTTCGATCGCCGATTGACCGGCTGCACTTTTCGGCTTTCGGGCTGCGGAATGGTGAGGCAAGATAAGATTATGGAGGGGGTTGCAAAGGAACGAGAAAAAATTCGGGAGTAAAATGCGTCGCGGATGTAGCAAAATTAATAGGCTCTTTGGTAGGGGGACCAAAGGCCTCGCATTTGGAAGATGACTTCATTTGCCTCATACGCCGCATAATCTTAGCACCAAGTTTTTTCGTAGCCATGCCTGTGAGACTGGAACTATGTTGAAGAGTGCACGCCCACTAAGCAGTTTGGAAAATGCAGTGCTTTCGGTAGCGTTCGGACGTCGCGGGCGGTTGACCCGTGAAGATTAAACTCGCCCGCCGCGTCCCCTCTCTTGCAAGTGGGTTCAGGTCGAAATAGCTGATAGAACCTGAGCCTCCGTTGTCGGAGATCGTAAATTGAACTCCCGAGCACCACAAGAATAATAATAATAATAATAATAATAGCGCTGACATTAGTAATACATTTGTGGTTCGCCCAAAGAGAACTCAATCTCTGTCTAGGCACTTCGCATAGAATGGAAAGAAAGCACACGAGGTGATAGGCCGGAATTCATTAAAGGGGCACCGAACGTTCTAATGGGAGGGCTTAACCTTGACCTTTCCCGAAGCCAGCAGTGGTGGTCGGCACGCGGAGGGTCAAGGTTCAGAACCCTAAGTTATGGCTGGCCAAATGTAGGTAGGTCTACTTATGGCCGCTCAACAGAAGTCTTGGTTGGACATCAGTTGAACAGAAGCCGATGCTAAACTACTGCACGACGAAAACGAAAGTCACTAATCAGCCAGTATTCGGAGTCACTGAAACCTGCCTGCTCGTCCCCTCCCCCTTTTTTTACTAGAGTAATACACCAATTAACCAAAATACAAATGTATCTTATTTGTCAGGCCAAGAAGGGTGCAGTGACCGCACGAGTAAAGAAGTGGTCGGCCGTGCTCCGTGATAGCGCACGAATTTTCTAAAAGACGCCTCCAATATTCGTAGGACCAACCTGAGACTGGATGGGAAACGAAGCTGCAACTCGCATAGATAAACAAGTTCTGGTTACCGTTTTGGGTACAATCTTCTTCGAGCACTGATTTCTGTAGACTGCATCTGTAAACTATTAGCCAAGGACACGCATGCTCGGCCAGCCTGATCGTCTGCTCTCCTGGAATCTCTCATCAGCGGCTGTTTAGCTCATCCCAGAAAGCATTCTTCAAGATAAGCTAGCCGCTGGAGCAGTTGGCCACATGGCCGCTTGAGGTGCATATTTACGCCCTCTCCTCGACCCCCCCCCCGACTCACTCCCGAAATCCTTTGGAAACGACATCTCATCCCCAGCTACCTACTCAAGCGTTTCCTTGCCGGCCGACTCTTTTCACTTTGTTGCCTTCTGTCCTGCTTGCTACCATTTCAACTGTCCGAATGCCACCACACTTCTTATTTTTTTCTGATGGGTCGTGATTTGAAGCTGGTGACAATCGAGATCGTATCGAAGGCCGATGTTATGCAGTTTTTACCATTCGACTCAATAACAACAGATACACGCTGTACAGCTCCTGATGTTTTAACACAGTGGCCGAGTCTCATGACAACGTTGCACGATCTCGATCGCCGGATCTTCGATAATTGGGCGTGCCTAACTCTCTTATCGACCTCGAAACGAGGCCCACAACTACATGTTGGTCGTGCCAGGACCTCAGCATCCCCGTGGGCTTGGCATCTGTCATGACCAAACGCACGACACCAGCAACAAGCAAACAAGCTGCTGAGGCGACTTCCGTGCGACACGATCTGTAGGCGACTTCCGTGCGACACGATCTGGTCAGACAGACAATGCTACACTGCAGTTGCTGTCGGTAAACTAAGCAGAAAATCTAAGCCCTACGGGTTAGAGCCCAAAACAGTGAGGTGGCGTCATCTTAAACGATGGCTGGCTACGCCAACACGAGTGAAGAGCAAAGCCGAGCAACCAGCGGCCGACGTATCGGAGCTCGATCGTGACTGACGTTAAGTGAGAGCCACTGACTCCGATGGTTAGCATTGTACAACAAGCGCATTAGGCAGGCAGGTAGGCAGGGGTGGCAAAGGTGGCGCAAAGCCAAGCGTGCCTGCTGATTGTGAGCCCGCGGATCAAAGCGGACATAAGATACTGTACGAAGTCACGTCTGAGTATTCAAGAGAGACCAAGCCTGCACAGAGGCTGAGCTTTGCTGCGGAAGACAACGCACAAATAGGCTTTTGGCTGGCCACTCGTTACGACCAACAGGCATCGATGACAACAGCAGCTAGCACAAGCTGTTTGGTTTCCTCACATCACAGTCATTCAAGCAAGTACAGCATGGGATTTGGAATGCATGGAGATGCCAAGTGAGGCGGTTAGCCATCTGTGTGCACAGAATATGCTTCGGTAAGGAATGAGGCACTGGGTCAGTACATAACCTCAGCAGCAGACAGGCCGGGTGGACCATCGGGCAAGAGTTAGCGGCAGGTCAAAATCGACCAGCAGGTAATGAGCAAAGCAGCACAGGAGCGGCAAGTACACAAACAAATACCGCATCGGCACACTCACATCGGCAAGCCACAGCTGTGCTGTCACCCATCCACCGATGTAGAGAGGTTACAAGAGCGAACAGCACTGAAAAACGTCGACAGGCCGTCAGTATATAAAGAAGCCGTGCATGATGGAATGCTTTTGCCACGTACTACCGTCTCCTCCGCACAAACTCGGTCGGACCGCTGCTGCCGACGTGTTTCATGACTGCGACCGAGTCCATCAACAACGATTCCAGATGCCGGATTCCAGCCTGGCGGCAGGGCAGCCAGGTGTTAGCTGGTTAGCGTGCCCGGTGCCACTGCAGGCGCTTCCCGGTCGCCACAGCAAGCAGTGCACAGAGCAGGGCACGGCTCACGTGATCGACGGCACCATTTCTTCCTCGTTGAGTGTCAGGTGCCCCCCAACGAGTGCTTTGCATTGTGAGGTTAGTCCGGCATTGGGTCTCGCTCAGGGTTCAGAGAAACGATTGCAAGCGTTAGTTCGTCCTTGCTGCGCCGGCGGCGGCCTACAAGCGGTCAGTCGAGGTAAAGTGAGCGACCGGCTCCAGCAGGCGGCTGCTATGCTCAGCGAGAGCACGAGGCGTTGCAGTGGCATCATGCGGTAGCATCGAGCCAGCATCGAGGCAGGCGGCGGCAGCAGCAGCGCAGGAGTGCAGAGAGCGGCGGGCTGCGCCGATGAGCCCTGCGAGCGAGCGCTGGGCGAAACAAAGCTTGCAACCAACGAATTGCCAGGTCGTCGCTTCAATTTATTTCCATCGAAAGGCCGAGCTTTGCTGGCTGTCAGCTGATCCGGCGCATCGTCGCGAGGCTTTTGCTCGCAGCCCCAGCGCGCGAGCTCACTCGCTTGCTCACTCTCTCTCTCCTCGCACCTGCCGCGCTTGGCCGTCACGGGCCAGCACGTGACTGACTGGTACGGTTGCAAGGCAAGGAGCAGCTAGACCGAGCACCGAGAGAGGAGCACCTCGTGTGCGCATGGCTGGCGTGCCGAGTTCTTGGAGGCGTTGCGGCTTGTATAGAACTCGTGAAACTCAACAGATGCAAATAGCAGCACACTGCTGCTGGCACAATGGCACCTACGAATACTGCCGATAATACCGCTAATGCTAATAATAAATCACGTAATCCTACGACAAAATGAATTCGAGGGAGATGCACCGAACAAGAAACCATATCCAAACCGTGCTCGGCACGTGCTGCTTAAAAAGGAGGCAGCAACAAAAAGTGAGAATTCCCTTTAACAATTTTGGAGGAGTCGTCTTCGCACTCTAGCACTGCTGAGACGAACGTTCCAGAATGCGCCTCCTTCTTTTCTAAGAGGAGCTGCTGCCAGGAGCAGCCCGGCTGCAGTCTCGCTGCTGCTGCTTCACTTTGCAGCAGCAGCGAGACTGCAGCCTAGTTCGTGCACGGGCAACACTGCAGCGGAGCACTAACCTCCTCAAAATGCACAGCAGACATGCAGCCTCACATGCGATGGTATGGACGCATGGCAGCAGCCGCGTGACGTCGTGCCTTTGGCAGCGGACCTGCAATGATCGCTCACAGGCTTGTAGCGCCGCCATCCGGCCAAGCGTTGCCAACGACACGCAAAAGACACGATGGCCTGCTGATTGCATGCAGCCAGATTCGGATCACGACGATCTGGGCGGGTCAACAGCCTTTGGCTATCCAATCATGCAGAGCCGTGCAGCTGTTTGGCAGCCGTTGCGGTCGTGTTTTTTGTCCCTTCGAGCCAGCCACCTTCACTTCCGGCAAGATTCAAGATGTAGCTAAGAGTATTGTATCACAGGCTGGCGCATCAAAGCCGATGCCGGAAAACGTGCAGTGGTGGTAGTGGCAACAGCCGCAGCAGCCGTTGCAGCTACTGCAACAGTCCCTCCATTGCTCGAGCACCATGGCTAATGGCTATAATAATGCTTCCGGCCGCTGCTCGCTGTCAGTCTTCGGTGAATGCAAGCAAACGGCCCACGAGAACTGGCTGGCAGCACTGAGTGTCGTCATTGCTCCCCGAACGGCAGAGATTTCGCGGTCTAATCTGTGCCGAAACATGCTCGTAAAACATTCGTAAATAAAAATAGCGAAAAACTAAGTGCATAAAAACTATCGGTAGCAGCAGCGGAGGCAGTGGCAGCCGCCATACTGCAGCCGCACCAAACGGAGAGAGAGAGAGCTGCTGCTGTCTGCGGCACTGGGCTGTCTGCACTTGCTCTCGTCCAGGCATCAGCGACAGCGACGGCAAACGAGTGAGCCTTGCTGCAGATTGTCGACATCCGAAGGGTTTCGTCAGCGCTGCCCCTAGCGCACATAGGACATGACAGACATACCGGCTGCAGAGGGTTCCATGACTGGATAGTCAATTAGCGTCGGCGCAGGAAACCCGTAGTGCCCGTAGTCTGGCACTGCGTAGAACAGACCAGCGGAGGCGCCAGGAGCATCCGAGTGGCCAGCCGCCACTAGCGGTGGCATGCCGCCGGGGCCGGCATGGCTCATGTAGGCCACGGGTGACATCGGGGACGGCAGGTGCGGCGCACCAGCCTGCCTCGGCGAGAGGATGAGCGGCGTGCCGGCTGCCGCGGCCGCCGCCGACGGAGAGTGCATGCCGGCGGCGGCCGCGGCGGCTGCCCGAAAGCTGGCCGTTATCGCGGCCGCCTGCTGCGGGTGAATGGTGAGCGGAGGGCCGAGCATCCTCTGCTGAAGGTCTGCAAAGGACAGGAAGGTGACACAATGGGCTGACTATCGACGGCCGACCATGCGGACGGGTGCACGACGCCTGCCGATGCTCTGCCCTTGTGGCAGGCAGCGGCTATCAGGTGGCACTAACGCCGCACGTACCTTGCATATGAGCCTGGTTGAGGCAGGCCTGTGCAGCAGCTGCATCGGCCATGTAGGGAAAGCCGGCGACTACAAGGCAAAGCGGCGATGCTACAGATACCGATAAGGACGACGACGACGTCGAGGCTCGACTCTGCACGTGCCGCACGTCCCAGCCTTGCTGCCAAGCATGGCAGACCCGGTGCCCCGAGCGCGGCTGAGCACCGGTGAGAAATTGGCTCATCTCTATACCAGCTGCACCTCGTACCCGTGCCAGCACCAGCAGCAGCAGCAGCAGTGCAGCAACCAGCAGCAGCAAAGCAGCCGGCGGTGGTGAATTGGGGGGGGGGGAGGGTGGACAAATTGGGCAGAGTGGCAAAGTGTCTTCTTTCTTAAGGCCCACAAGTAATCTAGGCACGCCAAGCATCGTAACAGTGTCGAACGAAGATCAGTTTTTGCCGCCGAGTCTCTTTTACTTGGTTTCGGCCTCGATGGCTTACTCCGGGCTGGCTTGTGATCCTTGCTTTTGCCAAAACTGCAGGCCCAGTTTCGGCATTGCACACTGAAATGTGGCATTTCTCTTCCCTCTGCCCATGTAGCCCCCTTAGCTAGGCCGCGGAAAGTACTCCGCTAAAAGAGAGAGCTCCGACAGAGACCTGCGAAAACTCTGTCGTCGACTCTCACGCTTACTTAGTACTTCCTTGGGTCTTAGCAAGGTGCAAGTTGCCCACACTACAATCTTAAAGTCGTCGGTTCGAGCCCTGCAGTAGGCATTGACAGCTGCAAGAGTGGCAAAGCCACTCGGGCTCTTCTGGTGCTACAGAAATGAGGCCATTGAATCAGCCGATAACTTCTCTTTACTTTACATTAGCAAGAATTTTGGGCCAAGGCTGCATTCGAGCCCAGAGCCTAGAGTAAAACGCATGTAGCAGAAGGAGCCTTTGCACAGCTGCACGGGTTAAAGATAGGCGCCCATAGAGGACGACACTACCGATTGACGACGATGGAAACGAGTTAGTTTGTGCTGCCACGGAGACGAACGATGAAACATGTAGCATACCCTACACGAACCTGCCGCAGATAACAGCACAATTATCCAGTATATGGATCGAGGAGCTTCTCTGGACAGTGCCCAAAATCTATTTTTCCCATGTGAAATTATAGCTGACTACCAAGAACTAGCCAAAAGTGAATCTGTTTGATAAGGTTTCGTTTCACTCAATTGTCACGGAGAATTAATTTTGATAAAATTAGGAATTCTCGTTGATCTTGTAAATTAGATGGGGCACAGTCACCTCGAAATGTTATTCGCATTTTCTTTAGCCTTCATTATCCCCCAAAGGACTCTATTTTACCCCAGCCGGGAGTAAACCAACCAGTCTCCATGTCCCCTGACCTGTCTGATTGCATGCACTGAGGCTCCTCATGGCTTCTGACCCAAGGATACGAAAAGGCAGGTCGCCGACCGTGCAAGATCGCTGAGCGACCAGCTTCCAGTCATGCACACCCGATGGTGTAGAGTGGGCACTGTGCAGTGCAGTAGATCAGATCGGAACTGTTTGAATGGCCAACAACCCAGCAATTGCAGCAGCCGCAGCAGCCGCAGTGGTGCAGTAGCTGCAGCGAGGCACCACCGTGTGAGACGCCACTGTGAGCTGCCACCGCTTGCCACCTCGGCTGCAAGCACCCTGGCTTACTGCTGACGTCTTCAGTCACTCTATTACTAGTATCTGCAAAAGCAAGACCGTAGGAGAATACAGTGAAGCCTCGATTGAGCATGATGCAGACCTAAATGGAGCACCGGCTAATGAGGTTACCAGTCCCACGTGGCAGTTTAAAATAGCAAACCAGCATAGTCCAGATAATCAAGCTCGTGGCTTTTACAAACAAAGGTCCAAATGACCTAGCAGGGGGTGTGTTTAATTCCCGAATGGCCACCGTATGACGATGCCTTGTACAGAGTTCTCTTTGCCTAGAGCTGCTTCCAGCATTCACTCATTTGCTGCTCACTTAAGTGACGAGTTCCAAAGGCTGACATAGCAAACTGACCGTGTGAACAGCTCGAAAGATGCAGACGGTATCAGACCTTATGTGCTTTCACTGAGCACCGCCTGACCGATAGCCTTTCCAAAAGAAGCACAAACGATGGCTGAACTTGCTCTTGCTGTAATGGAGTGCACTCACCAGCCGATCTCGGTCAAGATTCGGTACATTACATGATGCAATCGACTCGACAGTGCGATAGGTAGAGCCACTAGACAAACGTACCGTAGACCACCCGATTAACAAAGGTCATAGCAGGCATTTGTGGTTCCTCCAGCACCTTGCCAAATTCTGCCACATTCTCACCGAAGAGCAGAGGTGCAACTAATGACAAGGCTACAATTAATCTTCCTGAGACCGGCTATGGTAATTAGGGGGTTGCTTACGAGCTGCCGTCATGTTGGCTGCTTGTTGAGCAGCCATCAGTGCCTTGGTGTTGTCCCTGTATGTTCCATTCATGATGGCCAGTTCCATCAGCTGGATCTTCTTCAGGTCGTCCTCACCCTCGGGCTAAAAAGAGATACCAATAATAATAATAGTAATAATAATAATAATAATTATAATGCACTTGATAAAGTGCCCTCAGAGAACTTAATCTCTTTCTAGGCGCTTTACATTTGCTGCAAAGGGAAATGCAATTGAATGGTAAGTAAAATCATGCTTGAAAAACAAACAAAATGAATAATATGGTAAGGGGTGACATACAGAAGGTCAGCATGCAAATGCGGTTACCAAAAAATTACACCAGAGCCAGGCCACTGATGCCAGTTCGCTCATGCAGTGCATTCTCTAAATGAGTGTGTGCCTGCGTGTGTGCGTGTGTGTGTGTGTGTGTGTGTGTGTGTGTGTGTGTGTGTGTGTGTGTGTGTGTGTGCATGTGTGTGCCCACGTGCATCCATCAAGCACTGTCATCGCTGCTCTAATCGTGGCTACGAGATGAGACGAGTCCTAAATGGCTAAGGCGATTGCTATTTCTATCTCGGTAAACAAACCTTGGTTGGCAGAGCTAGGCCAGTAAGCCACCAATCAATCACCTGCCGCCATCCCTGCAGAAGTCTATGTGAGGCAGTGAGCCATCCCTCCCCCCCCCAGTGCTTCTGTTGCATTACCCCGTGACAAGGTACGACTGATGCTTCGGGATGGGAGGACGTGCCTTTGAGGTCAACCATTTCCACTGCTTCAGCACATAAAAATGTCGTCGACTCATTGACAGGTCACACTTTATTATGTTGATCAGCCGGCTACTTGGCACAGCTGAGACCCTAGAAGTCCGAATAATTATTTTTGAGATTAGCAAACAAGAATAGGTAATGCTGCACTGTACCCATGATATCGACAGTAGTGGCCATGCCACAGATACCAACGGCCAAAGGGAGTGCAGGGGGAGTGGCTGGAGACAGTCTGGGATCTGTGGGAGGGAGTCTGGGATCTGTAGCCCCCCCCCCCAGCTGTAGCTGACATGGCGGTGGCCAGTGGCAGGTCAAAGTCCGGCCTGCTGAAATCCCCGGTACAGCTACTACTGAACGGCTGCAGCACTCACATGCATGATCAGCTGCTGCAGCCCACCATGTGCGATTGCCCACCCGATCGCCGGATCGATTGAGAAGAGGGATTGGGCCTTGGCACTCGGCAAGTCTGCTGCACTTGCAGACAACGAACAAGTTGACAGGACGGTTGCTAAACGCAGGACCAGCTCGACGGATGCCAATTCCGGTTCACTGAAGAGTTGAAGTGACCTTGCGCTGCATGTCAATTGTACGCATTGCCTGGGCATGCTCTGGCCAACGGGAAGGCTGTTAGGCAAGCACCAGCAAGCGACAGCAGTATACCATGAACCGAGCTCCAGCTTGAAAAGGAACCGACCGCAAGACAACACGCCTTCAGAGCAAGCATGCCGGCTCAGCTGTGGCTGGCTTGCCGAGGCCCAGAGGAGAAATAACTCTGCTGGCTCTGCAGGTGAGAGCGGGCATCGTTGCCGAGCTCTCAGGGGTCGAGCTAACGTGGAAGTAAATAAGGAAATTGCCAGCCGCCATGGCTAAGAAGATTGAAAGGAATTTGCAAATTCACACGACCCCACTCGAGCTCTACTTCGAGGAGGGAGGAAAGGTAACTTTAATTTCTACAGATGGGCTGGCATCGATTAATGCACAAACGACAAGCGGCCTCGATTTTTGCATTTGCTCACGTCCTACTCCCTCGTCGGGTGGTTCGGCTGAAACGGTGCAGCCAGGAGACACTTGCCATATGCTCGAGCTGATGCTGAGGCTGGCAGCGGTGGCTCGGGATTTTTCGAGCATTGGAAGAGGAAGTCTCTTCTTTTCCAGCCTCGGGGTGAGTGGGTGGGCTCAGCCCGCGTGAAGCCTAGAGCAGTCCATCGGCCCCCTCCCAGGTGCCCGCGCCGGCCACCCGAATCCTCATGACGTTCTAGCTCCTGTTCATACCTCTCTCGAGAAAAAGGCCTTGCTTTTGTGGTAGAATTTCTGCACCAGCCTACCGGCTTAGCCGACGGAGCAATGAGCAGGTGATTCGTGAGTGCAAAAGTCCATAGACTTCCAACGTAATAGTTTCTAAACGTAAATTTCTTCCACACGGCATTTTGCACCGATGCAAGGTGACTGAGGATGGAGAAGAATCGGTGCCGTCTGGACGAGGCTGTCACCTGGTGTGAATAGTGGCGCTACGCCCGCCGGCCGATGCTGCTGCTGCCACTGGAGGTCTCGGCTGCCTAGTTCGAAATTGGTTGAGAGCAGCTTAAGTGAGGCAGCCTCCTGTCCAGATGCAGCAGCAGACTGTAGCGTTGCTGGGCACACGAAATGCAGGCGGCTGCGGGGCGAGCGGCTACGGTCGCCTGGCGATGGGGACCCTGCCAGGCAGTCACCTGAAGCACTTAGGCCGACAGTCAAAGCACGCAGGTCAAAGGACGGAACTTTAAAAGTAAGCCGGCCTCGATGGTGTGGCTACAAGAATGCTGCCGGACCGGGGAGCCTCGGGTCCTTGGACAATTAATTAGGAGTGAAAACATCACTCCTGTATTTAGTGAGACAACAGCCTAAATGAGCAGGTAGCCATCAGTGCCAAGGTAACAGCTCGACGAAGTGCCTTTCTCAGGCGGCCCCCTTTCTCTGCGAAAAGAAAGGGAAACGGTGGGGCCTCTCAATGGTTGAATGCCATAGCCAAACAGCAGCAGCGATTGCTTGCACTGGCCTGGCTGCCAGCCTGCCTGCCTGCCCAGCTGGCAAGGAAGCCGGACACACGAGAGATTGGTGGGTCCAGACCTCGGAACGGCAAGCTGTAGGCTGGGGGAGGGGGAGGAGAGAGAGAGAGAGAGAGAGAGAGAGAGAGAGAGAGAGAGAGAGAGAGAGAGAGAGAGAGAGAGAGAGAGAACTCGTGCGAGCTCCCATCCACCCATCCCACTTCACCCACACCTTCTCGCGGGACTTGTAAAAGGGGAGCACACATCAAGAGCGAGCCCGACGGCATCGAGCTGCCTTCGGCAGGCGGAGATGGCACTCCAAAGCTGAGCCTGCCCCTATTGCCAGGTGTGTGCAGAATCTCGGCTAACGTCTGCAAATAGCTTGCACCGTTTTTGAGAGCAGAGCGCAGCAAGCCATGCGCTGCTGCATGGGGTTGTTGCGATGCTAGCCAGCTGAGCATCGCGACGGGCAGTGAGAGTCGGGCTGCGAGTGGCAGCCAGCGAAAGTTGCACAGAGGAAGTGAGCCCTTGATGAGACGTGATCCCGAGTCCGGCTTCTCTGCACACAGGTGTTGAGCCGACAGCAAAGCAGGAGCTGCTTCCCACTGGAGAAACGTCTCAGCAATGCCTGCAGTCTGCATGATGCACATGGGGGATGAGAAGAGAGAGAGAGAGAGAGAGAGAGAGGGAGAGAGGGGGAGAGAGAGGGGAGAGATAGGGGGAGAGAGAGGGAGAGAGAGGGGAAGAGAGAGAGAGAGAGGGAGAGAGGGAGAGAGAGAGGGAGAGAGAGAGAGAGAGAGAGAGAGAGAGAGAGAGAGAGGGAGAGAGAGAGAGAGGGAGAGAGAGAGAGAGAGAGAGAGAGAGAGAGAGAGAGAGAGAGAGAGAGAGAGAGAGAGAGAGAGGGAGAGAGGGAAAGGGAGAGAGGGAGAGGGAGAGAGAGATAGAGAGATCATGCCCACACGATGGCCTGACAAGCCCCGACGGTGACGTTTTCTTTTTGCTTGATGCTGATTAGACCGTGGGGAAGCAGGATTAACTGCGCATCGAGCTTGCAGGTCGCTGGCAAAGAACATGCACTTTACAGGGGGGAGACAGCAAAGATGTGGGTGAAGTGAAGCTAGCCGAGATGATAAGTGCTGTGAGCAGTTACATAATGCAAAGGCAGAGGCATAGAGTAGAACAGGAACGAATAAAGCTAAGCATAGGTATCACAGTAGTTGACCAGCCTTCTAGGAACTGAAAAAGGAGGAAACTTTCGGCACCCACATCATCCATAAGTATCATGCAGCATGTGCACAAGAATGCACACGTACACTCGTACATGCAGGCATGCATGCACGTGCATGCGCGCGTACACACATGAATACGAACACACATATGAACAGGCATGCACGTGCATGTACATAAACGTGTCAAGCAAATACCAACTCCCAGATTCTCATGTCCAGTTGCACATAACAGTAGCAAATGTGTGCACGTAGGTACATACCACTTGCTAGTGCATGCACACCATCCAGTACATATGCATGCACACACAAGCGTGTAGCACACACACACACATACGCGCGAGCACACACACACACACACACACACACACACGCACGCACACACACGCATGCACAATCAGAGGCACACGCACAATCACTCCCACACTCACTTACAGAGAGAAGTACGCAAGCATGCTGGATTGGTCTGAATCCATTCAGTGTTCTAGCTTTCTAGCTACACGCACCCTGCCCAGGACTCATGAGACCACCACAAGTGGTCGGCCAGTGCATTGCCAGCAGGCTGCTAGCTCTGCTGTACTAATGCACCGTGCCCGAGGGTAGCTAAGCAGTACGAGGGCTGCGCAGACTTCAGCCATTCAGAACCACCGAGAGATAGAAGACGTCAAGCCACTCGGCACCAAGCGAAGCGCTGGCTGTGTACAGGTAGCAGCACAATATGTTATAGACCGCAAGCGCCACTTACGGCCGGCACCAGCAGCTTCTTCACTTCATCGATGGCTCGAGCCATCTTTACGCCAGCTCGATTTTGGCTGTCTTCGACGACGAGCAGGACGTGCAGGTCCTCACTCAGATGCTCCCAGTTGGGCTTGCCACGCATCTGCTCTTCCTAAACATTCGCAAGTGAAACGACATCAACATTGCACTGTCCCTCTCGCCACCGGTCAGGTGGTGCAGCTGGTTGGGATTCGTGGGCACTAGCAAAGTCAGGGTCAGGCAAAAGCAAAGAAATAGCAGCACCGCCTAAAAGAGTAGCCGCAAGTCTTCAAGCGTGGTGCTTCAGTGCATCGCAGCAGGAGACAGGTGGAGGCACTTCGGCATATGACAAGGGTTTGATTTAAGATGACGATCTGCAGGGCTAACGATGGGGGTGATTGATTGCAGCCGGCTCTGACTATGGCATTTTGCCCACGAGAGTTCTCGTAGCAGTGATACAGCTTTCTCAGCGGCACACAAAAAACACACACACAAACACACACACAAGCACACACACACACACACACACACACACACACACACATACACCCGTGGGTCTTAGCCCAGAGGTGAGGTCCTGACATTTCACGACCCAGGTCGCGGGTTCGAGTCCTGCAGCAAGCAATTCTTTATTAGCCATTGCAATCGGGAGCGATAGCCGCTGAAGCTCTCCTGTCACTTAACATTCGATGCTGTTGAATCAGCAGACATTTACTTTACTTTGCTTAGACCACCGGGACTGGCGATTTACAAGCTGTGCAGTCCACTTGTGCAGACTTGACTGACCTTCTTCTTGTCTCTCATGGATCCCTTTCCTCGGATCATGATCTTGCACCCAGTGTCTCTCTCCAGCTGCTTTGCAGTTATCCCCCGAGGTCCCAATATTCGTCCGACGAAGTTGAACTGCAGCGAACAACAGTCAGCACTGGCCTATCTGGCTGGCTGCACTTACACCGACAGCGACCGAATGCCCCGGCTAAGAAAGGGGCACAATCGCAAAGCTTAGAGCACGGAACAATCTTCAAATTTACATCCTAAATGAGCAACTAGTCAAACTTTTGCTGCAGCCAGAGGTCCGTACTGGCAAACCACCAAAATGCCCATCAAGTCAGCTTCACCTTATGTAATCGAAAGGCTCGGCCCGACAGGTGAGTTTGCCTCTGCACAACTCTGTTGATGCCAGCCCTACTACACAGGTTCAAAAAAACGTATGCTAAAATCTGCTTCTTCGGATAATTCAGCTTGAGGCCATCGCTTAGGTAAGTAACATAGTACCCCAGGGCCTTCCAATGAGCAGTGATGAGAGGGCGGGGCATGGGGTGGGCCGGGCATGGGGTGGGGGGGCAGTGCAAGCAAGCAAGCAGACTTCAAGGCTCGTTGCTCACTCGTGGAAAGAGGTAGCCGAGCAACTGCACCTGGCTGCACACGCCTGCGTCGGTGCACTGAGCATAGCAGCCATTGTTATCCGACGTAGAGATGCTGCACAACAAGTGCCTATCCGATGAACCGTCAGCCACTATGAGTTGCAAGTGTCCTTTCGGTGCTGCGGTGAAAGCAGGACTCTGCTGCTCATACAGTTCTGCCATGCCGACTATGGGCAAAAAGGTGGCGAGCAAGCTAGAAGGGGAAGCCAGAGAGATTGAGAGAGAGAGAGAGAGCGAGAGAGAGAGCGAGAGAGAGGACGAAAGGAGGCAGAGACAGACAGAACGGCAGACAGAGATGGCCGGCGACAGAGCGAAAAAAGAGGCACACAGACACGGCTCTCTTTTTAAAAGGTTCTTCAAAGCAGTCATTGCAGAAGACACAACTCGAGATACGAATCGCGGTTGCCCTCAGGAAGGTCAAGATATCTCGGGCTTTTTACTTACGTCCGGATGCTCTTTGACAGGTACATATAGTTTCTCCGTGAGAGTAACCTTCACACCTTCGCCTTCCGGCAGGTTCAAAGGCTTCTTTTCCAAATTAAATAGCGACACGCGAACCTTGTTGATTTCTAAAAAGAATTGCCCAACAGTCTTCGAACTTGTCAGCACGAAAACGAGGGACACGACAATCACGCTTTAGTCGTGCGACGACACAGAGTAGCTGGCATTTACAAATAGCAACACTACCACTGCAGGACTACCTTACCCCACACAAGCGTTGCCACCCCAACCCCTAGGCGAGGCAACTCCCCCAAGCCTTACTTCGAGATAGAGCATGCTCACTCAGCTTTTTGCAGCACGGTTCTGGATGTAAACGTGGCGATTAACAGGTCGAGGTTTTTTGAGAAAGGCCGAAACCAGGCCGCCGGCTGCCTCGGTGTCGTCGGTTGACTTCGAAGGGACCGTGGCAGTGCCGGCCGAGTCGTCGCGTGCCGAGCAATCACGATTTGCTAAGGCTCTACCGAATTCCGTCGGATTCTACTGAAACCATCGCCGTCGCCGACGACAGGACCGGCCGCTACGGCCGCTTAAAAACGTTTACGGGTGTTTTAAAGTATTAATCCTTTCTGCTTGGTATCGGACCTGGGGGGGGGGTAGTAATTAGTCTATAGGCCAAGACGGTGGGGCAGTTCCCAGGAAGAATTCCGTTCGTGCGATTCTGAGCGCACCGAAAGTCAAGAGTAAAAAGTCAGACCAAACAGCTCGGGAGGCCCGGAGCGTCACGCTCGGGAAGCAGCCGCAGGTCTGGCTGCGATGGGTCGAAACGCGGAAGTCGTTGAACAGCGAGGGAAGGGCTGGCGCTCGGGGCTCGCTGACGAGGTGGCGCGCTCGCAAGCATTGCGGCGGCGGCGGCGGCGGCGGCGGCGGCGGCGGCGGCGGCGGCGGCGGCGGCGGCGGGACGGACTAGCGTCGCGCGATAGCTGCACCCGCCGCGACCCCTGAGCCGTCGCCTGCCGTCCGTTAATCACGCTCACGCCGGTTACTGCCTGCCAATCGCGAGCTGGCCGACGAGCGTCGAGCGTCCTGAAAGCCGGCGATGGGCACGTCCAAGCGTCGGACGGCATTCTTCGAGTCGGATGAGCAAAGGCAGGCAGGCAGGCAGGCAGGCTGCTGCGCTGCCTGACATTGTACTGCTCGGCGCCCGCAGGCGACGCTTCGCAGCGAAGCGCCGCCTGCGGGCTCGTAAGCCAAGAGGAGAGCGCTGCTCCGCTACTCGCTATGCCACTCGGCTGCCGCTACTCGCGCAGTTGACGGGGCAAATTCGTGGGAGCTAAGCGGGCAGGGGAATGCTAATGAGGAGCTCATGCCAGCTTTGGTCGGTTTTGTGAAAAAGCGAGGGACAGTGCGTGTTTGAACAGCGGCGGCGGCCGCCGCGAGGGACGCACTTCGCGCGACTGGGAGTGAGCGAGACAGCGATCGTCGGAGGCAGCAAGAGACAGAGGGAGAGAGGGCGAGGGAGTAGAGAGGGCGAGAGAGAGAGAGAGAGAGAGAGAGAGAGAGAGGGCGAGAGAGAGAGAGCGAGAGGGGGCGAGAGAGGGAGGGAGAGAGCAATGGCATTATGCTGCGTCTTTTCGCCCGTCTTGCAGCGATTTTGTGTGACTAGTTGGCAAAGTCGGCAGCCCGAGGCGACAGCTCGCGGCGGCCGATACGGAGACGCGCGTGCAGCGTCGCTAGCCGCCGCCACCGCCGCCGCTCCGGTTACAGCTAGGTCGCCTCAAGAGCGAGTCACATTAGTCACGCACGGCCGGCTGCGATGGCCCGCTACCGCCGCCAACGGCTGCGGCTCGAAGAGGATCGCGCCGAAGCGGCGGCGGCTCTGGGAGCGTTCGCTGCGAGCGGCGGCGGCGGCTCTAGCGGCCGCCGCCACCGCGGGCGCCCTGGCGGCTCGATCGAACGGAGCGGCCGCGCGCGGCGGCCCGGCTAGGCTTGCGGCGGCGGCGGCTGCGGCGGCGGCGTCGACTCACCGTCGTCCAGCAGCCTCTCGAGGTGGCCGAAGACGTTGGGGAAGGCCTGTATCTGCTTCTTGTCTTTGAGCAGCTGAGCCAGATACTCGGCAGTGCTTCGCTCCTCCTTCGAGTCCGTACCCATGGCCGACGCGACCGAGCGAGCAGCGGCCGCCTTCCGATGCACCGCAAGCCCGACTGCTGCAGGCCGGAGGCGGTGCGGTGCGGCTCGCCCTGCCTCCCCCCCCCCTATTCAACACGTGTGGGCCCAGTGCGCATGTCCGCGCGTCCGAGCGCCGCGACCGGCTCTGGGCGGCTGCGCGAGGACCCGGCCGGCCGGCCGTCCGTCCGTCTAGCGGCGTCGGTAGCCCGCAGCCGAGACCGACGACGGTAGTAACGAGCTCGAACGACTCGAGGTACTATAGAGGCTCTAGGCATTATTGGGGCTCTAGACGCTCGCTATAGGGGCTCTAGCGCGTTATCGAGGCTCTAGGGCTCAAGTGGTTCTCAACCTTCCGAAGGCCGCGACCCTTTAATACAGTTCCTCATGTTGTAGCGGCCCCCAACCATAAAATGATTGAGTGCAAAATGTGGAAGTGCGTGTTTTCCGATGGTCTTAGGCGACCCCAGTGAGAGGGTCGTTCGACCCCTCCAAGGGGTCGCCGCCCACAGGTGTAGAACCGCTTCTCTAGGCGTTATAGGGGCTCTAGGCATTATAGGAGCTCTAGGTGCAATAGGGGCTTTAGGCGTTATAGAAGCTCTAGGTGCTATAGGGGCTCTAGTTATATAGGCTCAATTGATATATGCTCATCTGACCATATGCCGATTTCGTTCAATCTACAGTGCGTGCCTTCCTTTACATCACAAGTCATCCGTGAATAGCAAAAATGCTGACATCGATGCTGTCAGAGCGAGAATATCTTCTTCGCCCTCGCTTCTCAAGCTCACACTCAACCTGTCATCGTTAGCAGAATGCTACACAATACGGCACTCGCTGACGTGCTTAACGAGTTGGCACCACTAAGTGCAATCTGCGAACTCGCCCAGACTGCCTGTTTACCGCAGACATTAAACTAGCTAGGTCTACTAAGCGAAAGCTTGAAAGATCAGGATTGACTGTCCATCATCAGGCAAGCGAGGACTACTGTAGATCATACCAGTCGATCCTATCAAAGGCCAAGTCTGGCTTCTACAAAAACATAAATTGAATGACGACAAAAACAAACATATGGGCAAACCAAGTGTGATTCGGAAATTGGAAACCTAATGCTCAAAATCGGCTCCGCCAGCATATCTCTAGTGGAATCTGCGTGTAATCTAGGTGTCCTGTTCCGAAGTGACCTCTCATTAGACGACCACATCAGCTCCATAGTCAAGTCTACTTAGATTCAGCTACATAACATTGCTAAAATTCGGGATTGCTTAGACAAGGATACTACATTAAAACTGGTCCATACATTTGTGACATCTCGTCTCGACATCTGTAACTCACTGCTAGTCATCTACCGGTGTGTGCAATCAGGCGCTCACAGTTGGTGCAAAACTCGGCTTGTCTGTCGTGAGTGTTGCAGTTGCCACGTCACACCCACTTCTCGCCGACCTGCACTGGGTCCCAATCAAGCATCATATCAACTCAAGGTTTTATCACTTCCTTTTAGGTCCCTTTGTTCTCTGGCTCAAGCCTACCTATAAGAAGAACTAATCCCCACAAGGCGAAGAATCGTAGAACCACTGTTCTTACTCAAATCGTTTAGCCATACCTCATACGAACCTCAAAACCGTTGGAGACCGTGCCTATAGTTCCCATGTTCCCAAAGCCTGGAGCTCACTACCGAGGCACATCACTTCTCCTGACATGGCATTCAAAAAGGCCTAAAACGCACCTGTTTGTTACAGCATTTGGTGGGTCTCCGTGATTCGTCTCTCTGGGTCTCCGTGATTCGTCTATCGTTTGCATTTACCTAACATTGTGCCGGCTGCTGGTGGATCTTACCACCAAACGGTTAGTAATGCTGCCTATACAGCATCTGTAAAGTGCCTATAAATAGTTCTCCTAGGGCGCTATACAAATACACTATTATTAATATTATTAGGCGCTATAGAGGCTAGGTGTTAAGGAGTGTGGTGTTATAGGTATTATTGATTATTTTGTTATTAGGTGTTATAGAGGCTATAGGTCAACAGAATAGGGGCGTCAGGTAAATGGACATGGTAAAGTAATGGCAAAACGTGAATAGCAGGTGGTAGACGTCGATCTCGGCTCCTATCTCAGCGGCTGGTGACGATTGGAACAATCTAACAGGGCACTCAGCAAAACAAGGGTCGATGGGCAGCACGACTTATGAACTCAGTCGAGCTGAGAGCTTGTAGGCAGTGTTTTCGTGCGAGGCGAATTCAATATCCGTAAGCAGCAGATGCCAGCTTTTACTATTGTATTTACTATATATATATATATGTAAGTATATAATAATAATAATATACAAGACCGCGACGGTCTGCTCACAAGGCGCCCATCGGTGCTACTGGTGCTCAATCGGCGGAATGCCAATTTCGATGTAGCGATTCTCTTGTGTTATGCTTTATCTCGAAAACTGTCGCTTCTTGTCACCTTTGTTTCCACCGGCAGGCTTGTAGATTTTGGCTTTGTGCTGAAGCTTATCTCGCTGAAATCCAAAGCTGCCGCCTGATCGCCTCTTCTTCATCCGATCTCCGCCTTTGCTGGAATGCACATCTAGTTAGGCGGTTAAAGAATACCCAACAAAAGGCCACCATTGTACGAACACGGTAGGCCAGGCCATGTGAGATAACGGGCAGGCATTGACGAGGCCAATATGACAATACCAGGAGTGGCCAGACCGGCAAGGTCAGCAGCTTTCACTGAGCTCCTCCGCTGCCGCAGGCTTGTTTGCACTGTAGCTAGCACACCGGGTCGCAGTGATTGTGGCCTACGAACTAGCACACTGGCAGTGTCAGACTGGCCTCCAGTCTGCACTGCCATTACGCATGGGCATCCACTAGCAACTGGTCTGGCTCCTTACCTCGCTCAGCCGCTGGGTATTTTGAGATAGGGCAACACACTTTTTTGCAGCTCCAAACACATCAACACAAACCTCGAACCCTGTAAGCAATTTGCCTACAAGTTTTTTTTTGGTAGTCGCTAGACAAACTTATTAATCCGGTTCAGGCTACACTATCTCGACATAGCCAGACCGGCAATGCTCGATAAGGATCATCCACACAAGCCCCCATTTACATAAATTGTCGTTTTTTGGGTGCAGTCTCGCCTGGCACTTTCCTCACCGAAAGGTGCAGTAGGTCAGACCAGCCACAAACGCTAGTCAGCCCCGAGTGCATGTGAGCTAATAGGTTTGTGAAATACTTCATGGAAGAGAAATTCGGCAAATTACTCCAGATGGCTACGAATGATACAGACCCCAAAATCAGCTAAAACCAAAATCTAACCCTAATCTGGTAAAGGGTGATCCTAGACATGATCAACGTCCTTGAATCTGCCTTCGAGCAGGACATTTTCAGGGCTAAACAGCGACTTCATTCTTGCGAAATTTGATAGGAGCACTGCCGGCTCTAGATGCAAATAAAGATGTCGCAGCTTACATTGGGCGGCAAGAAAAAGTAAAAAAATTCCCTAATCTCGTTGGCAATTGACGCAGAACAGGGAACCCCTAAAAGATAAGACCCCAAGACTCCAGAACGACAGCAGCCGCAAAACCCAGCCAACGTCGAGGACTACACGGTTCTTGTTGTCTACAAGCTACTGCAACTGCATACGGCAGCAACTAATCAAAGAATATAGCCTACTTCCTGTCTGAAATCGCCGATTCTGGGGTGCAAAAAACTTCATGGCTACTGCTGTACACTCGAGATGGATGTGTAGCCATAAACAAGGCCAGGACAGACAGCCAGAAAGTCTGCACTACAACACTAGGACTAAAGTCATCGGCGTACACCTTCCGAATGCTTAATTCAAGTCCACACGTATCGGCAGGCCAGACGTGCTACATGCAGTCGGTCGTGCATGTCGCACAGAGTGTCACATGCACAACTGACACGAGTAAACGAATATCGTGACAACATTGAGAAACACCAGAATTGCGCACCGTTTTAAGTGCGTGCACAGACAAGGCATCACATGACACCACCAGTGCAGCCAGGCATGACAACTGCTCACAACGTTCGACAAACACGCAGCAAGTTTTCTGTTGAAAAGGATACTGAGATCCACGTATGGTGGATTCTTAAAGCCAAAAGAAAGTGCAACTTTCTGCAGATCGAGACTTTCCACGTTGAAGATAGTTTTCAAACTGTGTGAAGCATAGGCACGCACAAAGCCCTTGTAGCCTTCTTGTGCTGACTTGTGAAGGAAATAGTTCGTGGCAATTAACTTCTCCAACTAAGCAAGCAAAGACATGCATACTTGAGCCGGCATACACACAGGCAAAGAACAAGCTTCTGCAAACCTCCAAAATATAAGCAAAGACAGTCACTGGTAGTCAGGTACTCTCAAGAACAAAAAACCCGAGGCAGCTTCGGCAGAGGGTTACATTACACTTGTTGTCAGAACAACATGCAATCTGCCAGTGTCCTTCGAACCATGCAAGCACAAGCAAGGGTTAGCAGCACACACAGTGCCGAGTCACCCACAGAGGCCGGTGGGCTCCTATCGTATTGCAGCATATTACTGAGATACACACATAAATGACAGCAGCAACATTTCTCAAATAGAATGATGATAAAGCCAACTTACTAGTTATGGGCAAATTAAGCGCTAATCAAAAAATTGGATGGCTTAACATTCAAAATCGGCTCTGCCACCAAATTTCCACGTAGCATCTGCACGAAATCTGGGTGTCCTGTGCGAAAGTAACCTATCACTAGACTACCATATTAGCTCCACAGTCAAGCCTGCCTACTTTCAGCTAGATAGCATTGCTAAAATTCGGGTTTGCTTAGACAGGGATATTACATCCAAATTGATCCATACATTTGTGAAATCTCGTCTCGACTTCTGGAACTCACTGCTTGCTGGTCTACGGAGTGTGCAATCAAGCGCTTACAGTTGGTGCAGAACTCTGAAACTAAGCTTGTCTGTCGTGAGCGTTGCAGCTGTAGTGAACAGTGATGGCACACTAGGTAAGGCGGTTGCTTTTAACGACCTTCGGTCTTGGGTTCGAATCCTGCGGTGGGCGATCCTTTATTGCTGCTGCAAGCGGTGGTGATAGCCATAAAGGCTCTTCTATCGCTATACAAAAGATGTTAAATGAGCTCGTATTTTTTTTACAGCTGCCACATAACACCAATTACTTGCCGATCTGCATTGGCTCCCTATAAAGCAGCAAATAGACTTCAAGGTTTTGCCCCTCACTTTTAGGTCCCTTCATTGTTTTGCTCCAGCCTACCTACCATAATCACTATCCAATCAGGCTAGGCATTGTACCTCAAGTGCTCTAACCACACCCAAACCCAAATCCATTGGAGACTCAATCTAGTTTGTATGGTCCCAAAGCCCGGAACTCGCTCCCGGCTGACGTCACGATATCCCCTGACTTGATATTTAAAATAAAAATAAAAGGAGCCTGTTTCACATAGCATTTGGTGGGTCTGAGTGAATTGTCACATTCGAGATTTTGCATGCTGACACTGAGCATATTATCACTAACCAATTTATATGCTTCCTTCACAGCACATGTTAAGTGCCTAGAAAGAGATTTAGTTCTCTTTCGGGCCCTGTATAAATGACTTATTTTAGTAGTATTAATGATGCACACTGCCAGTTCGACATCATAAGCTCAAGTGCCACTTCTTGAAAGTATATGCAGCAGAAGAATCAGCAGGATTTACAGTGCTAAACACCCTAAAGAAATATGTGTGACTAATGAGAAAGATGGACCGAGATGCCAGCTCATTCTCAGGAATACGATCATTATACTAACAAATATAGGTAGGAGTTGCACCCACTATCACACTTCGACATAACAGTACGTAAAAATCCAGATGAATTGAGAACTTCAATTATATAGCAGCAAAAGGGCCTAGCCGGTTATCACTCGCCTGCAGCACGACTCGAACCCACAATCAGGGATATGAAGCATGAATATCTAACTTCGGTGCCAACCAAGACCTTACCCCCCCCCCCCGACGCTGCCATAGCATGTTAGCTCAGGTGGGGGAGGGCTGAGGTGCAAATATTTCATGATCCAGATTACGAGTTCGAGTCCTTCATTACTTAGAGCTATATTCTTACCCCCTTCGCCTTACATAGCCAAGGAGTAATGCAGATGCACTTCGCAACCTAGGTCGCGGGTTCGAGTCATTCAGCTGTCAATTCTTTATTGCCTGATACAAGAGCTAAATCTTCAAGATCACCTGCCGCTAAATAAATGAGCTTGCTAACAAAGCTATTCTAATTTAAAGCATGGCCTACGATGCAAAGTTTAAATAGAGTACTTTAGTACTTTAATTAGAGCACTGCAAGCAACATTAGAGGGTATGCCTTGCAGTAACATCGTGTCACATGTCACAGCACAGAATCATCGACATGAAATAGCAAAAGCAATGAACCTGGTACCCGCCAAGTTCGAGTTCGAGGTTTCTGCAAGTGGCATTTGAGGTCAACAGAAATAATGGTGTCTTCAATTGCACTGCAACAGATGATACCACCACTGGGCTTCACATGCACAACATTGAGAACACACCTGTGGCTGTATATTTGCAATTTTGCTCCAAGAGAATTCAAATTCATCCACTGGCACTTTAGCCTGCCGCAAATAGCGCAGGAAGCCAACTTCTGCTGGCCGCAGGATCAGCAATGCATTGCCGATACCACCGGCTCCTCGCGCAGTTCTTCCAACACGGTGGATATACTCCTAAAATTAATAAAACCAAGACGGAAGTGCCAAGCTCAGTCAGCCAAACGTGGAAACCACACTTCAACAGGTTCCTGTGCATTGCTGAGTTGACGTGATGGTACTATGACAAACCCGGAAGCCCAGCAGAGCCAAACAATTGTCAAAATAGCATTGTTTGCACATCACTTATTACTATTCATAAAGTAAATAAATAAAATAAAACAAAGCTTGTTTCCACAGCTTCTGGGACCATTCGAGACTTGAAACACTGCTGCAATAAATAAAAACATTTGGTTCAGCATCATTACACTATTGTACACCCAGACATGCAGGATGGGTCACGGACCAACAGTTATTAAGGACTTGGGACAAAGATATTTATTATGGAAGACAGGAACATGCTATTGCCACCAATTCGGAGACAACAAAGCTTAATATCGCCACACACAAGCAAGAGAGATGGGACAATAGAAAGCATCCACTGAGCCGGCCAGTATCTGCTACATTGATAATGAGGCATGAGGTTTGTACCTTAGGGTCGTCCGGAGGATCAAACTGTACAATCCAGTCAACAGCTGGAATGTCCAATCCCCTTGCTGCTACATCAGTGCATAGCAGAATGGCTTCTTTGGCATTGCAAAACTTGAAAAAAGTCTGCGTTCGTTTGGTTTGCTTTTGCTTGCCCTAAAAATGATTGGTAAATGTTAGTAAGTATTGAAACAGCTGCATCTACGGCCCCAGGTCAATAAAAACAAGCTGGCTACATATTTAAGAGCAAGGCTATTTAATAATTAGGACTGCAAAACATGCATTTATTGTCAGGTTCTAGGACATTTATTCGCCAGCGCAGGAGAAGAGGTCAGATAAGGCTGACATCAGGCAGAGAGGAGAGCATCAGTTTAGCCCAATCGGCTGGGAGAGTCTGTTTTTTTGCCACGACTATGACGAATGTGGGTCGTGACACATCATCGTGCTATCGGTTATCTTGTATTAGATCACCAAACCTGCAGGCTTTCTATAGAGGCCCAGCTAGGCTGCCACAGTGTGTAGTGGCTCTTCGGCCAGGAGTCCAAGATCCAGATTCTCGGTGATGTGAATGTGTGTCAGCAGTAGCCACGATCACACAGATGACCGAAGGCAGTAAGACAGGTAGCAATGACAGATTCACTTGACTGACAGTTGAGTAGTGGGCAGTGAACTATTCAGGCAGTTACTTCTGAGTAGTGGGCAGAATTAGAGTTTATCATATTTCGGAGCACGAGTTTGCTGTTGAGAATAACTACATAAAATTCTAGACCATGTATTGGTCACCGTACGAGAAGAAGTTCGATCAAGCCGACGGCAGGCAATGAGGGAGTCTGCCGTTTGCCACGACTAAGACAGATGTGGAGTCGTGACACATAATCGAGCCGTCGTGCATTGCTAACCTGTACTGTGTAAGCAAACCTGCGGGCTTACAGCAGAGGCCAAGCTAGCTTGACGCATCAGTTGGGTAGGCGAAGAAGTTGGGTGGCTAGTGGCCGACAACTAGAAGCACACAATGGATACCAAATCAGACTGGTACGAAAGGATTGCATTCTGCCAGCTGGTGACAGTTAGAAATGCACATCCGATACAAGACACATCTGGCATAACTATCTAAATTAAAGTTTAAAACATTAATCCATTTTCCACAAGGACGGTTTCTATAGATGACACGACCTGAACAGCACTCACAAAGACGTGTTTGCTTTGAGCTCACAGCAAGCCTTACAGTAAACAAGTACGATATGCAAAGCAAGCAAAAATCGTGCTCACTGGGGCACACACAGCACGTGGCAACCAAAGACTTACATGAATGCACATGACTGGTATGTCGATGAAGTTCAACAGCTCGTGGTGGAATTTGACCGCCATACAAGAGCTCATAAACACCATCACCTTCTTCTTGAGGTTTTTTTTGAGGAACGTGAACAACAAAAGGAGTCTCTTTTCTGAATGGCATACAACATAGCCCTACAAAAACATTAATTCAAAGTTGCATTCCACGGGTTACTAATAAGCCCACATATCACCACTGACGGTGAAGTAGGCAGAATGGGCAAACCCAAAATGAAACTGTGTGACGGAGTAATATCGCGTACCTAGGCTTTGCTAGGAAGCATCGACTCAAGATCTGTTAACACCTGCTGAAGCTTCAAGAATATTGCAGAGAACCGCAAGCACTTGATATTACGAGCTGCACAAAGTGCAACCGACCGTGTACACAGCACCAATTACAAGAGAGGTGTGCATGCCTTAAAAAGAAGCCACACAAGCCGTGTAGACAAGGAAGAAAGGCCGAGATGCATGCATCTGAAGCCCATTTCCGAACAGTAACACCCTTGGCCGATTCTGAAAGTGCCATAATCTAGCATTGAAAACAGAATGTACAGCTTTCACCAACAATTCATTGTGAGGCAAGAGGAGCCCAAAGAAGACTTAGCCCAAGTATGCAATGGTTTAATGCTGTTAATTTTTTAAAATTCTGCAACAAAAAACTAACGTAATCACATTATAATTATAATCCACACATAATCTATTATAAAAATGAGGACACACATATAAGCTGGATATGTGATCTAACCTGACCAGCATGCAGCAGTATAAGTACTCTACTAACACGAGCATTGTAAGGGTGACGTGACATTGAAGTTTTATTCTTAATAATACAACAAAAATATTGTGTTTTCATAATGGCCTAAGAGAACTAAATCGCATATGGAAACTGCACACAGGCTAAAGATAACACATACATGATTAGCGATGATAATATCAAGCACGATTGCAGCATGCATAAGCACATAGTGTAATGATTCACATGCATGAAGCAAAAACTGTAAAGAACAGGTGGGTTTTCAGTTTTACTTCATATGTCATCAGGTCACTTCACATGTCATGAAGTCGGGGAATGTCGCGACCTAACCTGGAGTGCACAGCCCCTCACTCGGCTGAAGCTCACCATTTAGTTGGCTCCACAATCCCGCTTACTCTAGGCTGAAGGAATCAACGATCACTTCCCAAATCCATAACCAAGCAGAGCTATGACCTACCACTTCAAATTTGATAACTTGCCTGGTACGGCTGACCAACAAGATGAAGCCAGTCGTCAAAGATGAGTCATTTTGTTTGGACTAGCAATGTTTGTTCTCATTTAGAAACCACTAGATGAACAATTTGCAACAATGGTTAACCTGTCCATGTACTAACACTTTTAAAAATCCTATGCATTTTGTTTATTTTAGCAAGCGATTATACCCAGTAAGGCCCTGTGTTCATTTTGATTTATTTTTGGCATCAGTTACTTGCTGCTACAGCTTAAGTCATTTGCCCGAGGAGAAAACGAAAAACAGTTTAAACATTGAATGTCACAGCAAGATCATTTACAATCGATGATGCTATAAATCCACTAGACAGTGTTACAAGTAACAAAATGACAACAAATAGCAAAAATACAATGCTTAGTATGACCACATGAGTAACAACTAGGCTATATACATTTGGCTAATCGAATGGCAGATGTGAGGGCAAAAGGATAGTTTTTTCGATCCACCCAAAGTGTGTCATTTGAGCATGATAAATGCGGTGGCACTAATCTGTTCCTAGATGCTAGTAGCAGCATGAGCATTGCATCAGGACCATGAAAACAAAATGGCAAACACATCGTGTGACTACTAGAAAACAGATTCAAAGTAACTCGTCAGAAATATCATCTTTAAGCACTTCACCACGGATTGATCCTAAGACTAGTTAAGAGCACAGCAGCATACCAATTCTGCTTCAGTGCACAGAGAGCAGATACAAAGAGAAACGGCAAGACCGAGAGAGGGAGGGAAGGCAAGCAGAGAGGACACGAGGAGGGAGGAAGGGAGGGCAGAGCGACTGAATGAGGGATGAACGAACAGATAGAGAGAAGAGGACAGAGAGGGAAGGCAGAAGAGAAGGGGAGCCCACGAGTCTCAGCTTGGAGTAAAGTGCTCACACTTCATGACCCAGGTGGCAGGTTCGATTCCTGCAGCAGGCAATGCCGTAATGAATTCTGAAAGGGGTGGCGATAGCTATTAAGGCTTCTCTGCCGCTATGTAAATAAGGCTGTTGAATCAACTTATATTCACTTTTATTTTAAGGGATAATAACAATAATAATACACTTGATAAGGCACCATCAGAGAACTCAATCTCTTTCTAAGCGCTTTACATTTGCTGCAAAGGAAACACGATCGAATGGTGGGTGGTATCATGCTTGACTAACAACCTGAATAACATGGTTAGGGATGACATGCACAGGGTCAGCATGCAAGTGTGGTTAGTGGCAGCATGCACAATGTCAGCATGCATAAGCACAACGGACGAATCACAGGGACCCACTAAATGCTGTCATAAATAGACGCGTTTTTAATTTCTTTTTAAATCTAGTCAAGTCAGGGGATGTCGTGACACAAGTTGGGCAGCGACGAGCAGCGATGGGCAGAGGGTGAGAGATAGAGAGAGCAAGACAAATATTTAGAGAGAGAGAGAGAGAGAGAAAGAGAAAGAGAGAGAGGGTGGGAGTGCCGAGAGAGGAAAGATGGAAGGGAATGAATGGAGGCAAGAAAAAAACAACAAGACAGCTCAAGAAAAGGTAAGCAACGGCAAAAGCAAACAGATTTAAGAAATCATGCAGTAGAATAGGCCAAAATACCAAATGCAAATCCAACCACAGACAGAGACTCATCAGGGCACCCACCACAGCTTCGAGCACTCTGTTGTGTACATGGAGTCTGTTTAATGTGACATATATTTAGGCTCACAAAATTACGAACAACCGAGCAAACGATAAGGGATACTTTAAAAAAAGCCTCGTTACGCCACCGGTGACTACACAACGGCGGAAATCAGACAATGAATTGCTAGACAAAAACCATGAAGAGGACACAATAAATTCAGCAAAGTAAAAGGGCAAAAAGCCTGCTATCCTACGAAGCATCATTACTCTCGAGGCAAATTTACTCAGGATAACTGTTCAAGTGACGCTAATGGAATAATAATAATAATAATAATAATATTGCACTTGATAAAGCGCCCTCAGAGAACTTAATCTCTTTCTAGGCGCTTTACATTTGCTGCAAAGTGATACGCAATAGAATAGTAAGTAAAATCATGCTTGATAAACAAACAACATGAATAACATGGTTAGGGGTTACATGCACTGGGTCAGCATGCAAATATGGTTAGTGGCAGCATGCACAGTGTCAGCACACATAAGCACATAAAGGATGAATCACAGGGGCCCACTAAATGCTGTCCTAAATAGGTGTGTTTTTAAGTTCCTTTTAAATGTGGTCAGGTCAGGGGATGTTCTGATGCAGGTCGGGAGGGAGTTCCAGGCTGTGGGAGCATACGAGCTAAATGCACGGTCTCCAAAGGATTTAAGGTTTGTACGAGGTATTTCTAGACTGTTGGATTCCGAAAAGCGGGTGGAACGATGCTTTGCCTGATGGGGTAGTATATCTGAAAGATAGGCTGGAGCCATAGAATGAAGAGACCTAAAAGTGAGCGACAAAACCTTGGTCAATCTGTTGCTTGACAGGTAACCAGTGCAGGTCGGCGAGAAGTGGAGTAATGTGGCAACTGCGACGCTCACGACAGACAAGCCTAGCTGCAGAGTTTTGCACCAGCTGCAATCGCCTGATCGCACATGCTGGTAGGCCAGTAAGCTGTGAGTTGCAGAAGTCGAGACGGGATGTCACGAATGCATGGACCAACTTAGACGTGGTATCCTTATCTAAACAAGCCCTAATTTTAGCAATGTTATGAAGCTGAAAATAGGCTGATTTGACTGTGGAGCTGATGTGGTCGTCTAACGAGAGGTCGCTTTGGAATATGACACCCAGATTTCGAGCTGATGCAACTGGAGATATGCTGGCAGAGCCAATTTTGAAAGTCAGCCTTTCCAATTTCTGAATAACACTAGGTTTGCCCATAACTAGTAAGTTAGTTTTATCATCGTTTAGTTTTAGAAAATTTGCTGCCATCCATGATCGGATGTCATCAATGCATGCAGCAAGTGAGTTGAGAGAATTTAAGGTGCTCGAAGGCTGGGAGGGATCAAAGCAAAGGTACAACTGAGTGTCATCCGCATAGAAGTGAAAGCCTAGATTGTGCTTGGCAATCACATCAACGAGAGGGAGAGTATAAACGGTGAAAAGGACCGGAAAGGAAGGAATCAGGAATGACGCTAATAATGAGAGGAAAAGAAACTGCTCAGAGTCATGTCTTTATATAAACCAAAGCAACAGATAAATATGCATAACAGAAACCGCAGCAGGTCAAATGGAGAGGCAAGATATGGCACGATTAAATGGAAAATACTGCCGTGAAAAAAATTCCAAGTGGGTACAGAGTGCAAAGCATCAGCCCAAAGGACTAACCTGCTTTAAACCTTCAACTGTAGCATTTTCTTTCTTGTCATCAACACCGATATACAAAGGCTCTTTCTTCAGTGAAATCCTAGCCAAGTCCTCAGTCTTCCGAGTCTGAGTTGCAGAAAACAGCATTGTCTGCCGCTTGCCTACAACGAAAAGGCCAGCATATATGTAACAAGGGGTTGCTGTCCCAAAAGTCTTGCAAGTTTTGCAGCTTGCCATCTTGGCACTTCAAACGTTCTGCCAGCCTATCGAACGACAGAACTCTGTTCCAAATAGTCCTACATCTGGTGGGAAGCTGACTTGATACAATGGGTGGCTGTTCTACCTAGCAAGGCCAACTGACCGGTAGTTCCACTGACCTACCTTGACTAGAGTGAAGAGTAATGGCTGCAAGCTTGGGCTGGTCAGCAGCGGCACGGTGCATGCAGCTATTTATTGCTCAATCGCCGTGGCTGAGGAACGGCTAGCCAAAGCAATTTGGTTGGGTGCTTCGCTGAGACAAAGAAAGGCTTGCCTAGTCGTCTTGGGTAGAGTTCTCTTCTCTGTGGACAGTAAGGCAATAGAATTTTTACCCCTATCAGACCTTTGCCTAATGCTCCATTTACCATGGTGTGGAATGACAGCAAAAAAATTGCCCCTTCCCCTTTGCAGTAAATTTGCCAGCAGGTTTTGAGTTATAAAAATGGCCGTCCTCGATTCAAATTTCAGGCATTCATTAATCATGACCGACCAAACCTCATTATGAAGGAGCAAAGTGGCAGCATTCAGTCAATAATCCACAGCACCGGCTTGCCTCATTTTCTCGGTTTTTGCTGGTACTTCGTAAATTTTCGAACTAAACATCGTGCTTAACAGACGAATCGACACGGAGCATCCTCACTAATTGATAAAGATCTATCAGTTTACCAATGATCATCGCCTAGATTCAGAGCATGTTCGCAAGTTAATAGGGATCACAAGCTCCAATGAAGCAGCTATAGCAAAGCTGTCAAAGCAATTCCCTAGTTGCAGCAACCAAAATCGCAATGAACTAGGTATCTTCTTACAACTGCTGATTCCAACTGAGCCACAACACATGTGTCATCGTGTGTAGTCCGGGGAAATTTTTGGTGCCTCTGCTATAGTATCAACTATTCTGATATGCTGGTAGGCCCAGCCAGCAGGTGACAAGCGCTTGATAGTCACTGGTCACACAATGGTTGCAAACCAATCCGTTGGAAGTGACGTGCTCAAACCATCCATCGGGGATCTGTGAAAATGGCACTACATAAGCTTGTGACACCCACAACTGGAACCTTCAAATACAGCTTCTCGGTATCACACGTACCACTCTCCTACAGGTAGCAACTTTACCTGTTCACTGCCAGCAGTTTTAAGGCAGGTGAGATTGCGCTCAATTTAAATGCCCCTGTCACAAGCTATCTGCATTGCTTCATAATAGAACCGCTGGTACATTCAAGAACTCATCAAAACCTTGCTATTTAATTCCAATTATGCATGGTTACTGCGAAACAGCCTAATTTTCAATGAGCCTCTGAAGGCTAACAGGGAGCGCCAAACGAAAAGCGTTCCCACTTTCAAAACTCGATCAATTTTTTCCGATAATCACGAAAGCATGGAGCGAAAGTCGCTGTACTCTGTGGAATTCATATCACAGCATGTGTAGAGGGCAATCTTGTTATACGACTTTAGGATTGGCTTACAAACCTACACCTTTAGGATGATGTACTGACTCTCAGACTTGGCTTTTTAGGGCAGACATCTTGTTATATGACTTCAGGACTGGCTTAAAAACCTACATCTTCAGGATGATGTACTGGCTCTCAGACTTGGCTTTTTAGGGCAGACATCGAGGTTGGGCAGACCCATGAAAGTAAACTATTTTGCTGGTATTACAAAGCAAATGCAAAGAAACTGCTGCTTATACATTTATTAGTGCCTAACCATTGCAATATCCCATATTTTCAGCATGCCGGCACCTTGCCTGCCTTCTGGCCACTACGAAATGTTACAAGACCATTATTTATCAGATAACTGGGTTTCAGCCAGTCATGACGTAACGTTATTCCTTCAAAGGACATGCAGCCCGCGAGCAAGATGTGATCTCTTTGACCTACCGGACAAATTTACCTTTCATTAATGCGAAGGGCATCTAATACATCTTTGGCTGTTTTTAATACCCACGACCAGGAGATAAGGTAATGTCCCAATATAGTAACCCCGCTGGTTATGCTTCTGAGAGAACGCGATTTGTATGCACTTGTTTTAGATTAAGATACCATTTGAAACATGCCTAATTCATGTGCCATATACAAAATGAACCGAGCTGGCCAATCGTGTAAAACCCTATTCGAGTGGAATGCTAGGTAATCTCACATCAATACACTCCAGTAGACTTCAAGACAGTAAGTACAGCTATCAAAGTCAACATCTCAACATAAACATGTACAGGATAATAATAATTACTGAGCATCTTCTACATTTGAGCCGGTTTCTGGCTTTTATAAATATGTAACAAGGATTTCATAAACAAATACTAGCTGATTTAACAGCCTCTTTTGTATAGCGACAGAAGAGCCTTTACGGCTATCACCACCGCTTGCAGCAGCAACAAAGGATCGCCCAACCACGCGATTCGAACCCATGACCTCGGGACTGAAGTCGTGAAAAGCAACTGCCTTACCTAGTGAGCCATCACGGCTCATAGCTACATGGTTGTAACCGACTGGAAGGTAAACCCTTCCGGCTCCTAAATCTCCAGGGCGTGCATATTTAATTTGCTTGGAGTATCATCTGCGTACAGTATAGCTCAAGGACATAAGGGGCTGTTAAAGCCAAATATTGCTTTAGAGCCCAGGGATATAGAGAAGAGAAATCGGTAGACTTCGTAGCCTAGCGTATCGGTCTAGCAAAGCAAAGGTGGCAAGTTGTTATCCTGCTGGAAGTGATATTTTACTGGTTTTATTTTGGTTCTTCTTTCCTTATGTCTTCGGGTCCAATGAGATAACTTGTTGACCACACGAGTATTGCGTATGTAAGCACTAAACTCCTGCTGCCAAAACTAAAGATTGCAGTGACAAGCTTACGAATTCTTACAGGTCAGTATATACAAGGTTCCTGCGAGCAGGCATTTTCCTGACTGAACATTTTCAAGGTCTATGATACCTCTCGTGTTAAAGACCCTCATAGGATGCAGGAGATGGTACTACAGCATACTGAAGCAGGAGGGGGACCATCTTAAAAACTACATAACTATGAAAGTTCACAGCAGCTCTCAATGGCAGATAACCGAACACGATGATACGGTAATTTTGTAACATTTTTTTCAACAGAAACCATCCAAAATAGAGACTTCACTCACTTGGGAGAAGACGGATTATTTGCTTCATATCTTCTTCAAAACCGATGTCCAGAATTCGATCAGCCTCATCGATAATCAGACACTGCAGATTCTTGAACATGAAATCGGTCGTGTTCTTAAAAGTGCAAAAGCAGAAATCAGCAGGTCATATGATTAGATAATGTGGGCTTCTATGAAAAACTAGTCAGTTCACTTGTCAAGCAAATTTTTGCATACGATCATGCAATTTAAATCACATCCCTAAGCCAGGTGATTCTAAAGCCAGCCAATAGTGAAATCAGTGCAGAAAACAAATGAGAAGGAAAACTAAGGCCAACACATACTAATGAATACATGAATCGACAGACAAAAGATACATATTGAGTCAGATGACAGCAAAGAAGACTAAGAGGGGTGAGATGTAAAAAATAAATAACGGGAAGAAAAGGCTAAACAAAATATAAAACCCAGAAAGAAGTATCAACCAAAGTGCAGACTGCAAGGCAAGAAGAGCCAAGAAATCTCCAACAAGTTTCCAGAAAGCCAGATCTCCCTATGACACTGGCAGGCTTGTACATAGAGCAACCGATGCAGCTGGTGCTAACCTGCAGATGATCAAGCAGCCGGCCAGGGGTGGCAACGAGTATATTGACACCTTTTGCTAGTTTCTTTGCTTCTTCTTGTCTATTAGTACCACCCATAATGAGTCCATAGGTGTGATTGTGATATTTCAACATATCTTTCAGTACTCCAAAAGTCTGCATTGAGAGCTCCCGTGTGGGTGAGATTATGATTACACCAGTGCCTAAAAGAAACGGCACACACTGCGTAGGTCACAAGTATGGTACAACTTATACGAAAAACGCATACCCGTGGCAAATACGTACCATTTCGAGGGAGGAACTTGAGCTTGTGAACAAGCTCAATTGCTGGTAATAAGAAAGCAACTGTTTTACCACTTCCAGTTTTTGCAGATGCCAGCAAGTCTCTACAACGATGACACAGCAAATCATACTCTTGATGTATATCACATTTGAAACAAACGAAACTCAACAGAGGAAAGGAGCTCAGAGAAATCCAGGTTGAAGCAAACTGTTTCCAGGGCCGCAATAGGTGCAAGTTGCCAATGGAACATTTAGCAGTGCAAATGTCAAGCAGAGCAAATGTCGTTAAGGAAAGTCATAAGCAACGAGCAATGGTTCCAATTTTTACACGACTTAGTCTAGCTAATGAAAGTTTGCAATAGCCCATTTAAAGTATGCTTATGATCGAAACAGGTGGGGTGCACACACAAATGTGTCATAGTTTGTAGGCAGTAAAGTTACACATCAGCTACATACAGTAATAATAATAGTAGTAATATTTGCCGTATCCTGAGAGAAATAAGTCTCTTTCTAGGCACATTAATGTCCTGGAAAGGAAGCATGTCAATTGGAGTAGTGATAACATGCAAAGTGTCAGCACACATACACACGCAAAGACAATTCACACGGATGGAACATATGCGGTGAGTAACAGGGTTTTTCGTTTCTTTCTATTGCTGTCAAATCGGGATGTTATGACGTCAGTCGGGAGTAATTCCAGGCTTTGGGAGCATAAGAACTGAAGGTACGGTTTCCAAACGATTTGAGCTTGATTAGAGGACAGCTAAACCACCCACAAGAGCAGGTAGAACGATGCCTAGCATGATTAAGACTTAGTTCACACATGTAGACCAGAAGATCGAATAGTGAGTTATAGAAGTCAAGACGGAATAAAACAAATGCATGGGCCGTAATAGCCCAAGAGGTAAGGTACGTGCTCTTCACAACCAGGTTGTGGGTTCAAATTCTGCAGTGGCAATCCTTTATTACCAACTTTAAGTGGAGGTGATAGCCATCAAGGCTCTTCTGCAGCTATAAAAATGAGGCTGCTAAATCAGCTATTGTATTTTTTTTATTATTATGGGCCAGCAACGCAGGACTTAGTTTTGCAATGTTAAGTAACTGAAGGTAGGTCCAACTTGACAGTGGAGCTGATTTGGTCATCTAATGAAAGGTCACTCTAGAACAAGACACACCGATTTTGCACACATGCTACATATGCCAACCGAGCCCATTATGAAGATTTTGTTTTAAAAGTTGAATAAGACTAGGTTTACCCACAGTAGTAAGTTATTTTATTGTGATGCATAAAAGCTCAATAGCCATGCAGACATTCTAACAGTGTGACATGAAACCTATGCTCTTGGGCCTTAGCATAAGTTCACGAACTTCAAGACCATGCTGTAGGTTCAAGTTCTGCAGCAGGCAATTCTCCATGGCCCACTGCAAGATTGACAGCAACTAAGGCTCTTCTCCTGTAACGTAATGAAGCTTTGGAAGCAGTAGATCTCTACTTATTTACTTTTTACAAAGTGAATTTTGTCCACCACGGGGTGATTCACTCAAAATCACAGTGCAGCACAAATACTTGCAACTTAAGTGCTACGAAAAATTCAGGCTCTTGCTAACCTCAAGTGCAATAAGGAGCAATCATATGGCGACCTTACAACCCACAACAAAATACTGTTGCCTTCTGATATACCGTGATACATATGCAGCTGAAGCTTCAATCCAATACCTAGCCAGGCAGCATATCGTGCTTAACAAAGCCCAGGCTATACAACTAAACATTTCATTTTTTTCGAGGGTCAGAATGCATTATGACTAGAAAGGCTTCTGATTCACTTGAAATAACAACAGCTTGGATCAACTGATACTATAGCCAACTATAACAGCCTGGATACTACTAATTCCTTTCACCCATGGTAATTAACGGCGGGCCCTCTTAAGAATGCATTTAGAATGTCACTGTTATGACGATAATAATAACAAAAATCCTACATTTGTTATAGCGCACTCAGCAAACTCAATCGCTTTCTAGGGACTTTACATTTGCTGCAGAGGACACATGATTGAATGGTCAGTGGTTGCATGCTCGATGACAACAACCACGACATGGTTAGAGGTGACATGCACAGGGTCAGCATGCAAATATGGTTAGTGACAGCATGCACAATGTCAGCTGTTGGGCCAAATGTATGCAGTGTGCCATCCATCAAAACAAGAATTAAAATCAGCACCCAGTTGCTGTGAAGTGGCCGGTAGAGAATTTAGTGCTGGCCCAAAAACCTTGTTTACCCTGGGAATCAAGACAGATATCAAAACTTTGCAGTGCTTTATAAAATAAACTTCTTTATCCTAGGAATCAAGGCAAATCTCAAATATTGCAGTGTTTTACAAAATCAAGGCAAATACTATCACAAGATAGGATCAATATGATGAAGCAATACATTTTACAAACTGAGCATGCTGACCCATTTTTTAGCCTACTAGGTATGAAAAGCTACACAATTACCTGTTTGGCAGTTTCTAGTTGGTTCGGAGTTTTAGTTATCAGATAGGTTTTGGTAGCACCATCACAACATTACGAAGTAAACAACTTTGAATTCTGCAAGTATTGCACTCTTGAAAAAGGGCATACTAACGATTGTGCCGGGCACTTCTTCAGGAATGATCAAAGTTTGAGACATCTGGTTTTGTGCATGAGCAGAAGACGGCCAGGCCTAATTCGAGACTTTGCAAGAAATGGCAGTGAGAAACCAGCCAACTCGGTTTCCTTATAAAAAAAGAGCTGTGGAACCATTTAGGACTGCTTTAAAAGTCTTGGCAAACATATGAGATGCCAAAAAACCTTGGTGAGCTGCATGCATTACATTTTTCTATTAAGATTAAGAGAATGAGATCAGTATAGCAAATGAATTTGGTAAACCGAGATTTTAGTTCAAAAAAATAATTAAAATAAATTATTTAATTCCTTGTTTGTCAGCAAACAATGTCGGGTGGTTTTCCTTTCTGCTACATAATCAATTTATCACTGGTTTCGACTCACGTCAGTACAATTGTTGTGCATGCTCAATAAATAATCTATAATAATAATAATAATAAATAATAGCAAGCTTGAAAACTCCTGATGACTGCTGAGAAAATGGCCAGGTCAGCTATAGAGACAAGTTTTTAGAGAGGGGGTTACTTGTTGCATCAAGCAGATATTAATTTGCAAAGCCCAGGCAATTTGATAAAATAACATCGTTTGAAAATGGCGATTATGTAGGAAGCAAGGAATAGCCCCAGATACAGGAAACACGACCCTTTCTTACGTTTTTGCAACAGGTAAAAAACCAAGGTTATAGCATGCACAATATGTTGTAAATATTGCTACCTAATGTGAGTCCCATGCATTTATGAAATTTTTCTGGCCAGCAGTCTATAAAACGCTAAAATATTTGGTCATAACAATCCTGAGGGTATGCAAAGTTTTGTGCCAGCACCAGAGAATCTAAACATTTACCTGTACCTCGTACAAACCTCAAATCCTTTGGAGATCATGCCTTTAGTTTGTATGCTCCCAAAGCTTGGAACTCATTCCCGATTTGCGTTACCACATCCCCAGACTTGACCACATTTAAAAAGAAATTAAACATATTTATCACAGCATTTACTGTGTCCCTGTGAATCGTCCTTTATGTGCTTTTGTGTGCTGACACTGCATGCTGCCACTAATCACACTTGCATGCTGACCCTGTGCATGTCACCCCTAGCCATGTTATTCTTGTGGTTTATTGAGCATACTACTACAAGCCATTCAATCATGCTTCTTTGCAGTAAATGTAAGGCGCTTAGAATAATAATAATAATAATATTAATATTGCACTTGATAAAGCGCCTTCAGAGAACTCAATCTCTCTCTCTCCCTCTCTCTCTAGGCGCTTTACATTTGCTGCAAAGGGAAATGCAATTGAATGGTGAGTAATATCATGCTTTATAAACAAACAAAATGAATAACATGGTTAGGGGTGACATGCACAGGGTCAGCATGCAAATGTGGTTAGTGGCAGCATGCACAGTGTCAGCATGCATAAGCACATCAAGGACGAATCACAGGGACCCACTAAATACTGCCCTAAATAGGTGTTTTTAGAAAGAGATTGAGTTCTCTGAAGGTGCTTTATCAAGGGTGTAACTATTATTAATATTATTAAATGTGAGCGCTGCCAGCTCACATACTTCCCCTCCAGGAGATGAGGAATTGTCTTTGCCTGTATCTCGGTCATGTGTGTAAAGCCCATCTCAGCAATGCCTTTTAGAGTGAGCTCACTGGCATGGTCTTTCAAGGACGTAAACGACGAGTCCATCATCACTTGAACTTGAGTGCCAGGCACTGCAAACCAGAAAGAAAATACCACCCTAGTAAAGTACATTTGCGACAACTAACAGAGCATTCAGAACCATGAAACGATCAAGGGTACACAATTAACACACATTAAAGAGCATTATTATGGAAAAGCTTAAGGATTGATGTTCAAGACAAAGCGTCGGCAGATGGCAATAGTGTATTCACATTACACTCACCACAAGCCCAAAGTATTTCGCTCAACTTCTTTTTATTTGCAGTTGTTTACATATGAGCAGTTGCACAATCATGAATGGCAGTAAGAAAGCAGATAACTAGAATAGTAGTACTAGAAATAAGGTACTTAATCACAAAAGCCATTTCGAGTTGGAGGTTAATATTTTCCGATCTTTATCAGCCCCTTAATTGACCATCCAGGTCTATGGCTTCGAAATTGTTAAACATATGGTCAATTATGGATGGTGTCTGAAATCACTTCCATGCCTGCATACCAAATTCATATTACTATGGGGATTTGGTTCTGGTACGAAGGTGGCAATTCAAGTAGCAGCTTTCAGTACATTGCTAAATAGCAGCAATCTTAGCTTCGGATAAGTAGTTCGCACCTCACGATCCCGGTCGGAGGTTCGAGTCCTTCAGTGGGCGATCCTTTATCGTCGACTGCAAACAGCAGTGATAGCCGTTAAGGCTCTTCTGCTGCTATATAAATGAGCACGTTGAATCAGTTAACCGTATCGGAATTGCACACCTGCAAAGCATTACCTGCAAGCCTTCTTGCACGTGCAATAGGATGCTTAAGGTTGATGTGAAAATCGGTAGCTAGGCCTGTCTGTCGTGAACGTTGCAACTGCCACATTACATCGTTTCCCTACGATCTGCACTCGATCCTCGTCAAGCCGCACACACACTTCAAGGTTCTGTCACTTACATTTTGGTTCCTTCATTCTCTTATAGCGACTAAGTTGTAAGAAATGGCTTCTCTCTGGCTTCGTGTCGTATTAACCGATAGTTCGACTCAAGTCGTTTAACTGCGCCTCTAACCGACCTCATATCCGCGTAAGAACATGTCTTCAGTTAGTCTGCTCCCAAAGCCTGAAACTCACTACCGATTAATAATAATAATAATATTGCACTTGATAAAGCGCCCTCAGAGAACTTAATCTCTTTCTAGGCGCTTTACATTTGGCACAAAGGAACCCACTAACTTGGCAACATTTAAAAGGGAGCTAAAACATCACCTATTCCTCACAGTACTTGTTCAGTTCGTGCAAACTGTCCTCGCGCCCTTCAGCACACATAAATGTGCTTATGTGTGCTAAAGCTGTGCATGCTATCGTATCACTAGCCACTTGACACGCTTCTTTTCCAGCATGCCTAAAATGCCTAGAAAGTGATTTAGTTCTCTTGGCATGCGACATAAATGTTTGGTTATAAATCATATGATGATTATAAGTTTGGATAACCAAAGTTGCAGTAAAACAACACGTCTGTGGTGAACTTTATGCAAATCATACCCGAGAGACATTCCAATATTGTGTAAATAAAAGGAAAAATGATACTAGAAAAGTTGGAGAGGAAGTTCATACAAAGGCAAGCAATAGTAGAAACAGTGCCAATAATGTATTGTACATTAATTGAGCCACGTTCCAGGAATTGAAAAAATCCCACGATGCCGTGCTCATCAACATCGTGCCTTAAAGTAAATAGCTAAATCATTCGCAAAGCACTACAAGCAAGTAAGGCAGGCACCAAGCAAGCAGTAGGCAAGGCAAAGTGATCAGGAAGTGAATACAGTTGGTTTAACTGCATATGTGAGGAATTAACAGTGACACTACAAGACGAAGTGGTACAGGGGCACTCTAAAATTAACAAGTTTTAGAAGATACCAGAGAGCACGACGATCAAAATAACTCACATTCACTCGCATCATTATGCTCATCTCCATCGCTCAGGTCATCGTCATTCGCATCAGAATGGCCGTCAGAACCGTCGGCTTGACTGCCCTCCTCTGCATTTGCATCGCCTTCAGCACATAGATCAGCTTCAGCTTCATCATCGACCGTGGCAAATCCATTTTCAGCATCACCAGAGCTGACCGGAGCAAGGTCAACTTCTTCATCTGTGTTCTCTTCGCTGACTGCATCTGGAACTTGATATGCAAAGCATACAACGGTGCATACATAGAAGATTCTTTGCCACAGCCATTCAATTAGCTATTTCGATCTATTAAGGTGCAATACAATATTTGATTATCATTATTATTATTAAGCCGTTCATAATTCTCAAGTAAAGCACAAGATAAGACACAAATGTGTCTTCATACAAGTTAAAAAATGGAAGAGATACAATTGCTGTCCTATTTGGGATTGAGGGGTCGGTAAACCGGCAGAATAAAGAATTGGCATGAAGGCGTGCAAATGTACAAAAAAATAACTTCCCAGTGGTTAAGGTGGTCACGTCCCATAGACACAGGATGATGCATCTAAAGAAAAGGCAATACATCACAACAGTGAGGTATTTACCTCATCTACTTAACACACAGGCATATGCTCATATGTGCATATAGCACATATGCTCATGCTGTGGAAGAAAGACGTGTGTTAGATGCCAGTGCTGCTTTAGAAAGGCAACAGACATAAGTTTACTGGAACAACCAAGTAACATGTAATAGAAAACAGCTTTAAATGTGAGGAGATTGTCGAAGCAGACACCTTTACAAATTAGACTGCAATCAAGTATTCTAATAAAAACAGACCAGAAGAATCACGATGAAAGTAGGATGGCTTCAAATGCCTAGTTATTTTTACTCATTTTAAGAAAGTTCCCCATCATCAGAATACAAAGCAGGCACACAGGGAAAGAACAGGTAGTTGAACAGCTACCACAAGCATTCGGGCACTGCAGCCGACTGACTGGCAGCACGAATTATTGCCAGCGAGTGTCAGCAGATACGCTACGGCTTGTTCCTTGAGCAGAAATAATTTCTCAAATTGAACAATGACAAAACCAACTTTCAGCTATTTCAAAGCCAAACATAGCGCTACTCAGAGAATTTGGAAAACCTAGCTCTCAAATTGGGCCCTGCCACCCTAACTCCTGCAGTAGTTGCACACAATCTACATGTCTTTCTCCAAAGTGACCTTTCACTTGACGACCACATCAGCTTCACAGTCTAGTTTGCCTACTTTTGGCTACCTAATATCACAAAAATTCGGTCTTGCTTAGACAGGGATACTACATCCAAGTTGGCCCACGCATTTGTGACATCTCGTCTTAATTCCTGTAAGGCACTAGTCCCACGTCTTCCGGCCTGAGCAATGAGGTGCTAACAGTTAGTGCAAAACGCTGCAGCCACATTAATTCTCTTGCTCTAGCCTACCTAACCCAACTACTTCCCAGCCAGGCTAGGCATTATACCACCAGCTCTACTAACTCAACTCGTTGAGCTGTGCCAACCAAACTCAAATCCTTTGGCAACCGAGCCTTTGGCTGGTATGGTCTGAGAGTATGGAGCTCAATCCCAACATCCCCATGACTTGACGACCACATTTAAACAGAGGCTAAAACGCCCGTTCCTCACAGAATTAGACCTTGTGAATTGTCCTTGTTGTGCTTATGCATGCTCACACTGCACGTTTTCACTAATCATTTTGACATGTTTCCTTTTCAGCATAAATTAAGACAGTAAACAGAGATTACGTTCTCCGAGGGTGCCATACAAACATTTAATTATTATTACTAAGTAATATCACTACTTAAGGCCAAAATAATAAAAATGAATCACTCACCAAGCACGAGTTTGGAAAGCGGCTAAGAACATGCAAACAGTAACACAGGTGACAAACACATGGATAAACACTATAACGTTGACATCATTTGTCACACCCCTGTTCTAAACATTAAGAAAAAGACTCCCACACGTTGCAGACATAGGTACATATAAGGAGAGGTAGTAAGCGCAGCACTACTACACTTACCGGGCTGCTGACGTATCTTCTTATGCTTCTTGCGCAGTGGCAGGTCTGAAAATGAAGCAAGCAAGTGCTCAAGTAACCAAGATCAGGAGCTTGTACCTTATTTAATAATAATAATAATAATGTACTTGATAAAGTGCCCCCAGAGAACTTAATCTCTTTCTAGGCGCTTTACATTTACTGCAAAGGGAAATGCAATTAAATGGTGAGTAATATCAAGCTTGATAAACAAAGTGAATAACATGGTTAGGGGTGACATGCACAGGGTCAGCATGCATAAGCACATCAAGGACGAATCACAGGGACCCACTAAATGCTGTCCTAAATAGGTGTTTTTAGGTTCCTTTTAAATGTGGTCAGGTCAGGGGATGTTCTGACGCAGGTCGGGAGGGAGTTCCAGGCTTTGGGAGCATACGAACTAAATGCACGGTCTCCAAAGGATTTGAGGTTTGTACGAGGTATTTCTAGACCGTTGAATTCCGAAAAGCGGGTGGTACGATGCTTGGCCTGATGGGGGAGTATGTCGGAGAGATAGGCTGGGGCCATAGAATGAATTACAATGGGCATCCCTCCTAAGCAAGCTAACAAGTAATTTCAAGATGCACGACAAGAACTGCCTGCAGTGACTACGTTGGGGGCCTTGCACAGCTGACATGGCCACATGCTAACTGTCCTCGAGCACTCAACACCGGATCAAACTGATTTTTACTGGCCAATAACATGCTCAAGTAGGGGCTCTTGCATGCATGCGATCACGGATGTGACGGTAGAAAAAATCCACCCAGAAGAAATACCCTGACCATGAATCGCCTCAATTTTTTGAGCCTGCATTGCAGCAGAGCTATCAATTCTTTGATTTCTGAGCATAAGACCTCATAATAAAAGTATGGTCTTAAGCACAGTGGTGCTCATGGTGTTTCTCCCTGGCAACGTGTGCGTGTGTGCATGCACACTTGCTTGGATGCAGACACCACGCATCATTGTTAGATGATCAGTAGATGAGTAGATGATACAATGTCGAATAAAGAAGGGACCTGTAGGCAAGTGGTGGCAGATAGGAGAAAAAGGATAAATGTCACGTGAATATGGTAAGAGCATGCAAACATGCTGGAGATGACAGCTTCCAACTTGTAAAACCCATGAGTATATGGGCATGAGTGCACATGTGCATGCTCGGCAAGTTGATGCAATGGACATTATACACACTTCCTGTCGCGCATCGGGAGTCCACCCCATATTGCTGGTTCTTGCTGTCTGCTGTACTGAACTGGTCTCGACAACAAGGCTTTTATTTTGCAAGCACATTACCTGCCAGCAGTAAAAATAAAAGGTGCAAATGCTGAGGTTTAGCTCAGAGCTACCCGGTTACGGCAAGGCTCAAGTATAAATACACATCACATATTTATACAGTGCTGGCCCAAAAAATTCACACTCGGTAGGGCTCCTTACATTTTGAGTTCGTCGGAATGTATTCACAATTAACATCCCAAACCAATTACAAAATTATATCGCCATATGTATTTTCTTTCTTAAGAAATATAAGTGAGCTCAATAGTTGCAGCTTGCATAGTATCGCTAAAGTTTTAGTGAAATGGCATAACAAATTAACAGCAGCAGGGACCCTCGATATTATATTCACTAGCCAAAAACTATGTTTGAATGTCCGAGCAAACAACTGACAACCGGCTATAGCGAATGTGCACAGGAATGTCGGTGTGCAATAACAAGCCTACCGGGTATGCCATTTTGGCTTCGGCAGCTTTCAATGATAAGCGGCACAAAAGAGCGAAGACTCTAATCGAGAAACTACGATGAAGCTCGGTATTGCAGATACTACAAAGAGGTGCACTTGGAGGAAGAAACTAGAACAGACCGGAACGACGAATCTAAAGATCGGGAGCAGTAGACATCGCTGCTCCAAGACGCACGACAGAAAAATGAAGATTTCGACAATGCGTTAGAATAGGTGCTAGCAGATTCAGCAGTTCAATGAAAATTTAAGGCAGGAGCTCTACGGGAATACTGTCAGTGCAGGATCGAGTAGGAAGAGGCTCATCAAGCAAGGTATACAAGTTCCAGGGTAGCTGAGCGGAAGCTGCTACAAAGCGCTATGCACAAAAAACTCACGAGGCTTCCCTTTGCCTGTATATACCGGCACTGGACACGGGCTAAGTGGAGTAAAGTTCTCTGGGCAGGGCTGGGGTAGGGAACTCGTACCGAGTGCATGGAATAATGAACAAAAAACACTATTTGGACATCGCTAAGAATGTTGGTATACTGTCAGCACATAGAAGGCACGGTTTGCCTTTTATTTGGCAGCAGGACAATGGTCTTAGGCATACCGGGAGCATCGTAAAAGAATTTTTGAAAACCTTATATACCAAGGCCATAATCCTTTACGGGTTTTTGAGGGGCCAAGTCAAGAGTCAAGATCTGACCTGAATTGAACATCTTCGGCAGGATTTGAAGAAGCAAAGAATAATCGGGACAGGCAACTCAACTACAAAACTGCTCCAGTTGGTCAAAATTCTGAAGGAGTGGCAGAGAGTTCCCTCAAATATATGCTGAGAGATTTCAGGGGTCAATGTACATAAGGCTCATAAGGCCGTTATAAAAAACCATCAATGAGTAACAAGCGAACATTTTATTTTATTGTACCTCCTACTTAACTTTATATAAAGAAGGCATCAATAGCGTAACACAAAATGGTGAGAGGCGGAACATCATGACAGCCTAAATAGCAATACCCCAGTTTCCGTTGCATACAGGCTCACAATGGGATCCCTTTTTGAGTAGTGGGAATGCACGAGAGAACCCTAAAAGCTGTAGCCGACTCCTCTCTGGGAATGCACGACAGAGTTCTACGAGCTGCAGCTGGCTCCTCGATAGATCTCATGACGGTACACAAATAAAACTCGCAACTAAAACCAACTCCGCAGCGAACAAAGTAAAGGTACCTAACTGGACGAGAGAACTAAAGCATCTCACCTTGCGCTGCTCAAGCGAAGTAACGACTACACCAGCAAGGTCATTGAAAGGCCTATAGGATATGGCCTTGAGTACGCGCACAGCCAGGCAGAAGGCTTGCTTAAAGATACCTGATCCGTCTTCGTGTCTTCGCTTGAGCTTTGTTTTACCCATTGTAGAAGGCGAAAACGTTAGCGACGACAGGCTAGCACCACACGCCGGATGCACGTTGGGAGAACTCCGGAAGCAGCGATGGGCAGCGCCGATTGAATGAGACTTTTCAGAGCTTATTTCTAAATAAAAAAATTAAAATAAAAGGAATAATAATATAATTTAACATTATTTAAATGATTATTGAGGAATTTTAGTTACTTATAGAAAATTAACACTATCAACGAATTACACTTTCACACCTCCTCATCGTTGTTGAAAAAGAGTCGTTGCGGAACCTTAAACGCGCTGCGTCGTTGTTTTGACTGACCATGGTCATCTGGACTGGACATGAAATCGTCATCGCCGTCTATAATGTGGCTTAGCTGAATTTCGATATGATACCGGCGTGGCTTAAAAAGGCGACGACGACTTAAAACCTAAAGCACATAGTTATCAAAGTACCCCGAGCCATGACCGAACGAAATCGCTCTCTATTCCCGGCGGCGAACTCGCCGCAGAGAAACGCAGCGGAAAGCTCGGGTAGAAATAAAGTTGCCCTAAGGCCTGGCCGTTCGCTGATGGATTGGGTACGACTTGGTACGTTGTGCAGCGAACACCGCAGCCGGCTTCACGGCGCTGCTGCTGGCATGGGTACTGAAAGTCGCTCTGGCCTTGAATACGCTATAGACAACTCTCGTGCTTAACACCCACTTAGTCGTTATGGCTTTGTGAGGGTTACAGACGGAGATACATTACCTTGAATGGATTAGTGTCGGCTAGCGTACTCTTACGACAGCCGCTGTTTGTTTTCAGGCCAGACGTCGAGGGACCTGAGTGGAACAGGTGGCAAACTTCGCGATGTTACGCCTCAGGAGCTGGCTTGCCACAAGACAAAAGAGGATTGTTGGACAGCCTTATCAGGTAAGATTTGTTAGCGGGAGGGCATAGCCGCCTGCCCAAGTTGGGCTCATATTTTTTTGCTTGAACCGGCTTACGAAGCATAATAACGCCTGCGGGTATAGTGTAGATGCATGCAGGCAAGTAGTGCATGCAGCCGAATAAGGGGAAGGGAGTCGAAAGAGGAGGGAGACGAGGAGGAGGGAAAGAAGAGGAAAGAAGGAGGAGTCGTAGAGGGAGGAGGCCGAGATGTAGGGTAGGAGGCAGTAGGGATGGGCAGGAGGAGGAAAAGGAGGAGAGGAAGTGGAGGAGAGCTAGTAGGAAGCAGCAGAGTGGTAGTAGGGCTGGGACGAGGGAGAGGGGGGATCGTGATTGGCTCACTTTCGTGAGTTAGGAGATGAGATGCTAGCAGCATCTGATGACCAACAATGTGTTTGAGCATACCGACATATGCAATGAAGTTAAACTGGGAAGCAGCCAAACACGACATCGTTCTTCACCGTTAGAGAACCAGGTTTAACACCAGAGAGCCACTACCGGCTACCAGAGAAAGTGCAGCTCTTGCCTTGTGGGTTCGATTAGCAAAGTGCAATGCCGGCTTGTCTGCAAAAACACTACCTGAAGGTGAGGAAAACAGTCCAGATTTTCCTCATGCTTTTTTGTAGCTTACTTGGGCGGTGGACTGTTTACTATATTGCTTCTCCGAGCTTGGTTTGTTCCTATCACTGGACGATAAAGACCACAATGCTAGCTGCCTGTCTTTGCTGTTATGCATCTCTTGCTATGTCATCGAGCCCTGCTAATGGTATGGGGTTGCTTTGCCCATCTCCTCCAGCCGTCTTTCGGACTCGAATGGTATACTTGCCCATCAAAGATCCTCGATCGGCATGGCTGGCTGCTTCCCACGGTCTTTGAATGTTTTTGGTTTGTGTGGGGTGGGCTTGTACTTATACACATGGCTCCCAATCAAGCAGCACATCGACTTCAAGGTTTTGTCTCTCACTTTTAGTTCCCACCATTCTCTTGCTCCGGAAAACCCACGGGCCCTGCTTCCCAATCAGGCTAGGCAACCTGCCAGCTGCTCTTCTGACTGCAGTCGTTTAGCTGTGTATCTGACCGACCTCAAATCGTTTGGAGACCACGCCTTTTGTTTGCATGCTCATTAAGTACCTGGAGCTCCCGACTGACATTGCAACATCCTCTGACTTGATGATGCAATAAAGAAACTAGAAACCCACTTGTTTCTCACAGCATTCGCTGGGTTTTTCTGAACTGACCTTGTACTTATACATACTGACAGTGTGCATGTTATGTAATCACCGATTGGCTTACTTCTTTTGCAGCATATGTAAAATGTCAAGATTAAAGAGATTTAGTTCTCTTAGGGAGGCATACAAATGCCTTATTATGAATATTATTATAATTATTGATTATTTTTACCATATGCTCCATTTTCTGTGACATTGGCAACTTATCAGTGCACAAATCATGAACCTTTGCGAGCCAGACACATAGCTTCAGTAGCTTCATGGTTTGGCATAAGCATTTTTTGTCTAGTGCTTCCCCAAGTGACCATGAAAAAGCCATGTTTTAATGCTTCTTTATCTTCGTCTAAATGTAAGCTCTTGATGGGTTACTATTAAGGGTTGTTTTACTTTTCCAACCGTTTAATCTCACTTTGAGCCTAGTTAATGCTATCTTCCCGGAAGCTTGGTATAACTTCAGACGGCTGAGGCAGTCTGCATGATTCTTTGGCATTATATTGCTGTCTTAGCTGACTCATCTGCTCACATCGTAGCCTGTGAGCAAGTCCTGTACCAAAACTAGAGCTTATTTCTGCTATTAGCTTGAACACCTGGTGGCTGTTTCAAACATCATGACCAAAAGGCTTAGTTTGTGTCGTGAGTTACACGTGAGGATCTTGCAATCGATTGCTATTTCAGAATTGCAATTATTTGACATGACTTTAAATGTAAGACATTAGTTATAATTCTTAATGCTTTTTATCGATAGCTAAGCCATATTTGGCCGGTTTGATACGGTTTCCTTTAGTGGCAGATTGTTCTGTAATGTGTCAAAAGTTGATAAGTGGCTAGAATTTTTCCTTTGCTATCACGAATCACAGGTTCAATGAATTCGGCAAATTAATGCAATCAACTCTAATTGAGCAAAAAATCTCTTTATATTGGCTGCAAAAAGCTTGAATTTCAAGGAAACATTGTAATAGTCGGACATTATAATGTACCCACCAAATTTCATGCAATTTTGCCTGCCCATTCAAATGCAAATGGTCTCCAAAGACACTGGCAATACCGCAATCCACTGCTAGCCTCATGAATTCATCGCAAATCCACAGGAAATTGGCTGTACAAAGGTCCAATTTGGATTGCGTATTATTCTCAATTGTTGTTCAAATGTATCACTACAATTTTGCACCATAGTGTACTCGAGGTCTCATGCAATCTACGGCATCGACCCGGGCCAATACTGAAATCCACAGCCAGCGGTGCTGCAGTCGATTGCAGTGAATTGAAATGGTAACGGCTCCCATTGGTGCACAATTGTTTGCCAGCGTCTACTAGTTGCCAGTGTCTTAGGAGCCCATTTGCACGAGAATGCACAATTGCATTAAATTTAGTTGGTACATTATAACGACCTTGCTTTACAATGTTTACTTGAAATTTGAGGTTCATGCCCCCCCCCCGATTTCCGGTCAATTTTTGTTTGATTAGTATGGATTGCTGGAATTCTTCGAGCCCGGTTCTGCTACAAATGACTATGCTAGGTTTTTTCTTTTCTCTCCAGTGCTACGATATCCTGTAGGGCCATTGCAATACTAGGTACATTCTGCAGTCAGTTATCAAGCTTGTTTTGATAGAGTGATTGTGCTCCCAACGATGACCCCAACCTGTAGCAATGTGTAATAATAATAATAATAATGCACTTGATAAAGCGCCCTCAGAGAACTTAATCTCTTTCTACACCCCTCTGGTGATCTGTCAGTGGTGTAGTGCAATAACTTGAGCATGTCATCACCTTGCTTGAGTATTGCCACATATTTAATTGTAGAAAAGCCAGCTGTGTTTTCTCTGATTTACTATTTACTGTGTAATGTATGCAAATAATAGAATATTTACAATGCAGTCTTCTTTCTGGCTTGCCATATTGACTAAAAATTCCTAGCTTCTTATCTGAGACTGACTTATCTATCTTAACTGACGCCGAGCTGGTTTGGTCTAGCGGTTAAGGTGCTCGCCCCGACCGAGGTCTGACCGAGGTCGTGGGCTCGAGCCCCGAGGCATATGTGAAGCGCCTGAATAGAGATTAGGTTCTCTTGGGGCGTTATATAAATGAATTATATTTTATCTGATTTCTGCTGAATCTCAGATGCCGGAATGATTAAATCCTGTAAACCGTAGTGGAACCAGGAACCAGTTGAATTGCTGTGGAAGCAGCTGGCCACAGGTAATTTTTTTTTATTAAATGTCCGTTCTGACAGCAAAAGCGGTCGTCTGAACATGAGCCGTGTGGACTTGATGCTTCTTGAGCTACGTCTTGAAAACCTTTTTAGCCGTAGAAAAAAGATCTCACAGGTGTAGACCGTTGATTGCATAATGTTGGATATAACATGAACATAGAAGTGAAGCAGCTGGCATAATCTGTATTATGCAATTATCTTAATAGCGACATGTGGGTCGAGTTGCATATTAATAGATGTTTGAGTCAATCACCGACTAACAGCAATTCAAGTATTATGTCTCTCTCTCTCTCTCTCTCTCTCTCTCTCTCTCTCTCTCTCTCTCTCTCTCTCTCTCTCTCTCTCTCTCTCTCTCTCTCTCTCTCTCTCTCTCTCTCTCTCTCTGCGATACTGGACCCTGTGCAGCAGTAGTTTGGTGAGGATCTCTCCTTAGAATCCTGTCCTTAGAAGTTTGAAGCATAATGTTTAATTTGATCATGATTAACTTCTGTAGTTATGCATGACCCATGATGGCACACAAGGTATGGAGGTTGCTTTTACGACCTCAGTCCCGAGGTCGTGGGTTTGATTCCTGCATTGGGCGATCATTTATCGCCACTGCAAGTGATGGTGATAGCCGTTAAGGCTCTCCTGTCACTATAAAAAGGCTTTTTAATCAGCTAGGATTTATTTATTTACTGACCTATTGCACTTCATTGTAAGCAGTTTGTAGAAAGTATTCCAGAATTATCCATCTGAAGATGCCATTAGGTGGTGGCAATTTATTTCTGCATAACGGTACTGCATGGTTTTGTGCATGACACACTTCTATGTTGGCATGTGATTTTTAACTCGAGAGGCAGTCATAAGGACCGGTTATCTCAAGTGGAATTGCTTTTATAGGACGAGTGTACAATGTGACTACCTATCTGGAGTTCCATCCTGGTGGTGAGGCCGAGCTCATGCGTGCTGCAGGTCGTGATGGGACTCGGCTGTTTAATGAGGTTAAAAAGCTGTCATTATTGCTGTCTTATCGTGAAAGTGGTCTTTCACTTTGCATTTCTGGGTTACGCTTTCTGCCATTACCATATGCAGTAGTTTAATTTTGTGCAGGTGCACAAGTGGGTCAACTTCGAATCGATGCTTCAGAAATGCCTTGTCGGACGTTTGGTGGCAAGCAGTAGTGGTGCTACGGCTCCAACTTATGGCAACCTGTTGACAGCATCGAGAGGTGGTGTGGCTAGCTTTGCTGCTGTCTGTACTTAGAGCTTGCAAATATAGGTGTGCACAAAGCAGGGACCTCACTTTTCTTGCTTCAAGTGGCTGCATTTGTTTGCTAATGTCGTTTTGCATTCTCTTGACATGCCAATTCACTCTTTACTAAGTAGCTGTGAGTTTGAGAACCATTGCACGACTGTGTGACTATAAATCGATAGTCTATAATAATAGGGATAATAGAACGTTTGTATACAGCTCTAAGAGAACCAAATCTTTTTAGGCCTTAAGGATGCTGTAAAGGCAGTGAGCAATGGACACCTACAGGGGTGTAGGATTTTCATGTAGGGGGACAAGACCAGGAGGACATTTGTAGGGGGCTAGACCCGTAAAATTTTCAATTGGGCGAAGCCAGACCCGCAATTCATGGAAAATTATAGCATGCAATCGTTGCGTTTATTTGACACAAACTCGGCGGTTGTTCAGTGAGTGGAATTAAAGTATAAGCATCGTCGTTGGTGACGGTCGCAGAGTGTAGGAATAGGCCCAGCTCCCCTGGCTCCACAGCCACTGGACATCCACATTCCACAAGCACTGGAGCCTGAACAGGCCATGCAGTGCTCTAGCAAAAACGGTGCGGTCACTGGAAGAAGCAAAGGAAGGGGGTAAAAGAAAGCCAACTAGTAAATAATATGAACTAAAAGCCAAGCTTCTACTAGTTAGCTCATGCATTCAGCCACATCTTGCAACGCGGGCTGCTCCAGAAGCCTCGTCTTTTCAAGCTCGACGGGGCTATTGCCCACAGCTGCTATAGTTCCGGTTTGGGAGAAGAAAAACGTCTGGGGGATGAAAGTGATGGTTATTCGGCTAAAGTGATGACATAAACAAAGTGGGAGAGTCCGATAGAGTAGCAAAAGCAGACAACTACAGCCCTAGCATCGCCAGATGATGCACGCTTATGTACAAGAGTAAGCGACTAGTGCCAGTACAATTATGTTGAATGCAAGCAAGCAGACGAATGTGTGCCAGTGCGATCTCGAAAGAGGAGGGCCAGCTCAGTGAAACAGGACAAAGGTGCTTGCGCGTTCGTGTGTGCACAGGTTTGTGCTTTCTTGTCTGAGTGCTAATTGGAGAGCTGCTCTAGACGCTCGTCGACATTGTGCTGTGCTGGTTTGGCCCAGCGGTTATGGTGCTTGCCCCGACCAAGATCTCGGCCGAGGTCGTGGGCTCGAGCCCGTGGCATATGTGAAGCGCCTGAATAGATTAAGTTCTCTTAGGGTGCTATACAAATGAATTATATATATACTTTGCCTTTGGGTGCTCATTCAAGCCGGTTTTCGAGAGAGGATCTAGCTTTTTTTTTTTACAAGGGGCTATAAAGGCTGCTAAACCGGCATGCAGTTCAGCCTGTGTTTCTGTGGTTGGTTTGCAGAGGGCGCTATCATTTTCTTTTTAGAGGAGTGGTCATATTTTTGAAGGCACCGGAGATCTAACTCTTTTTATGCAGGTCCAATGAAGCTTGTTAGGCTGTGCCCTCGGCTAGAAGCTTCAGGCTCTCCGAATTCGAATTCCTTTTTAGACTGTGATTCCGACGAGACTCTGGGCCAGCTTGCTTTGAACACCTTCGAACTTATGGCTCTCTCCAAATGGAGAGCAGGAGTATTTTAAAGGGGCTTCAGAGCCACGGTCTGGGCAGTGAGCCTTCTCTGTGAAGCCTTGAGGTGTTTCTCATGAGGGATGCTACACTTTTTTTTTTTTTACAATAGGCCTACTTGATGTTTTGAACGAGTGTGGCAGCTCTGGAGTTAAATCTTTTGCACAAGGCAGAGCGCAGATGATGGATGATGCTAGACCTCCCAGGTGCATGACTCATGACTGGTGAAGCAAGCATTTCTAAGCATGATTGTAATAAAAGCAAATGTCAGCTGGCTGCCGTTTTGTAAAAGTTGCTTCTTCAGAAACGAAGTGATTTAGTTCCTAGACCAAGTACACACGTTACATTGCCGAATGCGAGTCCTAGGTACGCTTGGACTGAGGTAGTGTCAAGTTGCTTTGTCAGCCTATTGGGCTGTTGCTGGTTCTGCTTAAGCATAGTTCAGTTTTGGCTTTATAAAAATGAAAGCAAATTATGGTATACAAGTGTGTACCCTCAAAAAATCGCTGAAGAAAACAATTTAAAAATTTAAAGCGACAATTCTATATGGAATTTTTCTTGAATATTTCTAAAGAATTAATAATAAATACACTATTAATTTCAATTTAGTGTACTTTTAAGTTGAATCTGTTTTGAGGGTAGACCCGAAAATTTTTGTGGGGTATTCATTTTGAAAACTAAAGCTGTGCATATGGATGTTAGCATATAGCTGTGCAAAGGCTCACCTGCAATGGCTCACCTACCTACCTGACCGGCAGACTGTAGCTAAGACTGGCACGATGTGGCACTCATTTTGATCCATACCACTGAGTGATAATCTCCATAGCGTTTATGTAAGTGTACGCTATGTAAGCTTGATATGTAAGCTTTATGTAAGCTGATCGAAAGTCTGCCCTTTGCTTTTGCATATCTTGCACAATTCGATGATCAATTTCAATTATGCATGTTGTGTGCATGTGGTAGCTACGTATGCAAATTTATAAATTATCTCCCCGGGTTTGTTGGCCATACCACTCATAATAGTTTTACCATTGCAAGAATACTATGCATACCACAGTCAGCGACTGGTGTGTATGGACTTTCAGACGAACGAACTCACTCGCATTCTTAATTATATAGGTTGATAAAACTTGTGTGTCAGATTCATCTTACATTGCTCGTGGGAAGAGAGGATTTTGATAGCTACATGGGGGTTGGGATTTATTGTGTACGTGGCTTATTTGATTGTGTCCTTCATTTTACGATGGGTCCTATGTGCATAATATACATTTTTTGTTTACAGCAGTTTTATTGCTGCATCATTAATAAAATCAGCTTAATATACCCTTGCACACTTCGCCCAAGTCTGCTTTGGGCTACTTGTACACCATGATAAATAATTAATAAAGGCTGTGCATTCTCTTTTCATCGCTAAACTGTGGCACTGTGGAACCCAATGGACTCATTCACATACTCATATTCAAAATTACATAGTTCGATGGGATTTCAAGTTAGAAGGGCCTCCAGCCGATTTCAGAACAGCTGTATCTCGGTAATACTGATAATAATAGTAATAATGATGAGTAATGTATAAAGCATCTTAAGAAAACCAAATCTATCCGGGCACTTTACCTCTTACTACATGAGAAACAATAACCAAGAGTTCATGACAGTCAAGGTATCATGCTCACTTAGATCACCCTGCAAAGAAACTTGGGGCTACTGGTTAGTCGGACCCCTCGTTAGTAATTTGCAATGAATCATGCTCACGTAAGCATAAAAGCATACAGGTACAAAAAAGACAAAAAGTATAGTGCAGGGTAAGTTGAGTGGAACAGACGTGCCTTTAGCTGTGACTTCCTAATGTAAAGTCAATGCATATGGTGACTGAGGCCAGAAGAGCTTTCTAGACTTCTGGTGCATACATTCATGCAGTGGTTTAGCCCCTATCTCAGCGGGAGACTCACTGAGTATAGATGTACACGGACAAAGATGATATGAGGAACCACTAAAGTAGAGGGTATCTCAAGACTCTGTGCTTGGTCTGCTTCTTTACACGATGTATACTCTCCCTCTTGCCGATGTGCTTGCCAAGCACAATCTAGGCTTTCACTTCTTTGTTGATGACCTGCGATGCTGTATCAATGCTTTGATTCCTTCCTGCCACCGGCACATCAAATTCTCAACTCTCTTGGTGAATATATTGCTGACATCAGCATTTGGATGGCAGCAAGCTACTAGTTATGTGCAAACCAAGTGACTCAGAAATCGGAAAGCTTAATGTGCAAAATCAGCTTTGCCAGCATATCTTCTGTCGAATCTGCACGAAATCTAGGTGTCTTGTTCCAAAGTCACCCCTGTCACTAGACGACCACTTCAGCCCCATAATCAAGTCTGCCTACTTTCAGTTATACAACGTTACAAAAATTTGGGCCAGCATGCTTAGGGTTGGTGCAAAACTCGGGAGCCCAGATTGTCTTTCGTGAGCATTATAGTTGGCACATCACACCACTTCTCACAGACCTGCACTGGCTCCTCATCAAGCAGCACACGACTTCAAGGTTCCATCACTCTTTTTTGGGTTCCTTCATTCTCTGTCTCCAGCCTACCTATCAGAACTACTATCCTGCCACACTAGGCATCGAACCACCCACTTTTCTGAATAAACTCATTTAGCTATACCTCGTATGAACTTCAAATCCTTTGGAGACATTGCCCTAAGTTTGTATGCTCTCAAAACCTGGAACTCACCCCCGACCGATGTCACATCCCTTGACTTGACATTTAAAAATGAACCAAAACGCACGTGATTCTCACTGCATTGGGTAGGTAATTGTGATTTGTCCTTGCTTTGCTTATGCATGCTGACACTGTGCATGCTACCGCTAACCATATTTACACATTGACAATATGCATATTATCTGTAACCTTGTTATACATTCTTGATGATATGTGGATGGTGCCACTATTTGATCATACATAAAGTGCCTAGAACAAGATTAAGTTCTCTGAGGGTGCTATGCAAATATGTTATTACTATTATTCCCTAAAGCCCGATTACCCAAAGATTTAGATATGTGTATATAGCCGTCAGGCAACTGGAAGCCTATATATGGCCTGATTCTGTCTTCGGTGTCGTGTGCAGCACCGAAATATAACAGTGGATGACCCTCTGACTGTCTTATTCTAGAGCCTGAGCTCTTGGTTTCCCAAAGTGGTGCTTCAGGATACTGATTGTCGAAGTTTGCTTTGATGAGCCAAGGCTTCTCCCTGCCATCGATCCCTGCCATTGATAGACACGACTGGCATTACATGCTACCATAAGCCACGACACTCTATTAAGTTGTCATTAGAATGAATGTGTATGTGTGTTTCTCTGATCAGACGTGTGACATGTAAAAGGACTGTAAGGAAAGTGGAGTGGGAGAAAGCGAAAATGCTGCCAGGATCGGCTGCTAAGTTAGTCAAGTCGGGAAGAAGTTTTTTGCACAAGACATCAGATAATTGAAATATCCAATGACGATGAAGACGAGTTCACTTGCTCTATATTGGGTCTGCTGCTTTTATTATATGTATGTGCTTGATTAGTTAATTTTGCTAGTGCATTGATATCTAGCAAAAATAGCTAGTTTTTAATTTGCTGTGGCCCCATTTATGCTGTGTGAATGTGCCTTGCTTGAAATTTTCCCTTAGGATTATCTATGTCTTTGCTGATAATTTTTTCTTGCAGCCTTACCTGATGACTGCATTCAACCACCAGGTCCACCAAGTGCAGTGCCAGAAAATCAGAAACCAAGGTAAAGTTACTGCTTATTTTAGCGAGCTGGTATTACAGATGGAGAGGATATTCTTGTTTTCTATCATGATCAACTCTGGGTATTCTAGCATGAGCAAGAAGAGCTTTCGGCGATGGAATGATTCGAGCTGAGCTCGGCATGCAAGTGCTGCTGCTGGGCGTGTGATTATGTCTCATAGTTGATTGTCAGCTACATCTTTATTCATTGACTAATGTTTTCTGTAAGAGTTTCTTGAGGCATCATCCGTTGGTCCGGCCTGTTTTTAAAAAGCACATTGTTGGGATTTTTGAATTTACTGTTGTATGATTATAGGATAGGGTAATGTAATGTAATGTATCTCCGTCAGTAACTCCACAAAGTCATAAAGACCATAGGGTAGGTCTACTTTGTGCAGGAAATGTAGTGATAATATTGTGGTAATATTAATTTTTAGGTTCGACTTTTATGAAACCGACTCTTGCATTAAGCTGTCAATATACACTCGTGCAACAAACACATCAGCCGAGCATGTTCTTATTGGATCAAGTCTGGACGAGGCTGCTGCCATCAAAATACTTGTGCGATTTCCACAGCTGCAAAAGAGCTACCAATTACATTTTAGTAAGTGGCCAGAGCACCACCAGTTGTCACTTTTAAAATGGTTGTCGGTTGTGCTGGAAATGCTAGATGTAACACTGCGCTTATTTTTGTAGCACCTCGTCGAGCTATCCATGATAATATGGAAGGTAAACTTGCCTTCTTGGTATTCCATCGTGCTGCCCTCACCCATCGTTCTGCCATCTGTCGATACTGCACTGGTATTTTGTTTTAGTCAAGCACATGAAATCTATAGGAAAAGTAGATATCAGCCTCATTAAGAAAGAGGCAGGATTCCAGTGGAAGACTATCGGCAAGGCTCTTTCACAGCATGACTGTATGATAGACGAGTTAGCCGGTGAGTAATGTTTTTTTGGGGGGGGGGTGGAAGGTTGTTATGCTGTTATTTAGTTGTGTAATGCACCCTGAATTTTTATTGGTCTTGCCAAGATATTTAATTAATGTCGGCTGTGCATATGTTACACAGTTGTACTGTTAGTTATCCGGTGCTCTTCCAAAATATTGTGCTGCAATTCTCATGAAATTTAGAAGAGAAGATGCACACGGGAGGGAGGCTGGTTGCTTTTGAACAGACTGTCATGGGATGCAGCAAATTTAAATCGATCACCAGTTGATGAAAGATGTCTGCTTGCTTTCCGAAAGATCTTTGCTGGCATAGACAGTTCAGTCACTTCTTACAGTTTTTAAAATTCAGTTGGTTTACTTCCTATCCACTTTCGATAGCCTAGTTCAATACTGCAAGCCTGCTAGATTTTCAGATTCTTAGGGTCCAACTGACCACCGTCAACTGCCTCAAGACGATGGAAAATACGTCTTTTGCCTAACGAGCTACCATATTTGGCACATTGTTCAAATTGTTTCAACCTTCAAGACTAGCTTTAGCTACATCTTCCGAGTTTAAAGGAGCTATAGGACTCGGCCATGCGTGGCAGCCTTGGATGGCAAGCAGGCCAACGAAGACAACTATTTCCAGATTAAGGAAACGAAGTACTGAAGGACAAAAAAACCTAAAAGAAAAGCTGAAGAAAAATTAAGCTTCTTTGTTGTCTTAGTCCGTCTTTTCAGTACTTCCGGATGTAATTTGCTCCTCAGCTACCTTATCACTTTAAATTATTTTACTTGTTACTTGGGGTAAACTTTAAAAAGTAAAGGCTAGCTGATTAAACGTGGTAGAAGAGCCTTAATGGCTATCACCATTCCTTGTATTATGTAATAAAGGATCGTTCACTGAAGGGCTCGAACCCTCAATTTGGGTCGTCCAGCCCTGGGCTAACTGCTTAAGCATTTTGCCCATGTTAAATAATGGCGCTCCCCAAAGGCTTGTGGCGTCCGTTCCATTTACCATGTGTGTGACTTGCAGAGTCAGTGATTCGGTGCAAGTTATCATATATTCGTTGTACGCCCGTGTCTTAGCCCAGATGTAAGGTGCTGCCCTTTCACGACCCAGGTTGTGGGTTCTAGTCCTGCAGTGGGCGATTCTTAATCGCCCTGCTGAAAGTGGTGGTGACTGATAGCCGTAAAGGCTCATCTGCCGCAATGTAAATGGGGCTGTTTAATCGGCTAAGCTTTTATGTTTTTTTATGTTATAGCTACTTGCTATGTAATATGATGACTTCAGATATGTCTCTGAATCAATCAATGTGCTTGCTAGCAAGAAAGGGAAGAGATTTCACTAGTTTTGATAGGTGATTCTTTGCTAGAGAGGCAATCGAACTTACTTGCCACTCGTTCTTAGTTCTTGATTCTGCAGCTGGAGCTGAGGTTCTCAGCAAATCCTTAGCAAGAGGGTTTGCATACGTGGTTGTATAATAGAATGCCATGTGTTGCTGAGCAAAATCATGTTAGCTTTCTGGTTTTTGAATAAGTTTAGCTCAGCGCTTTTGTCGTATCATGTCTCATTTCTCATGTTTTCAGGTGTGCTGGTTAGTGTAATAATATGTGTTTTTGGTAAGGGCATCCTTCAGCATATGGAGGACGTTTTTTTAGCTTGTGAGAAGGGCCATTCTCAGGGTTGTAGGAAATTCCCCCCCTGGACGTCCCCCCCCCCACATCCCCGTGGACCCTAGGACATTCCCGGGGTAGGCCATTTCCCTCCATGTTGATGAATGTCTAACTAAAAATAGAGATATTTATATACATGATTAAATGAAGTTCATGCTCTATTAAAATAAACTAAACTCAGTATAATTAGAGGAATGGATGGATTGGAAGGATGGTTTCTAATAGAGCGGGCGGCGGTTGGTCCCGCGGAAGTTAGGTCCCGCTCGTCGCCGCCAGGCACGTGTTCGTACCCGTCAAAGCGGCACGTGCTACGGCATGCCGCACGTTCTTGCAAATGAGCACGCTAAGCTTCAGAGGTCTACTGAGTATAACTCGACCTTAAGAGATCTAGTTATGCCCTAATATGCACTAATTAAAGCACGGAGTGCGAGCAAGGGTGGATTTAGGCTGCGGAGGCGCAACCCTAAACCCTAAACTCTAAACCTTAAACGCTAAAGAATAAACCCTAAAAACCCTAAATTCTAAACCCCAAACCCTAAAACGCTAAACACTAAACCCTAAACCATATAGGGGGGGAATGTCCTACCCCAGGGGGAAATGTCGGGGGGGGGACGTTCAGGGGGGAAATGTCCATACCTCATTCTCAGTGGCATTCATTAGTTTTTAAGTCTGCATTTTGGCCTTGTCATTAGAAGGGAAGTTTTTTAAATTTGTCTTATGTAGTTCCATATTTGTTCTGTGGATATGGTTTGACAGCGTTTTTGTATTTTGTAATGAGTGCCCGGTGGCTTCTTGACCTGCGATGCTTTTATAGTGGTGCTTTCTTTCAGTTAGAAATTGGTAATGTAGATAGTTACTAGGCAGATAGACTTAAACACATATGATGCTCCTACTTCGTGTTTGCAGGTGCCTCATCGTTAGTTTAGTAAGTTTTGCAAAAATTTGGTTCAACTGAGTTGGACAGATATTATAATGTTGAGAAATAAATAATAAATAATTAAATCCTAGCTGATTAAACAGCCTCTTTTTGTATAGCGACAGAAGAGCCTTTACGGCTATCACCAACGCTTACAGTGGCGATAAAGGATCGCCCACCGCAGGAATCGAACCCACGACCTCGGTTGTGAAAGCAACTGCCTTACCTAGTGTGCCATCATGGCTCAGCCAGCCACATTGGATGGGTGTCATGAACAGCTTTTGACCATCTGTCAGGATTAATAGGAATATTGTGAAACAGGATAATAATAATAATAATAATAAAATAATGCGCTTGATAAAGCGCCCTCCGATAACTCAATCTCTTTCTAGGTGCTTTACATTTGCTGCAAAGGAAACACGGTCGAATGGTGAGTGGTATCATGTTTGATAAACAACATGAATAACATGGTTAGGGGTGACATGCACAAGGTCAGCATGCAAGTGTGGTTAGTGGCAGCATGCAACTGCGTAAGCATGCATAATCACATAAAGGACGAATCACAGGGACCCACGAAATGCTGTCATAAATAGGTGCATTTTTTAAGTTTTTTTTATAAATGTGGTCAAGTTAGGGATGTCGTGACAGAAGTCGGGAGTGAGTTCCAGGCTTTGGGAGCATGCGAACTAAATGCACGGTCTCCTAAGGATTTGAGGTTTGTACGAGATATCGGTAAACAGTTAGATTCCGAAAAGCAGATGGTGTGATGCTTGGCCTGGTTGGGGAGTAGTAGATCTGATAAGTAGGCTGGAGCCGAAGAATGGAGGGACCGAAAAGTGAGTTACAAAATCTTGAAGTCGATCCGTTGCTTGACTGGTAGGGAGCCAGTTCAGGTCGGTGAGAAGTGGTGTGATGTGGCAACTGCGATGCTCACGACAGACAAGCCTAACTGCAGAGTTTTGCACCAGCTGTAAGCGCCTGATTGTACAGGCCTGTAGGCCAGCAAGCAGTGAGTTACAGAAGTCAAGACGGGATGTCACAGATGCGTGGACGAATTCCACCGTATTTACACCCAAATACAAACGTATTTGGATGGTTTAGAATTGCTCTTATTAGCATTTTTTCTAAGACCCTGACGGAATGTAGGTTCTGTCTGCTAATTGTTAGGTACCTAAGTACGAATTGCAACGATAATGACCCAAGTTTTGGACAATGCGTCTAACATTTGCCAAAAACTTTTTAAAATCCTTTAAAATGGTGGGTTTTGGGCCAGAGTAGAAATTTAGAAACGACTCTTCACCATTTTATGCCGAAACCCTTAGGCCGTGGCACGACCCGGAATTATACAGCAAACCCATCGAACCTTATTTATTCACCCGAAATGGCGGACTAGCTAAGCCTAAGGTCACTGAATTGTTAAGCTTCTTCAGGGGTAACATTTTGGCATTGTAAGAGGCTGGGCACGTGTTCGATCAAATTGCTACTACTCTATCAATACCGGAGAGTACATTTTCGTACAACCGGAGGAAAGTAGCAAAGGCTGGAAGCCCTAAAAATGCCTTTCGGTCGGGTCTGCACTGCACCTACTGCTAGGCAGAAAACACCATCCTAAAGTTGGAGGCGTTAAAGGACCGCTCTGCTTCGGCACAGTTTGAACTGCAAAAGAAGGCTTTACGTGTGTGTGCGACCCGACGAAGGCTACTCACTCAAATGCCTGCAGCCAACGGTCAAATTCAGGGGAAATGTGTCATAGTATGGAAGGGGGGTACTTCAGCAGAAATGTCGTCGGGAGTCCAGCATCGCACACCAGGCATCATAATCAACGACATGTATTTAGACCCTCTTCAGAGCATCAGACTCTCAAGTGCCATCGCCCTTCGTGGAGTTTATTTATATTTTTCAACACGGCAACGACCCAAAACGCACTGCCACCAATTTGGTTACCCTCCTGTGATGGTTATGGTCTGGGCGAGTCAATCTGTGGAACTTAACCCAATTGAGCATTTGTGGGATGAGGTCGAGCGACATGGAAGGCAGCTGGTCGTCCGTATCACATCCACTGATGTGATTTTGAACACTTGCAACAAGCCTAGGGTATCAGAACGGCTCGTGTTTTTTGTGCGTTTGATCAGATCCATGTCTTGGTGGTCCGGCAGGTCGTTGCAAATAAGGGAGGTGCAACGCCATATTGACCTAAATAAATTAAGCACGATATGTTGACTTCATAAATTAAGCAGGACACATGATACCTACTGGAACACTGTTGCATTTTGTTATTGCAACTAGTGCACACATTTTTGGTCAGTAACATTCCATAGTTACTCAAAATATAGTCGAGTAGGCAGCCATCATGGCGGCTGCCCCAGCCGTCCAAATACTTTTGTGTTTGAGTGTATGCCACAAACTAGTTATCTGCGACCAATCACTCCATCAGCATGTAAGGGGTTCACCTATGCATGGTGGCACAATTGAGCCTCGTAAAGCCTCCGAATTGCTAATGTCTGCTATTGCAGAGCTAACTTGGACATGTCGAGTTCTGGCCAGTGAAGATGTCACTCATGATACGAAGCTCTTCACTGTACAACTTCCACCAGCAAGCCATCTCATTGTTCCCACTGGAAGTCACGTCCACATAAGTGTGTCTGTCGGCGGTAAGGCCTGGTTAAGAGCACTCTACTTTTTCCCCCCTCCTTCCTGTGACATCTGTCCCATGCCAGAGGCCAAAGAGGCTCTGCTTATATTGATTGCCTCGGCTTAATTTTCTACAGTTTCATTGTGGCGCCATGATACAGTGTTGATCGGTGTATTAACCGTGGACACTTGAAATTTAGCGGAGTCCTTAGAAGTGTTAAGCATCTGTTCGTGAATTCAGGATTATTTTTCTGTGCTATGGCATTAGTGAACCTTTAATGGTTGGATGTCTTGTGTTGTGTTGAGAGAAAATTATTCGATGCTCTTAATTTCTAATAGCGATTATTGGTCAATAAGTCAATAAGGATTTTAATAATTAGTCACTTGGTCTCCTGCATTTTTTAGCCTACTGGTAGCCATGTTGCAGGCCCAGCTGGAACGAATTCGTCAGGGAAATTGTTAGTCTTTCACACTCATCGGTGCTAGTGTTTATATCAGGAGGGCTGCTATTTGAAGAAACCTGCTACTAGCTGTCGTAGGTATGTTGCACCAGTTGCAATTTTTTTGGCTTGGCCGGCCACCTCAGGGTAGGTCGACAGTTATAGGATGGTGCGGCAGAAAAGACTGGCACATTCAGGACAGAAACTTTCGTGATGGCAGTTCAATTGACTAAGCACACTGTACACCCTTGCTAAGATAGTCGATGGTTTATTACAGACCTTAAACTAACTAGAACTGCTTAGCATAAGCTCGAAAAAGCATAAGCAGATCAGAACTGACTGCCCATCGACTTGCTTACTTGGGTTATTATAGGTCGTCCTATCCATCCTAGCTAAGGCAAAGTCTAACTTATGCAAGAACATAATGGAATCTCAGATGCACAATCTGAAAATGCTTACATTGACCGACACTCTTCTACTTTTCCTGCCCCAAGTCAGCATCATATCTAGCGATCCTTGTGGTGATCTAGCAGATCGTTTTTCTATTAATTTGTCAGCAAATTTGATAAGATCTGAGAGTCTATCATCACGGTAATGTTCTTGCTCAAGTTTTCAACCTTCGTTTATTGCTCTACCTCAACGTTTGCCCCTCAGAGCTGCGTGCAGCCCCTGCTGCCCTCATTTCGACCGCTAGCTCTGTAGACCTATACATACTGTTCTCCAGCAGGAAAGTTAAAATGGTGGCGGTCTTAAAAAAGATGTGTAATATAGTTCATTTAAGAGAACTTAATCTCTATCCAGGCATTTCACATATGCCACGGGGCTCGACCAACGACCTCGGTTATCACATACGTTCACCTTGACCTTGGTCGGGGCAAGCACCTTAACCACTGGCCAAGCCGGTGTGGCTACCAGTGAGCTTCTTCAGTCCTAGGTGCTTTAACATTTGCTTGCCTGTTTGTTTTTTTCTGTGATCTTGATTGTTATTGCCTGGCATGCAGCTGATTATTGTTGCCTGGTACTCAGCTGGTTCAATCAATGCTGTGAAGTGTTGACCACTGTTATGCTGCTTCCCAGCTGTTGCTGTGCTTGTGTCTGCAGCTGCACTGTGCCAGTAACAGTTTACAGTAAGGTTACTCTTGTTTTATTGGCCTGCATTTATGCTAGGGATGGACGTACAGAGGAGTTACACACCCGTGTCCAGGCTTGACAACTTGTCGGGCTCCTGGTGGAGCACCCAGCTGCTGTTTTTGATTAAGTTGTACGATCAGGGTGCAGTGACACCCATCATATGGCAACTGAAGCCCGGCGATGAATTGCGCATCAGTGGCTACTCGGGGAATTTATCAGAAGCGGCTTTGGATATCTTGCTGGGATGTCATTCAGTTCTACTTTTAGCAGCTGGCACTGGTATCACTCCCATGATCAAGGTCGTGCTGACTGCACTCTCTCAGAAAAAGTATGTTGGTCCGGCCACGAGTTTTCATCCTATGTGTTTCATGCATGGTTCCAATTTTTATGGCAAGCTGTAATGCCTCATCATGCTGTTGTTTCCAGGGCAACAGGGCCAGGAAACATACAGTGCTGGCACAAAAATTCATGCACCCTGGAGGTCAAGATTTAAGCACAGATATTTCTTAGATATTGTTTTAATTATTTCTATTTCTCAAAGATATTTGTGTTCTATGGACTGTTGGCCTAAAAAAATTCACCTAAGCATAGGATTTGCATTAATTAGCAATATTTGTAACACATCGTACATACTCCCACCTTGGTTTTCTTACCACCAGACGTACAAACTTGCACGATGACCGTGTTTTTTTGGCCTTTCGACCTAGTCATCATTCACGATGGATGTTATTTTGAAGAGCAGTCGCAGCTCTTCGAAATAAGATTTATTAGATGCATTAACTATCCCACTCTATGAAACTGTCTCAACGACAATATCAGGCATTTTTTCAGAATAGCAGGCATTTTTTCAGCAGTCATCGAAAATATAAAAGTGTATAAAAATTGGATAGTGCTCTAAGAGAACTTAATCTCTATTCAAGCACTTCACATATGCCACGGGGCTCAAGTCCACGACCTCGGTCATCAACTACATTCACCTTGACCTTGGTCCGTCGAGCACCTTAACCACTGGGTCAGTGGTGGAATCGTGGTAGTTTGAGCATGTACAACTTTTGGCTTGAGGTAGTTCGAAGAGATATAAAAAATCGAAGCGGCAGGATGGAACAAACCATCAGAAAGCGATTTTTTGATAAATAAGGAAGTAAAGAATTATTTTAAATTATTTCCTAAACCCTAACTCAATTTGCCAAATGCATTAACTAAATTAACTGCTTTCTCATTATTTCACTGAAAACTTTTTAATGCTTATGGATCACTATAGTTTAGACAGCACAAATGTTTGCCAAGACTTTTGAAGCACTTGTGTAAGGCCTACAGATTTTTTCTTACAATCAGGAAACATATTGACTGGTTTTTTGCTTTAGCTGCACTACAGATTTCTTGCATAGTCTCAGTCCATATCTAGCCTAAGTCTGAGCATGCACGAAACCAGATGTCTCAAACCCTGAACATTCCCGAACTAGTGTCAGACACAGTCGTTGAGATGCATTTTCCTAGATGGGGATACCCGGCCTATCTAACATTTTTACATGTTTTGATTGTGCTACCAAAAACTGTTCTTCGGAAGCCGTAACTGTTTCCAAGCCCAGCTGAAACTGCCAAACAAATTAACTTTAAGTGTTTCACGTCTAGTGGGCTAAAATAGCTGTCCCATTCCTCCACTTAAAGACCGTTGGCAACAGAAGCTTTAGCTCTGCAGGTCCTAGACTGTGGAACTCGCTTCCACAATTCTTATGCAACGACAACTACTCTCCTACTGCCGACTATGGCTCATCCTTTTCAGCGGTCCTGAGCTGCTACTTCCATGCTACTAACTACCTCAACTGCTCTCCTGACTCTGCTATGCTTCCCACTTTCTCTTTGTTGCGTGAGACGAAGTCTGTTGGCTGCCGAATGCGTACCGAAAGCCGCCTAGGCTGTGAGTGAGACTATACAAAACTCTCCCGAGTAACACCCACATGGTCTGTATGACTTTGTGGAGTTACAGACGGAATTACGTATACATGTGCAAGGTGGCGGCACGCACAATTTGCTACATTTATTGCTACATCATATTAATCCTATCTCGTGGTAGTAGTCTTTTAGCCTTGATTTTGTGAAGCTGCAACGTTTCAGATTGGTGTTGATCCCCAACCCGTTCGTGGATTTTTCGTGCCAGTACTGTATGCACATTAGTATTTATCAACCGTTTCGATATTGCATATATTCCTTAGCTGGTATGTGCACAGTGCAGTTATTCCAAGGCATTCCTATCGAGATCGTGCGCTAATATTTCAGGTCCGTTCATCTTATGTTTTTTAACAAGACAGAAAACGATATCATTTGGCACACAGAATTAGAAGAGCTCAGTTGCAAGAGTGATAGCAGGTGTGTAAATTTGGAAATACTCCTACTGTGAATTATGGTATGCAGACTGTAGATGTTGTTTGTCGTCGACCAGTTTCTTTGCCAATCTATGCCCATTTTTTAAAGGATGCACATCCTTTATATGAAATGGTCATTACTATAAATATGCGTCGTAGTTAGGGACATTCTAACTGCAAAAATTCCCACCGGTCGGAGCCAGCTCCTTGGGCAGCTGCTCACGAAAGCAGGCAGCTATTGAAAATGGTAATAAAACAGATGTTCTCATAGAAACCATTGACATAGACCTATGTGTTTAAGCACTGATATTTATTGCAATGTTCACCCAAGCCTTGACAAGTTGAAGAAAACGCCTGTGTATTTCCTATACTTAATTTCCGATGTTGGCTGGACACAGTTCGTTTTGTTACTGCTTTTGTATTGGCTCTTTAGCGATGGCTTAGAAAGCTGCATTTAGATAGCCCATGCTTAGCAATTTGCCATGTAGCCATAAAGAAGCTTGTTTTTGTGTAGAAAGAGTATTACTCACTTCTTGGTGATTGACCAAAGAAATCGTCAAAGCTGCTGCAGATCCTTTTGTCCAAAGAGCAGGAAGTGCGAATTCAGCATCCCGTCTTTGAAGGATTTAAGTGGCTTCCAGTTAAGAAGCAAATTTAGTTCCTGACATTGCTTGCCCTATATACAATTTGTAATAGCGTATTTTATGCCTGCTGAGCTGCGCTGATGCAAGGCTTCAAGTAATGGTCAGCAACTGCTGAAGTGGGAACGAGGCTTATGAATTGCTATTATGATACCAGTATTATCTGCATAAAATGCCATACACACGTGGTGGAACGAACGATTTTCGTTCGCATATAGCTCAATTATTATTTGCATGCATGAATCTGCTGTAAGATGTGGCTTTCTGATGATATTCTTCTGATGATATTCTTTACACTAAATTTGATGATAAATGGGCAAGGCAAGAACTGTAGTCTCAATGTGGCTAGGTAGATTTTTTTGCATCCATTTTTAATTCCTTGTTGAATTTCGAATGTGAGGTAAAGAGCAAATTCATGATTTTAGAACTACTGAGAAATAATGCTTTAAAAAGAATTATGATTTTTTTTTTACTCGGCATGCTTACAATATTGGAGGTGTGCAGCAAACTGTTATCGTTAAGGATGCTTTGGTGCATGCAACAATCACAGCCTGTTGTCTCTAGTCATTGCACATTGAGCTGTGTCGTGTCTGTCAAGTCATGCATCTCGACAGAATAGAAAGGACTAATCCTGATCTAGTGGTTCAAGCAGCAGCTTTCCGACGAAGAAGCTGGGCTGTACTAAATGCTGATGGCTACCATCAACCATCTTCTTAACCGCTCCGTGGTTAGCTCCTTACCTAGTGATCCTTGTGGTGACCCAGCCGATCGCTTCTCTAGCTTCTTTGCCAGCAAGATAGATAGACAAAATTAGAGAGTCCATCTCTAAGGTATCAGCATCCCCTCTGGATTCCTGTCCCTCAATAACATCAGCACAGGACTCCTGTACCTCAATTCCGTGCACTACCCCAATGTCTACATTTTAACCTAGACCATATCACAAACACGTGAACTAGTTTGGGTGTTGTATTCTTGTCGTAGAGTCTTGCTTGAAGACACACCATTTCAGGGTTGCTTGTGCCACTAGGTCTTTCACGGCAGCCGGGGCAGGTGAGGGGGGAATGTCCCAGGGTCTTATTCTAGGGGAACGGTGCTTTTACTTCACGACCCAGGTCGTGGGTGCGAATCCTGCACCAGGCAATTCTTTATACCTAATGCAAGTGTGAGAGAAGGCTAAGGCTCTTCTGCTGCTTGATAACTTAGGCGGTTAAGTCAGCGACTTTTATTTGGGTGTCAGGAGAGCCATGCCTTCTCGGCCCCTGTTGCATCCCTCATTAGAACCTGATCTGTCAAACCTAGTGTCACCTAGAATGAAACACAATTTTTAAAATTGGCTCAGCCAGTGTATCTCAGTTAATAACATCTAGTCGAATAAGCTGCTTTCGTGTGACTGCTCTAGTCTATGGGGGTATTTCATCAATAAATAGTCAACAATTTAATAATTTTGAAATCTGTATGAAAAGATGCACTCTATTGGTCTTTTTTTAATATCAATAAATGTGCTGTTGGGGCGGGTAAATCCCATCTGGTGGGGACATAACTCCCATTACTGTTGGACTAACCCTTTAAGGAGAGCAGTTAAGATGGTTTCGAGAGGCATAGTCTTGTGAAACTGGGAGATGAATTTCAAGATGGGCTTAAGAGAGAATCTCAGGTGCCACATATGCAGATGTAGGCAGTCAACCATTGCACAAACTGCTCCCAGACTGGTGCCAAACGATTCTCGGGGCGATCTAGCTGTCATTTTTCCAATTGTTGTATGCCAGATATACACGATTCGAGACTCTATCCCACATATCCCAAATCATTACCATCCTTTCCTTGCTCTTTGTCTCTCACTTTGTTTCTTTCCTCTGTTTCTGTCTTTTTCTGTTTGTCGGTCTCTCTCTCTTTCTCTCTGTGCTCTCTCCTCTACCTAATTTCTATGCTCTACTTCTTATTCCTCTGCATGCTCTACTTTTTTAACCACCTTCAAACTTGCCCTCCTGACATTATCTTAAAATTCGTCTCCCAATTTGAAAAGACTGCTAAACCCTTTCGACTCTGTCCCAAGACCCTGTCTGATTTTAGAGCTAATTAGTCCACAGAGTCAGCATGGCTTCGGGTGTATAAGGACCTTCGCAGGAATGCAGACTTAGGTAAAGACTCTCTGCTTGTTCTGCTTGATCTGTCGGCAACGTTTGATATATTGAGCAGCAAATCCTTCTCGAGCATCTCGCATCTCGCCTGGGCATCACTGGCGCTGCACTGCAATTGTTCAGGTCCTATATGAATGGGAGACTCCAGAGTATTGATGTGAATGGACAAAGACCATCCGAAAAACCACTGAATTATGCGGTACCACGGAGGTCTTTGCTTGGTTCTCTTCTTTTCACAGATTATACTCTCCCTCTTGCTGATGCCAATGTGATTGCCAGGCACAATCTAGGCTTTCACATATATGCATATGGTAATAAGTTGCACCTTTGCTCTGATCCCTCCCAGCATATCTACAGCACATCGAATTGTCTCAATTTTCTTGGTGCACGTATAGCTGACAGCCGCACATGGATGACAGCAAACTTTCTTAAATTGAATGATAGTACAACCAACTTACTAGTTATGGGCAAACCAAGTGGGATTCAAAAATTGGAAAAGCTAACGCTCAAAATCGGCTCTGCCAGCATATCCTGTTGCATCTGCACGAAATCTGGGTATCCTGTTACAAAGTCACCTTTTTCTAGACGACCACCTCAGCTCCACAGTCAAGTCTGCCTACTTTCAGCTACATAGCATTGCTAAAATTCGGGCTTGCTTAGACAGGGATACCACATTTAAATTTTCCATGCATTTGTGAGTACAACCTGCCTTAACTTCTGTAACTCACTGCTTGCTGGCCTACCGTCCTTGTGCAATCAGGCGTTTACAGCTGGTGCTAAACTCTGCAGCTAGGCTTGTCTGTCGTGAGCGTCGCATTTGCCACATCACATCACTTCTTGCTGACCTACACTGGCTCACAATCAAGCAGTGCATCGACTTCAAGGTTCTGTCACAGGTCCCTTTATTCTCTGGCTCTAGTCTACCTATCAGAATCACTCACTAACCAGGCTAGACAACCTACCACCCGCTTTTCGGAATCAAATCGTTTATCTGTACATCATATGAGCCTCAAATCCTTTGGAGGCCATGCCTTTAGTTTATGTATGTTCTCAAAGCCTGGAACTCACTCCCTACTTTCGTCATGACATCCCCTGACTTGACCACATTTAAAAAGAAGCTAAAAACCTGTTTTTGACATAATTTGGTGGTTTCTTGTGAATTATACTTCATATGCTCATGCATGCTGGCTCTGTGCATGCTACCACTAACCATATTTACATATTGATGTTGTGTATGTTATGTTTGTAATAATGATAATAATAATAATAATAATACAATAATACACTCGATAAAGCACCCTCAGAGAACTCAATCTCTTTCTAGGGGCTTTACATTTGTACATGTTACTACTAACCATTCGATCATGCTTCCTTTACATCTAAGTGCTTAGAAAGAGAAGTTCTTCGAAGGCTCTATGCCAATGTATTATTATTATTATTATTATCGTCATCGTCTCTATGTCTCGTCTCATTTTTTGCCATCTGACACACACACTCTCTCTCTCTCTCTCTCTCTCTCTCTCTGTGGTGGTTCGTAAGTTCGTGTTCTTCTGTACGATTACATGCTTACGGTTTGCTTGTGTGACCATATTCATTTTCAAGAACAAATGTGCCGAATGCATGTACGTACTAGCTACTTGCTTCTGATCTTGCTGCTATCGTCTTCTGTATTGCTCAGGTTTAAAGTCAGCCACATTCTCTCTTGTCCGTCCGACACATGGAGTGGCAGCACTGGGCTCATCAGAGATGACCTCGTGGCAGCAGCACTCCAGTCGCACAAACCTGACCAAGTATTTGTTTGTGCGTGTGGACCACCAGGTTTCACCGGTGCTGCGCAAAGGTAGCCGTGCAATCTACTGCTACCGTTGCCCAGTGGAAGTTTATGCTATGTTACTGTGAAGGTCCCTGCTGTTAAGTGTTTGTGCTTTTGTATAGAGCCGAACAACTTTGCTATGGAGTTTCTTCACTCCAGCCGGGTAGCAGTTCCTCCAGATCTTTCGGACGTCCCAGCTGGTTGGAAAAGTTGGCAGCCTGGCCACTTGGTCTACTGAAAATTGGGAGGCAGATCATGGTTCTAATTTCTAGCCGAAGTTTACCAGTGACAGCACTTTTTTAGTAGACATATTGGCCATGGGCCGAAAAGCCCCACTCTACGTTATTTCCCAAACATTTCATGCTAGGAATGCAACAACAACACTCGATGAAGTCTGAAGTTTGAATAGGCATGATGCAGAACCATGTCATAGTCTTATGCGCATTTTTTCGTGCTGCCGCTTGCAGTCTGATGCCTTGCTCCATTGCAGCTGGACACTTTCAATCTGTAAACCATATTGCTACATTGCAGCTGGACACTTCCAATCTGTAAACCACATTGCTAGATTGCAGCTGGACACTTCCAATCCATGAACCTTATTTTCTCTGTAGGACCGTGCAGGCATGCAGCTGATAAATTTGTGGTTGGCGATGTTTACTCTCATCCTGTATTTGTCACTCATTTTGGTCGACTCTGGTAGCTCGGAGTGGGTAGCTGCCAGCCCGACGGCACTGCCACAGCTACAGCATGAGGAGAGCAATTGTTCGCCAGGACCTCGCTGCATCGGCCTTCGAGCTTCTCTATTCCAGACTGCTGTTCTTTTCTTACTAGTGACTCCTATTTATACTCTCTTGCTGTGCTTCATGAAAGTGGTTACTCGATCTAGAGCTATGGGTCGAAGCTAGAATGATACTCGTGTACACTTTGGCTCCAGCCTGTCTATCAGATCTATTGCCCCACCAGGCTAAGCATAGTACCTACCACCTGCTTTTCGGAATCTAATTGTTTACCCATACCTCATACAAACCTCAAATCCTTTGGAGACCGTGCCTTTAGTTCGTATGCTCCCAAAGCCTGGAACTCACTCCCGATTTCCATCACATCTCCTGACTTGACCACATTTAAAAAGAAATTAAAAACGCACGTATTTACGACATGATTTAGTGAGTCCCTGTGATTCGTCCTTTCTGTGCTTATGCGTGCTAACACTGTTGCATACTGCCACCAACCACACTTGCATGCTGACCCTGTGCATGTCACCCCTAACCATGCTATTCTTGTTGTTGATTGAGCATGCTACCACTAACCATTCGATCGTATTTCCTTTGCAGCAAATGTAAACCACCTAGAAAGACTGAGTTCTCTGAGGGCGCTTTATCAAGTGTGTTAATTATTATTATTATTATTGTTATTATTATTACACTACCGTGATTAAGATTAAGGGGACTAGTCTGGGCCTTAAAGTGGCCGTGGCAGAAGATTCAATATCAATAGTATAGGCAGTAGTAATGGAATCTATATCCTATTTGTTTGGGTAGGAATCTGGATTTTGTCAAGGTTTTGTACAAGTCCCCTGTCGGAGGTGAGCATTTTATTTTCTTGCCCTGCATCGGTTCTGCAAGCCTTTGGCTCCTGCATACTTTAAAATTGCAGCAAGGATAGCAGTGTACAGTGTAAAAAACCACCCGAGTACTCTCTTAATGCGTTTTCATGTCTGTCTTTAAGTTATTGTTTTGGCAGTGTCGTGGTTGCATATATGCAAGCATGTTTTCTGGTGTTGGCTTCGGTTAAAAAATTGGTTATGAATTTTCTTTGGTCAGGCTGCTTTTTTGCAATGCTTTTTATTTGAGGCACTTGGGCTACCTCTTAGCACCTTACCGGGACTGATTGGCTCAGCTGTTAACAACGAGATGGAGTTAGCCTTTCTGTAGCATCTGGCACAGATGACGGCATTATCAAGCCTGCTGGAGGCTGCCGTTTTGCCCGTCTGCTATAAGGGCTGTTGTGTCCTAATGGGTACTCTTAACTCTTGCTGCCGCCAGGATTCTTATTAAGCATCCTAGTGTCCAGAATGTCAGTGTACCAGTGTCTCAGATCCCTTAGTGACTGGAAACCCTTCCAATAGCATTACTCCTAATTAGATTAGCAACGATGCACTGTACTAGATTAAAAATGTAAATGTAGCTGAGACATTTGCCCAAGTCTTCCTTCTTTCTTTCACCGCCCTGGGCTGGACGGGAAAGAAAGACGAGTAGTCTTTTGGCCCCGGGGCAGTTGGCCCCTTTGACCCTTAGCACTCCCTTGGTTACCAGCCATGAGCCATCATCGCCAGATGACCCTTCACGCAGAGAGTGAGCATCGTTTAAATGTCAAGCAAGGTTTAAGTTAAAGTCTACAGCTCCCGAGGCATAATTGCCCTTGTGTATGTATCTCGTGCGTATACCACATGGAGTGGCTGCACATTTTATGTGCAAGCACATAAAATGTGCTACGTAGATCCTTAAGCAGTAGATCCTTATATGTATGAAGAAGCCATGTTCACCTACTGATTTATACCGGCATGCATATATATATATATATATATATATATATATATATATATATATATATATATATATATATATATATATATATATATTGCAGTATATCATGTGTGCACGATTTAAGGTGCACTGCACATGTTAAGGCATGTGCGTGTGTGCATGCACATGTGCTTGCTTATATGTGCCTACTTCTGTGCACATGCACTCTTGTGCATCTGATATATCTGCACGGAGATTTAGATTAGTGCTTGTAGTAAGGTAGCTTGAATGGAATGGCATGTGTTTTGTTCATGCTTCCTGTACGTACATGATTCTTTGGCATGAAGCCTGTGCATTTAAATGGCAGAACACTACGCGAATACCGGGATGGTGACTTAGTGATTGCCGGCTTCCAGCTTGGCCCAGCGAGCTCTAATAATGCTAACAACTGCCGCTTTTTTTGCGATAATGTGTGATCCCTAATAGAACAAACTATGTTGTATTTTTGTGTTCTGTTCTTTCTTACAGGATCGTTTCAGGGCTTCAGATTCCTCTACATCTCTGCCACATCTTTGCTGGGTGATGACGACGAAGCTAGACCTCCATTTGTGTTGTCTCATGCGACATTTAACAGTCAACAGCATGTACTTATCGCTAGTGGAATCGATTTGCATTGTTAGTGTTTGCTCAACTGGTGATAACCAGCAGTTCAATTTAATGCATCTTGTGGGATTTCGTATCCCACTCTCTGTTTAAATTGCGTTGTCAAGGTTTTAAATAATTTACGTTGTTAGTTAGTACTATTCAACTGTTGTGCCTCACGACTTGGGTAGCTGTTCAAGGCTGTAATTTACCTGGAGACTGCAGTGCTTCTTTATACAAATGGAGAGGAAGCTGCTATTAGATGGGGTGGGGTTATACTCTCGAGTGTTAAGTACAATGTGCCTTACTGTTTTCAGATGAATCTTCCCTTGAATGTTACCTGAATGATGTTTTTGACGCAGATGTTCTAGACTGTGCTGCTGAGTGCCATGTCTTAAGTCCGTTTCACCTATTGTGGCTTGATAGGACAACCCAAAGAGCACTTTTTTTTAGCCTGATTCTTATGTGGATATCAATTGATGCAATGTTTTTATATCTGGCAAACTGTCAGCAACCATTTCTTCTCTAATGGTGGAACGACTCTCGAGTACTAACATAGTGCACCTGTTGCATTTCTTATTCAGTATTCACCACCCGTGTCGCTTAGAAATACCGGCTGTATCGATCAGAGGCCGTAATGGGCCTCCTTCCATGGTGCTTGCTCTTCTGCAGTGATTGATGAACTTAAACTTAAATAAAGAAATGCCATAGGATTGTGGTGTCGTGCAACCTCTGACCTTTTACAATAACAACCGGTGATGTCCTTAGCCGATCCTGCATTTCCTAGAATCAGTATAATTCCTTTCGAGATAATTAAAAATGGATGTGTAGCGTCCATTTCAGCCCTCATCTATTGAACAAGGAAGGATAACCAGGAAAACGAGCTGTAAGTATAGCTGTAAGACACATTACACCACTTCTAGCCGACCTGCACTGGCTACAAACGAAGCAGTTTATTAACTTCAAGGTTTTGTCTCGATTTTAGTTCCCTTCATTCTCTGGCTTCAGCCTACCTATCAGAACAATCCAATCCAGAACAATCCAAGCACCGTACCACTGGATATTCTGACTTGGCTATGCCTCAAACCAATCTCAAATCTTTTGGAGACCTTGCCTATATTACTATGCTCCCAAAGCCTGGAAGTCAATCCCGACTGACGTCACGTCACGTCATCTGACTTGAAAGCATTTAAAAAGAGGCTAAAAACTCGCCTGTCTTTCACAGCATTCGCTGGGTTCTTGTGATTTATTCTTTGTATGCTTATGCGTGCAGACACAGTGCACGTTATCGCTAACCTTATTTTCTTGTTGATACTGAGCATGTTTCTACTAGTCATAACATATTATGCTTGTTGAAGCTGTTCATGTCACCACTAACCATATGACATTGCTTCCTTTACAGCATATGTAAAGTGCCTAGGAAGAGATTAAGTTCTCTCATAATGCTATGTAAGTGTAATAATAATAATAATTATTGTTATATTATTATACAACTGCTGAGTCTGCTTACTACGTCAGCAATCCTGATATGAGCCCAGCTTTAACGAGCTTGCTCCTCGGCTGTAAAAAAATTCCTAGCTGATTAAACAGCCTCTTTTTGTATAGCGACTTAAGAGCCTTTTAGGGCTATCACCACCGCTTGCGGTGGGCGATAAGGAATCGCCCACCGCAGGAATCGAACTCAACCTCGGGACCGAGGTCGTCAAAGCAACCGCCTTACCTAGTGGGCTGTACCGATAGTTCCTGGCTGCCCGGCACATATTGTTTGGCAATTGGGCCTCCTTCCATCTAGATCGCAGCTGTTTGATCGGCAAGGTTTGGTAGGTAGTTTTTCCAGAAAGCTTTAGCATTGATCATCGTGGTTAGCACCTTAAGCGCTTAATAATACGTATTTGGGCTGACAGGTAACTTGATCATTCTCTCCCGTTGCAACAATCGCCTTTGGCCGCAGAGGATAATTCGAGGGCGTAGCACATCCGTTAATCGCTTTGTGGCCAGTAACCCTCCTACCACGTTTAGCCGTCTATCTTAAGGAGTTTGGGATGCAGAGCTCTTGGATTTTGCATCTTTAAATAGGCTTATCATCTCTCACGTGCTGCAATAATTGTGCTATTAACACACAGCAGCTAGAAAATCGATTTGGACGGTATAGATATGCTTGAACCGTATGCTATGGATGACGCCTAATCGTTACTGCTGACAGCACGGCTGAAGACCCTGAAGCCAAAAACGAGCCTCGTGAGCTGACGCCGTGTGTTTACGTCGTGAAGAGAGTGACTCAGACTAATGTCATTGGTAAGGCGCCCAGCTTCGCCTGTCCTCCATCCTGTCGAGTCAGCTGTGTGGTTTAACCAGAAGCTCAGTGCTCGTAATCTCATTCAATCGGATTCTTTCAGCGCGGTTTGTGCTTAGTTTTCGACGCAGAGCATAATGTGAGCCTAAAGTATCGCTAGGGAATTTTCCGCTTTCAGCTCTAAGGTAGTTTGTGGCCTTCAATGCAACTTTTTGCAAGCGTTTCAGGGCTTGTAAAATTGAGTATTTGAGTTAGACATCTTTAGCATTCATTGTCTCATAACTATTAGACGAAACGTCGTGGACTAAAACTACCTACCAACTCGAACGTCGTGGAGACTCGCTATGTGTCATCGTAGACACTCAACGTGTGTCATCGTAGACCACTTGCCAACTGTTCGTTCTAATTTTCTAGCTGCTTTTTGCCACAGGTGGCCGCCTCCGTGTTGGATATTTCGATCATATAAGATGGTCTCTGTACTATGCATCCGCTTGCACTATTCCTTGACCGAGCATGTCCAGCCGCATCCCTCATAGCGCCATCTCTCCAGCGTCTTGCTAACGAAGAGGGCAGCTAGAAAATCATTCTCAACCTTTGACCTTCGCTTTGACCTTACTTGTTCTGATATGTAGGCCAGAGCGAGCCTGTAGGCTGGTCGACTCGAAGATTTGTTAGCAGTAACAGACGTGCCTCTTCACTCAGTGCTAATTTAGGTCGTGCATAATAAAGCTGCTAAAGAGCTTGACTATTACCGGTTACTGCAGGGGGCATTGTCCAACTGGTATACCGGTTTCACATATTTAAGGTCAGTGTGCTACTTTGGCACATCCTTTCTAGCCGTCCTGAGCTGCAACTCACTTCCTCGACTGCCCTACTGAATCATCTATGCTTCTCACTCTCTTCGCTATGTGCGTATGATGAAATCTGTTTCAGGTGGATAATCACCGGAAAGTCGCTTAGGCTTCTAATGTGCTATAGAAAACTCCTTTGTAACGCCCATTAGTCCTCGTGGCTTTGTGGAGTTAAATATAGAGAATGATACATACTTACATGCGAGGATGATAAATAAAATAATAAAATCAATACCAGCCGATTGAACAGCCTCATTTTGTATAGCGACAGAAGAGCCCTTACGACTATTACCACTGCTTGCAGTGGCGATAAAGGATCGCCCACCGCGGGATTCGAACCCACGACCTCGGGGCCGAGGTCGCGAAAAGCAACTGCCTTACCTAATGAGCCATTGCGGCTCACCATGATCCACTGCTCCTATATATATGTGGCGAAACTAACATAAGTGATATATACAAGCAATAATTCGAGAGAACGCTCACCGATATTAAAGCACACTCTTGGCACATTAACAACGATTAATTAAGGATGTTCGCATATTCAAACCATGTGCATATGCTACCAACTAAGTAAGCGCATCAATAATACCTAGCAACTAACGACGCGTTAAAAGGCCTTGGGAACGCATTTTGGTGAGTTATTGCTTTACTTATGTATGTGGTGAGCCAGCTAAATATTAAAAGTACATTACCTAAAAACGACTATTAAAAAAGAGGCACTTTAAAAACCTTTAACAATTGACAACGAATTCACAACCATGAATCACACATTTACCCAAAGCAGAACCAACCCACCATGACTATAGCCGCGTACATTAGCAATGAGCAACCGTTACTGAGGAAACACCTGAGTACCCACACATAAGACTAATGAGTAGCCTAATAATGACAACAAATAGACGAGTAGCTTACTTGCTCGGACTCAGCTTGTCAGTTGAAAAACTCGGTCGAAGTAAACACACCTTTGCAGATGAAGGATTACGCCATAAAAAAATAAGTCCATAGTCGTTTGTGCAGTCACGATTACTACGTGGCACTGGGGAGAGCATAATTGCATCGTACCAAAGCAACACTCACAGCTCTTTATAGAGCAATTGATGCTGCTATAATTATTTCTAGTTTCTTCAGTAATAAGATGCTCCAGCCGAATTCGAGGGTAGCTTTTGCGGAATAAAATGCAAGTAACTGCTGGTAGGAATTTTGGTATCTTCAGACCATTTAATGAGCTTCGAAATCTTTGGAGCTCGTACAAGGATGCGAGATTCCAAATGAAGGCATCAACTTGTTCAGGGGCAAGTGAGCCGTGACGGCTCACTAGATATGGTGATCGCTTTTCACGACCTCGGTCCCGAGGTCGTGGGTTCAAATCCTGTGATGGGTGATCATGTATTGCCACTGCAAGTGGTGGTGATAGCCGTAAAGGCTCTTTTGTTACTGCAAAAGAGGCGGTTCAATTAATATCGAGGCACTTCGCCCTCGAATAATGCACCTAGTATAATTTATCTTTTAATTTCTCACCCAGGTCTTACGACACTAATTCCGATTAGGTAACCATAACGCCAATTTATCGCTTGAGCAGATTACCTTTGATATACGATGTCTCCGATAAATCACTGCTAGTAGATCGTCTGAAGCCGGTATGTCTACGATTGCTGGGCGTGTGTGTGGTAGTCGTTTTGCTAACACCAATGTGAAGCTCAAAACTGCATTACTGACTTCGAAATAGTCATCTCCATCAAAACTGCAATAACAGTTGATTGCAATATGGATCAGTGAAAGCGCCTAGAAAGAGATTGAGTTCTCTGATGACGCTTTATCAAGGGTATTATTGTTGTTGTGCCACGATGCAATATGAATTCTCATTAGAGAACGGCTTTAACTTGACTTTACTCTCTCTTTATTATACTAACCGCGAGTAGCCGTGTCCCTTTTTCGAATTTAGACTCATCAAACTCACTGTTGGTCTAGAGAACCACATGAACTACTGTAGCTACAGCATATCGTCTGAAATCACCGTAACTGCAAATCAGCTTATCGATTGAATAATTACTTCTGTCACCATAAATGAATCTCTGCAGATCCAAGATTTGGCCCTAAAAATAAGTGTGTACAGCCTTTTCCCCAGTCACGATTCCCACCCTGTACAGGACACAGGACGATTGCATCGTGTCAAGCCTACACTCCCAGCTCTCCGTAGAGCAATGGATGTTGCTAAAATTGATCATAGTTCTATGCCGAAGCTCTGCAACTGTCGGCATAGTGCGGCTCCTGCTGTCTTGATGTTCGGCCTTACTGAACAAAGTAGGCTGGGCAAGATGCATTAATGGATAAACAATTGAAATTGCATGCAGAAATTTACATAGTTGTGTAAACGCAAAAATATACAGGTGCAGCGTATATAAGCAAATACATGTACACCATGCATAATGATTGATACAAAACGTAGTAGCGGTGCTGGAGTAGGTTCTTCGCACAACCACTTCACTGGAGTCATTCGAACAAGCGCAGAATAAGCAATGAATGGAGAACCTTGCAGCCTCGTAATCGATCCTGGTATACAGTTAGTTAGTACCTTAAAAACAACTCCTAGCGAATCCTAGAAACATCAAGTGCGCGGGCATTAGGCAGACATTTACTGAGAACAGTCGCAATGCACATTGACGATATCTGACGAGTTCAGTCTATACAGCTTCAAGATGATAATAATAATACTTTTAATAAAGCTCCCTCAGAGACCTCAATTTCTTTCTAGGCGCTCCACAATTTCTGACAACAGTTCCGTTTGATAGTGCTCTTTGACTATTAGCCTTCTACCTCACTTTTCGGTCTTCCTGCCAGTGCAATGAGATGCATCGCAGATGGCACACAGCTCAGCAGCAGCGGCTTTTCTGCCGTCACGTGACACCACCACTTCTTTCCGACCTGCATACGGCTCCCCGTCGTATCGACTTGTAGGTCCCTCGTCCTTTTTGTTCGTTCTCTTGCTCCGTTCTCTTACCGATCTGAAGTATTTACTCCTTGGTCCTCTCGCTGGCTAGGTGCCACTCACTCTTCCGACTCCGTTTGCTTAGCCGTGCTTCTAATCACACTCAAATTCTTTGGGGACTGTGCTTGAGTTTCTATGCAATAAAGCCTGGAATTCTCTGTTGATTGAAGACACGATATCACATCCCCTGACTCGGCAATAATTAAAAGAAAAACCAAAAACCGCCGCTTCGTCGAAGCATTAGCTCCGTTACTATAACATAAATAAAAATGGGTAGTTTGCACAGGGTCAGCATGCAAGTGTGGTTAGTGGCAGCATGCACAGTATCAGCACGCATAAGCACATACAGGACAAACCACAGGGATCCACTAAATGCTGTCATAAATAGGCGTGTTTTTAAGTTATATTTAAATGTGGTCAAGTCAGGGAATGTTGTGATGAAAGTCAGGAAGGAGATCCAGGCTTTGGGAGCAGACGAACGAAATGCACACTCTCCAAAGGAAATGAGATTTGTACGAGGTATCGGTAAACAGTTAGATTCCGAAAAGCGAGTGCTACGATGCTTAGCCTGATGTGGGAGTAGATCTGAGAGGTAGGTTGGAGCCAAAGAATGGAGGGACCTAAAAATGAGCGATAAAACCTTGAAGTCAATCCGTTGCTTGACTGATAGCCACTGCAGATCGGCGAGAAGTGGAGTAATGTGGCAACTGCGATGCTCACGATAGAAAAGCCTAGCTGCAGAGTTTTGCACCAGCTGTAAGTGCCTGATTGCACATGCCAGTAGGCCAGCAAGCAGTGAGTTACAGAAGTCAAGACGGGATGTCACAAATGCATGGACCAACTTAGAAGTAGTATCCTAATCTAAACAAGCCCGAATTTCAGCAATGTTATGTAGCTGAAAGTAGGCAGACTTGACGGTGGAGATGATGCGGTCTTCTAACGAAAGATAACTTTGAAATATGACGCCTAGATTTCGTGCTGATTCAACAGGAGATATGCTGGCAGAGTCAATTTTGAGCGTCAGCCTTTCCAATTTCTGAATCCCACTTGGTTTGCCCATAACTAATAAGTTAGTTTTATCATCATTTAATTTAAGAAAGTTTGCTGCCATCCATGTGTGGATGTCATCAATACATACAGCAAGGGAGTTTAGAGAATTCGAGGTGCTCGAAGGCTGGGAGAGATAAAAGGAAATGTAAAACTGAGTGTTATCCGCATAAAAGTGAAAGCCTAGACTGTGCTTGGCAATCACATTGGCAAGAGGAAGAGCAAATATCGTGAAAAGAACCGGACCAAGCAGGGAGCCCTGCGGTACCCCATATTTCAGACGTACGTTGGATAGTCTTTGTCCGTTCACATCAATACCATGGAGTCTCTAACTGAGATAGGACCTGAACCGTTGCAGAGCAGTGCCAGTGATGCCCAGGCGAGATAAGAGGCGCTCTAGAAGAACTTGGTGATCGATAACGTCAAAAGCTGCCGAATGTTTGAGCAAAACAAGCAGAGACTTTCTACCCAAGTCTGCATTCCTAAGTAGGTCGTAGTACACGAAGCAATGCTGACTCTGTGGAGTGATTAGCTCTCAAGCCAGACTGGAACTTACTATTAAGGTTTGAAGTTTCAATATGTGAGTTCAGTTGGTCTGCCACGACTCGTTCCAGTGTCTTTGATAAGAATGGTAGAAGAGAGACTGGGCGGTAGTTGCTCAAGTTCTTTTGGCTTAGTGACGCTTTCTTGAGAAGTGGCCTGACTGCAGCTTTTCTGAAAGGTGCCGGGACATGACCTGAGGCTAATGACACATTAATGATGTTAGTTATGCATGGCAGCAGCAGATCAATGCAGCGTAGGAGCAGGACAGTGAAAATATGGTCCAAAGGACTTTTCTTTTTGATTGGGACATAAACTTCAGGACGAGATCACCAGTGACCTGCTTGAAAGTAGACATTGAGGTGCTGCAAGGAATCGAGGGACAGCATTTTAGGGGGGATGCTGCCATCGCAGGGATGGACTCCCTGATGGAAGAACAGACTAGCTGCCAATTTTTGCACCAGTCGCAGACGATAACGTCCAAAGGCCGGGAGTCCTGAAAGATGAGAATTGCAATTTTTAATAATCGAGACGTTATGTCAAATGCACGTGAACTGGTAATGCGTGTTGATAACCCCGACTCAAACATGCATGTAATAAAACATAGTCGTAACAAATAACAATAGCTTGCTTTACCACACGAACCGAGGCTTGCTTTAAAGAACACCAAAAATCTCCAAGGCTCATCAATTTGAATAATTCTTCACAACATTTGCTCGTTCCTCAGGTCAACGAGTTAATCACTAATCCGGTCGATATCAAAATGGAAAGGAGTAAGAATCAAAGCTCAACTTTAAGGTCATCTGAGCAGAAGTAACCTTCAAAGAATGCTGCAGGTTATCTGAGTGTGGGCACATTTATGCCCGCAGAGAAATTTACTCTGTTACTCTGTCACTCTCGATTCCCTGCTGCCCAAGCACTTCCCCTGTCATTTCCTACAATTGTATGCTTTTTTGAAAGTCGAAATAGGACGACGACGACCCTTTTATGTTATCTGATAGAGTAAAGCTGCATCCCATAGAACTCTACATATTTACCTTTTTCTTCATGAACGACGGTTGCATCCATTACATTTGGTATTCAGGTACACATTGAAAAAGTAATAGCTTAATATAAAAATATTGTACAAACAATCCATGGACCCACCCCTTCGTGGGTCCTCGTGCTACAGTGCCAACCATGAAGCTCCTTCTACCTAGCAACCACGGGAGAACATCACGGTGACTTTTAGTGCCATGCTGGTGAATGCTAGTGCCATGCCGGTGACTTCTGTGCTGTGCCGGTGAATGTTAATGCCATGCCAGTGAATGCTAGTGCCATGCCGCCGCTGGAAACATCGCTCTGACATACGAATAAAGAAATCAGATACAATTATAATAGAGTAAAAATCCAAATGAAGTTTAAGTAAGCTTCGTGACTTTCAAATAATGTTAAGTACGTGGCTAAGTACAGTGAGAGGGCATCTCAACCAACATGCGCGCCGAATATAGCGCTTGGCGAGGATTTAGATAACTGGGTTCTTCAAAGCGAGGGCCCGAGGGGGAGCTAGAGTGGAGGCGTAGCTCCCACAGATCTGGTTGACGGGGATCTGACTGAGATGCCCCAAACAAATTAACAGCACTTAGAGACAACGTTTTCTCTTAAATATCCCTTGACCGCCCTTTGAGGTCATGCAGCACTTTCCGAGTGATCACCAGGCTTCCAGGGAAAGGCCACAAGGACTAAAGAATGAATCTAAAGACGTTTCTGGCAGCATGCCTTCGATATGCACAATAAAGGTACTCTCCAGAGAAAGTGTGTCAATTTTTCTGGATGGGCCAAAACGAAGCACGGTCTGATCCACGCTCAAGGATGGTTTCTGGCGATTCTGTCACTACTCTTCAACGCGTGATCGTACTTTAAATAGTAATAATAATTATTATATATTTCTTATAGCGCCCCCAAATAACCCAATCTCTTTCTAGGTACTTTACAACTGCTCCAAGGGAAGCATGACCGAATGGTTACTGGTACATGCTCAATGACAACATGCATAACATGGTTAGAGGTGACAAGCACAGGATCAGCGTGCAAATATGGTCAGTGGCAACATGCAGTGTCAACATGCATAAGCACACAAAGGGCGATTCACATGGACTCACTAAAGGCTGTAATAAATTATGCGTTTTTAGCTTCTTTTTAAATGTCGTTAAGTCAGGGGATGTCTTGACGCCGGTCGGAAGTGAGCTCCAGGCTTTGAGGGCAGGCAAACTAAAGACACGGTTCCCGAAGGATTTGTGGTTCGTACAAGGTATAGGTATACAATTTTTTATTTTTGTGCGTGCAGTCGCGCACAGATCAAGACGGCTCAGGCAGATGCCATTTATTAAAGGAAACCCGGGACCGACGCTGGCCTGGAAGCAGCTGCTGCAAGTGGGTCCGCTGTTCTTGCCTCAGCGGCTACCGCCGGAGTCGTCCGCTCTCGTCATAAAGCAAACCCAACATCCTCTCTTCCCATGAGAAGCCGAGTGAGCGTCGTTCGGCTTCTGAAAGTAGCTCAAGAACAAGCTGGCGCTGCCGCCGCCAGTAACCTACTACACGAACGCGCCGCTAGGCGGCGTCACTTCACCGGATTTGCAGCTCCGAGCCGCCAGATTCGCCACCAGCGCAGACGTCGACCGAGAGGCTCTGAGGACATGCTAGCGGCGTCGGTCAAGCACAGGCTTGAAGTGTGAGCGCTTCGCCGCGGTCGCACGCTGGTTCGAGGACGTCGGTACAGTGAGCGGTGAGCATCCGTGCCCACGCCGTCGGCCGCGCCCGTCCGCCGGATACTTTCCCTTCAGTCGCTTTGCTCCCGCGCGTCAGCTCAGGAGGAAATGCGAGGCGATTTTCGCGAGTGGCTTGCTTTCTGAAGTAATCGTGCTGGAAATGCCACCGCGATACACTTCGCGAAACTTTCGCCGATGGTAACTATTGCCAAGGTCAAGCCACGCGAAGCCACCCTGACAGTAACTATTGCCAAGGTCAAGCTACACGAAGCCACCCAGTCCTTTTTTTCGTGCAGCGCCCTTGGGCAAAACAAGCGAGAAGCTCAGTACAACATGCAATCGCAAGCTGGAGAAAATAAAAAAAAGCACGAATTTATAAGTGGAAGTTACAAAATATTTCCTCACTGGCCTAGAGAGGCACACCAATCCTCTTTGGTGACCAGCTGGATCTTTGCTTTGGTCTTTGGTGACAGCTTGGTCTTTGGTGACGAGCTGGATACCTAGGCCACCAGCTTTAAGCAACCGCTGGGGCATAGCCAGCTCCCTTTTCCACAACCAGGGATTAGGCACATGCCTCCTCCCTCTGCCGCACGGGGTTCGGCAGTCTCCGTCGCCTTGGTGGCTCCTTTTACATCGCCCGTCGTGGTCGCAGCGCCGACCGCTGTCGTATTCGCAGCGGAGACCGCCCGCCGTAGCAGCGAAGACCGACGTAGCAGAGCAGACCGACGTAGCAGCACTAGCCGGAGTAGCCACGCTGACCGGTGCTGCAGCCCTGACCCTAGTTACAGCACTGTCCGTCGTAGCTCCTGGAGGCGTCTCAGGGCTTGTCGTCGTGGAAGCACTGGCCGTAGTCGCAGTCATCTCGTTGCCCGGCGCCGTCTCGGTGACCTCCTCGGTGACCTCCACCACTGCTGTCCTCTCGCGGACCTCTGTTATCTTCTGGCAGCGAGCAGTTTCGCGGACCAGCGTCTTCCGGGCTGCCACCTCGTGGGCCGGTGCCATCTTGTCCGCCTCCTTGCGGATCGCCGTTTCGTGGACCGTTAGCGCTTCGTGGCACCATCCTCTGCCTCCTCGAGTTCCGCCGACTCAGAGGTCATTACTTCAAAGGCCACTACAAGCTGCTCCTCCACCGTCGCTGCCACCTGCTGCCGCTCTGGAATCGTTGTGGCAGGAACTTGTGGCCCAGAAAATTTAGAGAGCATTAAATGTGTCTCATTACTCGAGTTAGTATCGAAGCTATTACAGATGCCGCCTGATCAGGAATCTCCGCCGCATATGTAGCACACATCAGACACAGATCCTCCTGACAAGGGCAACAAGGTCCTGTAGCTGGAGTTCCGCCGGTTTTCCCGGACCTATCACCACCTTGAGCATGGAATACCTGTTACCCGGAAGGATACTCATAAGCATTGCCTTTCATTGGGTCTCCTCTGAAATGTTTTTCTCGTGGCACATCCTCGCAGCGATTGAAACGTAGTGTGCATACGTCTGCTCCTCGGACGCTGGCGTAGCTCGCGCACCAGACGGAGTCGTATTCCACGTAACGTGTTTTTCGAATCTCATCTTCATCGCCGCTGTTATGTTTGTGCGGGCAGAGACACACAGATCAAGACGGTTCAGGCAGATGCTGTTTATTAAAGGAAACCCGGAACCGGGCCGAACGGCTAAAACGCTGATCTGGAGGCAGCTGCTGCAAATGGGTCCGCTGTTCTTGCATTAGCGGTTTTTAGAGTTTATGTGCAGGCAAAGTCTTCTTTGAGATAGATCTAAAGAGGCCAGCCAATTTACTCGCCTTCGGTGTGCAATTTGGGCTCTATGAGTCGTAGCACGCATTTCTGAAATGACAGGTGGGTATGTTGAGGCTTTACTCGGTGCCCCCGCCTTCCGTGGACAGTTTCAGGCTCTCTGAAAATGAGAAGGAAAACTTTTTTTTCATGAAGAGATGAAGGGAGCCTGAGCGGTCCAAGGTCTGGGCGGCGAGCAGCTTCAGCGACCAGCTTTGGGCTGCTGCTCAGTTGGAGGCTGCCACAATTTATAGATGGGGTAAGCCTCACGGACAGGTTGCCTTCGGAGCTCTGGTCTATGAATGGACGGGGTTGTAAGTATTAGTCAAGATAGCATCCGAATTTTTTTCGGATGGAGCTATTTTGGTTACGATAGTCAAATGTTTTGAACATTAAGTATTGCCTTTAATTTTAGAGGAGCTGAGAAGCCCGTCCTATTGATGCTTCTTCGAAGTGCAAATTATGTGTATGCAGCCAGAAAAAACCGCCATTTCATTTTTAAAGAAGCTAAATACTTTGAAGGAAGAGAGACCAATGAGGTCTGCCGAGCCGTGGACCGTTGACTTGAAAATTTGGATCTGTCTCCAGAGGTTGCTGCTAAGAAAGATGCTAAAAAATCTTTGAGCCCTTCTGATTGGTTTCTGATGAGGCTACTGATTGGTTGCTTTCCTTAATTTTAGCCAAATTGAGCAGTTAAAACAACAAATACAAGTTTGAATGAAAAAATAAATAAAGTTTTTAGAGGATCTAAAGAGCTTTTCTGAGAAGATTTTGAAGAAAAGCTTTTGCTTTGAGCCACGCCCCTCAAAGTCGAGGTTTACAATTCGGGTTTCTCGCTGGCAGCTAGTGAGTCGGCGCGTCTATATGAAGAGATAATTATAGAATGATGCGGCTCGGTGACTTTTTCTATGTCAAAGAGGATTACTTGCTTGATTTTTTCATGGGCTGGCTAAGTGAATTCTAAGACAATACCGACGAATGCATTTTACAATGACAGGAGAGATCGACTCACTCTTCAAAATTAAAAGCTATTAAAGCTTCACTTTGCAGCAATAAACCAACCAGTACGAAACTGAATATCTTATGCCACCCGATGAGAAGAACGCTCAATGTAAGATCTTCGGCTAGAAGAAAGACACAAAATGAGCTACTGCAGCTCTTGCCGTGGAAGCAACTGACGAGCAAAATAGCCTTTGCTATTCATTGGCCTCGCAGTTAAGTCAAGGCTCTTCAAAGCAAGACTGGATAAGAGTTTGGTTCATAATTTAAACATGCCTATAAACAGTAATCCAAGGAGGATCGGCATTCTTCACAGGATTGCACCAGTGATTAAGGTGCTCGCCTTTGATGACCGAGATCGTGGGCTCGAGCCTTGTGGCACATGTGACGCGCCTGGATAGAGATTCAGTTATCTTAAGATGCCATTCCAGTGAATTGTATTTTTAGATGTTAATACGATTTGGTTTTCGACCGTTCTGACCTGCAAATACGTGGGGTCAGTCCTCGTGTTCCGCTGTTCCTCGATAATGCAACGTCTTGTTACTATCAATGGCATACTTTGACCAACACTGATGAAGCAATGCTAGCTTCAAAGGCAACTCCAATAAACATAACCAGCTCTCACAGTAGACATAAGCCAAGGCTGCTTAGCAACCGGCCGGCTCGGTTCGCTTCACAGTTACTGCGTTTCACTTCACAGTTCAAAGTTACTAGGTTCGGCGAGCATATATAAATGCTATATAAATGCTATATAAATGCTATATAAATGCTATATAAATGCTATATATATATATATATATATATATATATATATATATATATTAGCTCATGCCCGTGAAAAATCAACCCAGTGGTAAGCCCAGCCTAGCTGTCGAGCCTTGCCTATTCCTGGGCAAGGACTCCATACCACAACCTGGGTCGTAAGGTGCTCGAATCTTACCCCAAGTCTCTTTCTGTGGTTGACCACCATGACGTATTTGAAGCGTTTGCTTAGCTTCGACAGCACGCAGCTCCTCAAAGTTTTCTTCTAACGTCCTGTCGTAAAGTTTGTCGTGTGCAGCGTTCGATTAAATTTCGGCATGGTGGCCGTACTGAGTGTTTTCCTCTGTTGCTTGTTTTTCTCCTTGCTGCCTGCAAAGATAGAAATGCTTATTGTGCTCATTTTGCTCCTCTTTGTTTCCAGCGTTACTGTGAAAATTTGCTTCTACACAATGGATGGCGGAAACGCAGGCTTTATGCGAACATTGTACCGTTAAAAAATTACGGAAAATTGCACCTTTGCTTCGAAAAGCGAGTTTTAGTGTCCGTCCGCTGACCTATCCGACGAGCCCGCCCCAGTGGATAATTTTATTACAAAACGAACATAATAAATATCTAATTTTATGAAATTTACTTTTAAGCTACGGGTAGCGAATCAGCATTGCGTTGCATGTACAAAGCGTGCGGACGTGCTGACCATCTTTACGTTTATACTAACTGCAAATTAAGCCCCCGTGAAGAACCGCAGGCTGATTCTATTTAAACATGGCAGTCGCTTAGCAAAGGCAGGCTCAGAACGACTTCCAGTCAGTCATTTCCGCTCACTCTAGTAGCTTTATAATACGACAACTCAGCTAATCCAAGCAGAAGCTGGAAAGCGCCGGAAGCTCCATCGTTACTTCGGGCGAAAGCAAATTGGGTCGTAGTGCAAAAAGCGCAAGCCTCCGGAGTGCAAAGGCCACCTTTTGAAACACCTCTTTCAGTTCATAGTCAAGTAAAGTTCAAGCATTCAAATGATCATTTTCAACTGCCTGTTGCAGCTACATATGCCAATAAGCAATTATTTCTCCCTTTTGTTGACACTCACCAATACTGTACCGTCGCAGTATTACAATCAATGCAACACCAAGGACTAAATTTAAACTCGAAGACAGTGACTGTGGCCAACTATCTAACCAACCAACCAACCAACCAACCAACCAACCAACCAACCAACCAACCAACCAACCAACCAACCAACCAACCAACCAACCAACCAACCAACCAACCAACCAACCAACCAACCAACCAACCAACCAACCAACCAACCAACCAACCAACCAACCAACCAACCAACCAACCAACAACCAACCAACCAACCAACCAACCAACCAACCAACCAACCAACCAACCAACCAACCAACCAACCAACCAACCAACCAACCAACCAACCAACCAACCAACCAACCAACCAACCAACCAACCAACCAACCAACCAACCAACCAACCAACCAACCAACCAACCAACCAACCAACCAACCAACCAACCAACCAACCAACCAACCAACCAACCAACCAACCAACCAACCAACCAACCAACCAACCAACCAACCAACCAACCAACCAACCAACCAACCAACCAACCAACCAACCAACCAACCAACTAACGGAATAACAAAGGAAAAAAACCAAGCTTGTAGTAGGTATATATATATATATATATATATATATATATATATATATATATATATATATATATATATATATATATATATATATATATATATATATATATATATATATGTTAGCATGCACCTGTGAAGAATTACGGATGACGTGTTCGTCTTTGCTTCGGAAGGCGGGCACAAGTGTCCGCTGGCCGATCTGGTGAGCACGCCCCATTCAGATGTGTATTGAGCCCTCCTTGAAGAATCACGGGGAGGTTCTATTTACGCATGTCCATCACTAACCAAAGGCAGGGCAACACGACTTCCGGTTGGTCATGCATAGTCTGGCAGCTTTCCAATAGGATACATCCTGCTGCTTGCGGATGTTACCACCAAACATTTGGTAATGATTTATATGAAGCATCTGTAAAGTGCCTAGAGAGAGGTTCAGTCCTCTGAGGGTGCTATACAAATTTATTATTATTATTAATATTATTAACTCAGCTCATCTAAGCGTAAGCTGGAAAGCGCCTGACGCGCCAGTCAGTTGGACCGACAGCAACGGAAGAGCTGCTGGAACGCAATTTTACCCTTCAAACAACCCTCTGAAGTTCACAGTTCTGTGAATTTCTAGAACTTCAGTGTTCAATTTAAACTATTTGAGTGCGCGTTGTAGCTACATTAGCAAAAATACTTTGCACATTTTTTGACACTATCATTACTGTACCGTCGTAGTAGTGCTATAAATATCACATCAATGACTGTGTAAACGTGACGACAGTAACGGACAACTGACTAACTTCCTAATGGACTAACAAATATAGACTATTATAGGGATGGATATACACGGATTAAGTTTCCTCCAGAAGGTTTCATAGGTTTCTCGAAATAGATGACCCAGCATGCGCCATCATAAGCTAAACTCTACTCCCGTCGAATTTCACTGTCGCCCGGTAGATGTAAACTCTGTAGAGCCAAAGTGGCTTTTTAATTCACCTACCGCCGTGATGGCACACTAGGTAAGGCGGTTGCTTTCACGACCTCGGTCCCGAGGTCGTGGGTTCGATTCCTGCTGTGGGCGATCCTTTATTGCCACTGTAAGCGGTTGTGATAGCCGTAAAAGGCTCTTCTGTCTCTATACAAAAAGAGGCTGTTTAATCAGCAAGGATTTATTTATGTATTTACCGAGAAAGTCGGAGTCGAGGCAAAGCAAGATTTCCAATCTTGGTTCGCTATTCAGTACTGTTGTGATGGTAAGAATGTCATGAAAAGAGCGAGATAATTTTCCAATTTCGCCGGGGCAGATTCGAGTGCCTTCGATAGTCAGCCGCCTAGTTTTCTCGCTCCGACGAGAAATGTCCTTAGATTCCAAGACGGCAATGCCCTCATTGCCGGGGGAGGGGCAGGAGGGAGTCTCGGCTTTGCAAGGAAATGGGCGGTGAGTAAAGTTCTCTCCGTGCGGTCGCCAGGGGTCTGGTGGCTAGCCGCTTTAGCTGCAGAGTCACCGCTTCTCACGGCGCCCGCCCCGCCGCCCGAGCTGCGCTAGATTGATCGCAGCTCGCTGCGGCAGCCGAGCGCGCCGCCAGCCACCGTCTGGTTATAAAAGCTCCGAGGCGGCCGCTTGTCCGCCGCTGCAGTCGTCGCTTTCTCGAAGGTCGCATGGGCTCCACGACATTTATCTACGTCTCTCTAGCGCTAGCGTCGGTAAGACGACCTCCAGTGAGCGGACCACCGCAGGCTCGGCCGCCGCCGCCGCCTCCGCCACTCTAGCAGGCACAGGCCGACTCAGCCAAGCTGTTTTACTTTGTAGTTCGCTGATCGTGCGCTTGCGGTTTTCATAAACGGGAAGCACCTAACCATGGACATGGCTCTTATCGAAGCTGCCGACGCAAGCCAGAGAGCGTACCGTACGTGAGAGCTCGAAGCGCTCGTCGGCGACCCTGCCGCCGCTGCCTGTGCCGCAGCCCTCGGCAATGCAGCGGCCGTTGCCGCCGCCCATTCAGATCTGTAGCGGTGCGAAGAATGCAGGCCCTGGTTACTAGCTGCGCTGTCGACTGCTTTTTCAGAACAGGCCAATACAGTTTTCCAGTTCGACGACGACATTGTCATCGATGAGCTGGACATAATCTTGAAACGTGACCAGTTCCTGGAGCGGCACGGCAGGTGAGCAGTACCGGGCGGCGGATTGTGCTGCTTGTGCTGCTCTCGTACCCCTCGAGCTGGACCTCCCCGCCGCAGCACTTTTTATGCTCTATTTACGATTTGTGCCTCAATCTTATTCCAAAAGGAAAACACTTAGTCGAGCAAGGGCGGCCTCGTGCCTGTACAGTTGCATGCTTCGACTTCATCTGGCTCTTTTTTCAAGTCCGACCAAAAGGAAAAGGATGGCGCTGCGGGACGCTAGGACGCGATGGCCGCAGGGAGTAGTGCCGTACACCATATCAAATGACTTCAGTGAGTACCCTCTTCGTCAGTGCTATTCAGCTCAGGACTGCAGTTTGTAGTCGCCCTGAGGGTCGGGCGTGGTCGAAATCGAATTTCCAGAGGACTACCGCCCATCGCTTACTAATTTGGTAAAAGCAGCCCGAATGTGCATCGGAAGGCAAGCGCCCTAAACAGGCCATCGTGTCGTCGCCATTGCTTCTATACCTTCAAAAGAGCTTCCCCAGGTCGATCAAGCGATGCCTTACTCTGTATCCTACAGTTCAAAGAGAAAAATGCAGTTTCAAAGCGAGTTAGTCCCTAGATCGTAGTACGAGCGCGAAATGTTGCCGTTCAGAGTTTCTAGCACTATCGCACATATTTGTTCCTTACAGATACTTTATATGGCCAAGGCGGGACAACAGCTTTGCTCGGTTTCAAATCGTAGCTAAAGGAGCTCATCTATGTCCGACTCGTAACTCACCTTCACCTTCACCACTCTTCGAAGCTCTTGCTGACGGCTGTCGCTGGGGCGCGGCGCGAGCGTTCAGACCGCTCGTCTGCAGCTGAGCAGCTGCCAGCCGGCCAGCCATCGCCAGCGGTCTAGTCCTGTACACAGATTTGCCTTTGACTCCTTTGAGAAAGCAGATACCAGCGAATGGCACATTTATTGTTTTTATTGTAATGTCAAATTGATGTTTGTATGGGCTTTTGGAAATTCTTTCAAGAACTTGGCCACAAGTTCTGTCGAGAACCTCTTCATTTCACTCAGTCTTTTTGTCTTTTATTTCTACCTATGTTTGGCCATGATTGGCACTACAGAATTTCCGCTAGATCTTTCTTACCCAAGCTTAATTTTCCGCTCCATCTGATATTCAGATATTGAATGGTTGTCACTAGGGTGGCCTAACTGCCATGCTTCCGCGGAGGAGGGCGATCGAGCAAATGCACCGCTTGTGCCATGACGAGAGGACTAGAAGTTATTTTTCTCTCACGAGCTAGTTGTGCATATTGTGTAGCTAAACTCTAACCACTGTGCCTTGCATCAGGCTAGGATGGAGGATGCGCAGTGGTTGCTTGATTCTGTTTGAGATGACGCATCGATGGGCTCTCTCGTCATCACTTATGTGAGCTGCAGCAGAGGTTGCAGCAGAGGCATTCCCTTGCATTCACAAGTCCGCCGCGAAAGGAATTTAAGGTCTTTGTGGCCCTTTCTTTTGTGTAGGAGTATATGCTAGCTATTTATACATGGTCTTGATCTGCATCCAGTCACATCTTCAAGCGCCGCTCATTCATGCTTTGCATTACACCTTTGCCACTAGCTCCCCGAACTGAAATGCAAATTAAGTTATCCTTTCCTATTTTGATTTGAATTAATGTAATACCGCTTTCTGATTTTTTAATATTTGTGTCGCAAAATCTCCTTAGCCTTTGGGTTTGTTAGTGTGAAGTTCCAAATTGATTTCAATCTTTATTAAACTACTATTAGATATATATATATATATATATAAATATAATATACATACATAATATATATATATATATATATATATATACTTACGTGTACATATATGCATGCATGCACAAGCACAAACGCACACACATATGTACACATAAGTATATATATATATATGGACATTATATAAAGAGAACACATCAAAAGCACAGATGAATCTATACTTACACGCGTTCCTATACCTTTATACCCACGTACTTTTATAGCTACACATAATTTTAAAAAGGAACACTTAAAGCAGCCCAAGTTCAGCTGCAGTTCTAATAGGCTCAATACGTACAAACGTTTACGTATAAACATATTACCATGGTAACCAGCAGCACTGAGCTCAAATGCTGCAGATTATATACGCATTCATGATTGCAAGATTTTTAGTAGGAATTTGACTCGATAATTCAGCATTGTTCTGCACTTAATAGATTCACAGGAGGTGTCTATTATCCAGATGGCTATTAACGACTACCACAAATATACCTGCCTACACTTTAGACCAACAATGGCATCCGACCCTTACTACTTGAAAATTCAGAATGGCGTCGGGTGTAATTCAGTCATTGGTTATTCAATTGCTTACTACCAAAGCACCGGCTATCAGACATGCAACCTCGGTGTTGGCTGTCGTGTGGTAAGAGGCTGAGCTGCGAAAAGTCTGGGCGTAAATTTGCTACTTGTTATTTGCTAAAGCTGCAGTTTTCTGAGCTTCATTTCGACGTACAGGTTATTGTATCTTGGATACTTCAATAAGTGTAACAGCTTTTCAATCATCCTCAGGCTCACGCTTCTATCTAGGTAGGTTGGCTGAATTTTCAAAGGAGAGCGAAAATATGCACAGTGTAGAGCCAGGCAAAGTTCTAGCCTTATCCAAGGTTTAGGAGTCAATATGAGTCTTGGCTCAGGGGTAAGATGCTCGCACTTCACGATCATGTTGCAGGTTCAAGTCCTGCAGCAGGCAATCCAGTATTTCTCATTTCGAGCGGAGTCATGGTTGCCAAGGCTCTTCTGGCGCTATTTAAGAGAGAGGCAGCGTGATCAGCTAACTTTTACTTTACTTTACTTGGCTCGAATTAACCTACCAACTCTCATCGCTGGCTTATGAAGAAAGACAGCGAGATGGAGCCGATACGAGCCCCACTTGGGATGAAAGTGCTTTGAAATGGAGAAAAAATAGAGCGTGAGCACACATTTAATTGAGAGCAAGATATTGATAAGATGGCATCTAGGAGAAATAAGATTGTGGACAGCGAAAGCTCTCAACTGAGATAACCACCACCCATAAGGCGAAGCGATGGTGCCAATGTATGATCACCTAGTTGAGGTTACTGCAGCCCTGCGGTTACTACCGAGAGAGTAGCTTAGTCAGTGCACGTGTACGTGCCTAATTTCAGTTGCCTGTATAATAAAAAGGTCAGAGACAATAGGGTTTCAAGAGGCAAGAGGGTTTTGCAGTACCTCGCGAAAAAGTCAGCCTATAGACGTTATCGAAGAACATCAGCCAAGGCCTCTTGAATCTGAACGTGAATTCCATCTTCGTTGTGTCAATGATATGCAATCATAGTTCAAACATGAAATCTTCACAAGTCAGCCACTTCCGGTATTGCAGACGGCGAGTGCTACAGCGAGGATGCAATGCTTGATAGCCATTGTGAGCAAAGGCTTCGTTGAGTTGATGCGTAGTTACAGTGCTTGTGGTTCAAGACTTTCGGCAGTTCCAACTTTTATATTTCAGACTTTAGTTATGACCAAAGACCTGCGAATTTAAAATAATAATTAAAATAGGTACATAATAATAATAATACATTTGATGTAGCGCCCTAAAAGAATTCAATCTCTTTCCAGGCACTTTACATTTTTTGCAAAGGAAGCACTATCGAATGATTTCTTAGGCTTCATAGCTCTCTGTAGAGCAGAAAGTACCACCATTGTCTGCTAAGTTTTCGAATTGATGCTGCCAAGCCTCTTGAGTTTTTTTATCCTCAAAAAAGATCGTAGCATAAAGCTTGGTATTCAAATTTCTTTGCACTGATTGATATAACGTTAGTGCTAGACTTATAAATATGTTGTAAAATCTGGTCAGACTCACAGCCAAGTAGATACCCAGGTTATTAGAAAGTGTAATAACTAGTTAGATCATACCAGATCTTGCGGCGACCATAAAATAAACAAAAGCAAAATTTGGAGTAAGTTTTGCAATTAGGCACCACGGGATATGGCGCCGCTTATGCTCAGTAGTGATGCAGTATGCAATACTGGCCGCATCCATAAATCGCACGTTTCCCTGTTTTTCAGAAAGGAATTGTTGTCCACGAACTTGGTCATGCAATAGGTTTTAATCATGAACACTCAAGACCAGATAGAGACTCGTACATACAAGTTCACCTCGAAAACGTGATGCTTGGCATGGAGAGCAATTTTGATAAGCTCACAACTCAGCAGGTTGACGACGAAGGAGTGGCTTATGACTATGAAAGCGTCATGCATTACGGCGGAACGGTGAGAAACTTCTCGAGGCATCGAAACTGCTAGCTGCTATTGACAGAGGCGGAAAATTTCCTTTAGCGGTGTTGTGCCGTGAATGCTGTTGCTCCTCAACAGTGAAATTGGTCTCGTTATCTGTTTTAATATCATCCTTACACGTGGCGGATGACTCGAGGATCTCTTTTATACATAGTTGCACTTTGTACTGAGAACTGTTTTGGCAAACAGCGATGAGGCCATCACAGCGCCTCTCCTGTTGCAAATAGAGGCTACCAATAAATTCTTCCTGCTTCTGCTTTAATATAGGCTATAAAAATGCGCGTCTTTACTTGTTGTTGACATATGGCCCAGCCTCATCCTTATGAGGCCGCTTCTCGCTATAGCGAGTGCGCGAGGTTGTCAGAGCTACTGCGATAAATAAAAAGATGAATGGAAAAGCTCAAGATTCAAGTCGCAGAGCGAACTTCTTGTCATCTATATGTGTACATAGTAAGTACAGGTGAGTTTTAAATTTCTTAAATAAGAAAGCTACTCAGAGAGCCAGAGACAATGAGTTTAATAAGAGGTGGCATGAAGACCCGGTAAGCGGTAGCCGATCAGGCGACGTGGTTTAGTAGAACCACATGGGGAGGATTTGTTAGTTACAATGTGCGAGTAAAGAGGTGTTTACGTTCCAGGCTTTTTCCTCGAACGGCCAGTCGACAATGGTGGCACTATATCCCCAATTTCAAGCCAAGATGGGAAACCAAGATAGTTTCAGTTTCAAAGATATCAAGACCGCCAACCTTATGTACAAGTGCGCAGGCAAGTAAAAGTATAGCCGTTCGGCTTTTTATATTTCCATGAGCTGTCTCCGGTGTAGGCCTTTTTTATTTTACAATTAATGTAATTATTTTCACTTGAGATTACAATTAATGTCCCTGCCACTAATTACCTAATTACGTGATGTCGAGTTTGATGTTTTAGAAAGGCAGTTAATCACTAGTTTCATGAGCGGCCGAAGGCTTTAACGCATACGGGCAGTGTATTGTGTAACCTCGCAGGGCATGTAGCACTTGAGGATGCGATGTATGTAAAGTAGAGGGCAGCTGATTCAAATGGCCTCATTTATATAACGGTAGAAGAGCCTTAGTGGCTATCACCCTACTTGCAGCGAACAATAAAGAATGGCGTGCTGTAAGAATTTAACACGAAATCTGGATCGTGAAGTGGGAATGCCCTACGCTTGGGTTGAGATTCAGAGGCAATGCGTGTTTCGGGTGGATAAGCGGAGATACAATAAGGGAGATACGATGAAGGACAAAAATGTGTGCAGTAGAAACTTTCTCGCGTGAATGACGTTCAACCGGGTTCATTTTACCTTCCAGAGCTGCCTAGTCAATTCGTATTCATCACACCTCCCTGCCATCCGTGCTTCCATTCCGTCAAGCTTACCTCGGAAGGCCACATTCTAGCGAGCGGCTAGTTGCAGGGGCCATGCCCGCAGCACGCCAACACAGCGATTCGTACAGTAGTTCAGTTTTCATTTCGAATCGAGCATCGCAGCGAGTCGATCCGAGACGCATTCCGCATAGTCGTCGATCATGTCTCGGTGAGTCAGACGTGTTAATAGTACCATTAATAGTAATAACAAATTTGTATAGCGCCATCAGAGAACTAAATCTCTTTTCTAGGCACTTTACAGATGCTGCATGGAAAGCATTAGTATGGTATCTAGTGACGTCGCACTAAGCGCAGCTGTATCAGCACGAGGTAGCCGCAGTAGGTGTTTCGAAACTGGCGAGCTTAGGAATAGTGGACATGGTGGCTATACGAAAACGAGTTCGTGGGCTCGAGCCCTGCGGCAAATGTGAAGTGCCTTGATATAGAGATTCAATTCTCTTAGGGCGCTATGCAAATGAATTATGTTTTTCATTTTCCATATTTAAGGAAGTCGAAGGCTATGAAATCGATGCAGCGAAAGGGGAATGCTAAGGTCGAGGACACTTTGCGTTGCTCCCCGATTCAGCGTGGTCGGTCTCGATGCTCGATCCGCCAATTGCTGCGCTCGCTCGTGTCTCGATGCGGGTCACCGCATTGAGGAGCGTCCGTTGCCTGGCGGTACGGTACCACCTTCGCATAGCGCCGACCATTGCATGCCGAAGAAACTCAGCGAAAAGAGCTGCCAGTCGATCTCTAAAGTGTAGCACATAGCGCACAGCACATAGCACATAGCGCCGACCATTGCATGCCGAAGAAACTCAGCGAAAAGAGCTGCCAGTCGATCGCTAAAGTGTAGCAGCAGTGAGCCACGAGCGATGACGGTCTGCCGTCGGAATAACGTCGGAATAGCATGGGCCACTGACTCAGCGCAGTTGTCTCGTGCGCTGCAGTTGATAATAATAATAATAATAATAATAATAATAATAATAATAATACACGAGCAGCTCACCGACTGTGGGCTTGCTACGCTGAGTCATAGTAATTCCGTCTTGGAAGGCAACAGTGCGCCACATTGCCGCTTGACGGACGTGCGACATTTTGCCACGTGATGCAAGTGCGTCACCTTGCGGCGTGACGGACTTTGTCGCTTTAATTAGTAGAGATGTGTATAGCGCCATCAGAAAACGTAATCTCTTTCTAGGCACTTAAAATATGCTGTATAGCTGTAATATGAAGTAAGTACATGTATGTATATGTACGCCGAAGTTTAGCGGCCGGGCGCGTCCGTATGTGCTTCTGCCCTGCGGCTGCTTTAGCCACAGCTCCGGGAGCGTCCGGCGGCAAAGTGTCCGGCAAAGCGCTCACTTTGTCACTGGAGATGGACGTAGCGTGCTCGCACCTGGAGAAACCCACTAGGTGTGCGACCATTCACGTCGCACACCTTGCCTGCTCGTCCGTCCAGCCAAAGCTTGTCGTGAGCGTCGGCCTGACGCTGCCGCCGGAACTATACACGAGGGCGTAGAATGTGCAGCGTCATGAGTGCAAAGAAGGCGAAGCGAGGAAGAGAGGCGAGGAGAGAGGCGAGGAGGAGAGGTGAGGAGGAGAGGTGAGGAAGAGAGACGAGGAGGAGAGGTGAGGAGGAGAGGCGAGGAGAGAAGCGAGGAGGAGAGGCGAGGAGAGAGGCGAGGAGGAGAGCCGAGGAGGAGAGGTGAGGAGGAAAGGCGTGGAGAGAAGCGAGGAGAGAAGCGAGGAGGAGAGGCGTGAAGAGAAGCGAGGAGGAGAGGCGTGAGCGCTGCCTGCGACGCTGGACTGAGCGCTTCCGAAGTCTAGCACGCCCGTGCGTGTACGCGCATTCGCGAAAGAGCACGTGGCATACCACAAGTAAGCGCTAGCTTCGACTTCTTAGCTGAAGCGAGCGTGCCACTGCACTCGGAGCAGCCTGCTATCGCTCCGACGCCATCCATCGGTGCGCTGTCTGGCGCCGTTCGCACCGGTGCACGGCGGCTTGTTTCATTTTTACAGAGAATAGTGGCTGTCCGCCTCAGAGCTGTCCCGCTGAAGGATTTTACGGTAAGGACTGTGCATGCTGGTGCCCAGGACCGTCGAATCAAGATCCTGTTAGGATGTGCGGGAACGCTGCGGGAAGTCAAGGTAGGAGGTTAAGAATGATGATAAAATGGCCGGCTCAAACTGTGAAATCTTGCGGAGGATCGAGCAAATTCGGCCTACTGGAAAGCAAAAAACTGCACCGGTCACGTAACTGGTTGTGACGTTGCTGGTAGTGACTTTTATCGAGCACACAGGGCAGCAATCCTAGCTTCGCCTCCGACTTTTCTGATGTTTTCCCCAAACTCTGTATTGAAAATTGCTCTATTGTTATTCTTGGTTATTTTTATATCCACGTTAATAACCCATCTAGTGGTTTAGGTGCTCGCCCTGACCAAGGCCTGGCTGAGGTCGTGGGCTCGAGCCTCGAGGCATATGTGAAGCGCCTGAATAGAGACTAAATTTTCTTGGGACGCTATACTAATAAATTATATTATTTTTTATCTGTTCCGATGTGTTCCAGCACATGTTCACTATCTAAGTAAATGCCTGCGCCTCCGTACGCACGCTCAAGGCCCCCACCCATATCAAAGGCCACCACCCTTTGATAAGAATTTCTCCCGAGATTGTACACTTTCACCCGCTATCGTCACCCCAGTCAGCATGCTTGATCATATGAGATTTAATTCTCCCTGGAAAGATGTTCTCTTTCGAAATCCAACATGACGTTTGAGTCACGAAACCTCAAGTATCTTGAAATTGATGCTGTCCGCAGCAAATTGGCATCCTCTACCCCTCTACTTTGTCCTTCTACTGACATTCTCGCCAGTATGCAATGCTACAGCGCGACACTAGGCAATGTCCTTGATGAGTTTGCATCCGCTGACTAAAGGAAAGGTCCGCACCCGCCGAGACGCCCTTTGGTTAATGGCTGCCATACAGAGAGTAAGGAACACAAAACAGACTTGAGAAAGCCGCCAATATGTCGGGACCCACCAGCCACAGCTTGTCGTCAGAAAATTATTGTAGTGTCATTCATTTTAGCTGTAGCTAAGTCCAGATTTTATAGAGAACTTGTGGAATCACAGATCTACAGTACGAATATTGTATTGTTCTTACATCGACCATCTGCTTAACCGCTCCCAAGAAAGCATACTGCCCAGCGATCCTAATGGCGATTGGCAAAGTGTTTCCCAAAATTATTTGTAGGTAAGATAGGATAGATTAGGGACTCCATGAAATCACTGTCATCTCTGCAGAACTCCTACTCATAATCACCCGCTCTTGTTCTCTCAATTCTTTCATGCGTGTCTTAAATAAACTTGTCACTACCCAAACCCTCGGTCTTCTAAAGGTTAAAGGTTAGCTGATTCAATAGAATCGTTTATATAGAGGCAGGAGAGCCTTTACGACTATTGCCACTGCATGCTGTAGGAAAACAAGGATCACCCACTGGAGGATTCGAACCAAGACCCGGGTCGCGAAGAAAGAGCACCTTACTCCTGAGCCAATACTCCAGGGTTTAGATCCTATCCCAACAGTTCGCCTTATGAGGGGATAGACCTGTTGCTGCTCACCATAGCAAATATTGTAAATCTACGCGTGGCTACGAGCGAAGTCCCATCCATTCTGAAAGCGGTAGTTGTCAGGCCACTCATTAGAAAGCCTACCCCAGATCGTCCGAACTCGAGTAAATTCCATGTAGTCTCCGTTCTGCAATTATTATCCGAGACACTTGAGCGTTTGATGGTCTAGCAACTAGATGAGTACATCAATACTTCAGATCTTGCTTGTAAGTTCAATCGGGAGTTCCAGCTAACTACTCCAGGAAAACTGCTCTGCTTCTGGTTTACAGTGACCTAACCAACAATGCTGATCAGAGTAGTGTCTCTCTGCTCATTCTCCTGGATCTCTCAGCGACATTTTACACCATTGACCACTAGATCCTTCTGGAGTGCTTCTCCGCCCACCAGGATATCACTGGTACAGTGCTCAGCATGGTTAGGTCATACCTTAGCGGGAGATGCCAGAGTGCAGATGTACACTGCTGCCACTCATCTAGAGAGCCCGTAAAGTATGTGGTAGCCGAGGGTTCGGCCTAAGGACCCCTTCTTTTGAATACTCATGCTCTCGATCTACGATGACAAATTATTGACTCTCTAGCCGAACCGAGTGTTAGCCGATCTGCTCAGAGGTTGACATTGTTGGACTCATCGTCTAGATTTAAGGCATAAAGCACGATCAGCGCGAATCTCAAGCGCTCCGTCTTCGTTGTAGTGGTGCAACCTCAACCCGTGGCGCCGGTGGCGCCTGTCGTTCAGCCGGCAGTCGTGCGGCCGCCGCCCCCTCAGGTGGTCGCGCCTTCCACCGCAGCGTGCGCAGGAAAGACGGATTGGATGGGAGCCGCCTCCTGCTCATCCTTTGCGAAGCAGCAGCAGTGTACGAATCCGGTCGTGATGGGCTACTACTGCCAGGCCACCTGCAGGGGTACGAGCCTCGGTCTCAGCTGCGCTCTCTCGCGGAGCCGCGTCTCGCTCGGCTCGAGCGGCGCGAGGCTACCGGATCAGGGCTTCGGGTGCGAACGGGCTTCGGGTGCCCGTCCAGCATTACAGCGGCACGGCGCTGCTGTCGAGCGGCGCCGGATGCACGCTCATTTAGATTTGCCGGCAAGTTTAGCCGTCGCTCAGCTACGCTTGCATTGGTCGTTTGTTCGGAGCAGCAACGTTGGCCACTTTCTCTCGCCGGCTATCTCGTCTGCGGCCGCCGCTCGGGTGGGTGGGCCTGGCGGATGTTTTCTCGATGGTGGCGCTGCTGCGGCTGTCCCTGGCGCAGCAGCTGCCTGTCGTTCGCAGTGCTACTGACTGTGGTCGTTTCCGGCGGGCCACGCCAAAAGCACCGTCGGAAAAAGCATGCAGCTGAACCAGCTGCCTGCTTCGTAAACCACTCGTCACTCTGTAGAAAGGCTGGGAATCTCGGAGCGCCAAAGGAAGAGGCTTCTTAAGTCAAGTCTTGCTCGTAGCGAGTCGAACCCGGCCCTCACTGCCCGACAAAGGAGACCGGCGGCGACAGCAGCAAGTGTCAGCCGCGACGAATTACTTATGGCGGCGTGGGAGTGGTCGCGGGCGGCCGGCAGGACTTCTTCTTAGCTTGTCCGCTCGACAGCTCGCACTTGAAAACTGCGACGGAAAGATGCGGTGGCTCTTCGGGCATGACTTTTCGTAGCATCGTGCGGCGTATGCTAATTCTATCGATATACCCGTAGCAGCCGAAGAAGTTTGCCACTCAAGCAATCGTCCTGCCGCGAGGTGACCTGGATCCTATGCCCTTTTTTATTTTAAACTCGAGAGACAACTTTTCTGCCGAGGTAGTGCTTTGTAAGAGCTCGCAGTATGCATACGTCCGCGTGCCGAACCAATGGCTAGGTGCGGCCCGAGAAGAAGCATCCGAGCCAGGAGGCCTTGACCTAGTCATAAAGAGCTGGAGCATTTCGTCATCATTTTGTGCCCTCTTTTTCTGATTCAGCAACATATCGAGATCAGAATGCTATTTATTTTAATTGCGCACGCGCATGTACCTATACAGGAATATATACGCAAAGGCAGTTTCGAAACCAGGGGGTGGGCAGAGGGGGCCATTTGTCCCCGCTCAGAGCGGAGGGGGGAATCTACCTGAGCCGCCCCTACACCTACGCCCCCAACCGTCATCAGCGAAGAAATTGGCTCCTACTAACCACTCGATGAACAACCACCAAGTGTGTGTCGATTAAACAAAATGATGGTGTGCTAAAAATTTCATTACTTGAGTGACTCGCTTCCTACTGGAAAATCCTGCGGCTCTATACCCCTAGCTCAAAGTTCTGGCTACGCCTCCACTCACAGGCATACACCATGTGTCTGTCTATATATATATATATATATATATATATATATATATATATATATATCGCATGTATGTACCCTCGAATAGCTCGAGGGTGGCTCTTCCGCTCATTTCTCGAGAATCCTTAGCGTCCTCACAGGCAGCAGCAGCGCCAATGCACTTCGCTCTACGTCTAAACGCTTTTAGGCTGCCTGCCGTAGCCCAACTCTCGACGACTAGCCTACAAAGTCCCACGTGGACTCGTCGCACCACTCTCTCTCCGTTGATGTCAACGAGGATACTAGCGCCGCCGGCTAGCGGAGCCGCCACGCCGAGGACAGCGTTCGGAGGCTGAGTGCTGCAGGCACTGTATATGGCGAGATGGTGGTCGCCCTTTCCTGCTCTTGCATCGACCCAAAGCAACCCAAGTTGTACGATTTCATTCGTAACCTGCGGGTAATTGAAGATCGAGGTCAGAAGAACAAATGAATCTTAAGCACAGGCGTACGTATATATTTGTAAAGGGTTATATAAATGTATTTAGTTACACACAGGTATTTATCGCATATCTGTAAACTGTACACACTCGCTGCGTTTGCTCATACCATACCGCCCTATGTACTTGACTGAGCCTTATCAATAAATCTTGCTATCCGTGCAAGTGATCCACGGAAAGTGTACTATTTTCCTTAAGCTGTGCATGAGCATCTCAGCTGGATGGGGCGTCAGCCGGATTCATGCAGAGCTATGGCGAGCCGTGGATGCGGGATGCCCTAGTGCTGGATTGGGCGCAGTAAGGGCAACGCCTCTTTAGTATCTGGCTTGGGTAGTTGAGCGAACCGCGCCTCGTCGGGGATAGCCCACAGTCAACGTCGTCGGAACTACCCGCCAGTTTCCGAGGAAGTGCTGCCCAAAGTTGCCATCGACCGCCACGGTATTCTATCAAAGCCAACTTTCGCATGGAGCCGAGGCTTCTCAATGAGTTGCAGGTCGATGAACTCGAGTAGCGCTAATTCGTTTCGCAGGCTCGTTCGATACACCTGCATGCATCAAGGTAGCATAATATGCGACTCGCTGTGCTGCGCTGGGTGATGCAAGCTTCGCCGGTATTTGTCTTTCGTTGGCAAGGAGTGGTGTCGTTACGGGTGCAGTGCTTGCTGGAAAAGGGCCTCACAGTGGGAGGCCACTATAGCGAAGCGTTCGCAGCGTTATCGACCAAGCAGGCGGAAAGCTTTCAGTGGGATGCTGGCTGTACCGTGCACGTTTGCCACGCGGTCGTTTTCCTTCAGCTGCTAGTTGTCCAGCGAGGCGAGAACATATACGGGTCAGCAAGCAGATCACAACTAAGTTGAGGTCTTTAGATCAAAGAACTTTGTTATTTAACAGCCAGTGTTGCTCGAGCTGGAGCGGGTAAAGAGAAGCTGTAGGAAAAGAGCGAAAGCATCGGCAGCTGAAGCAGTGTGATTCGGAAACTGGAAAGGCTCATGCTCAAAATTGGCTCTGCCAGCATATCTCCTGTTGAATCAGCTCGAAATTTAGGTGTCATGTTCCAAAGTGACCTCTCGTTAGACGACCACATCAGCTCCACAGTCACATCTGCCTACTTCCAGCTACATAACATCTCTAAAATTTGGGCTTGTTTAGATAAGGATACCACGTCTAAGTTGGTCCATGCATTCGTGACATCCCGTCTCGACTTCTGCAACTCACTGCTTACTGGCCTACCAGCATGTACGATCAGGCGATTGCAGCTGGTGCAAAACTCCGCAGCCAGGCTTGTCTGTCGTGAGCGTCGAAGTTGCCATATCACACCTCTTCTCGCCGACCTGCACTGGCTACCAGTCAAGCAACGGATTGACTTCAAGGTTTTATCGCTCACTTTTAGGTCACTTCATTGTTTAGCTCCAGCCTATCTGTCAGATATACTCCCCCACCAGGCCAAGCATCGTACCACCCGCTTTTCGGAATCAAACAGTATACCAAAACCTCGTAAAAACCTCAAATCCTTTGGAGACCGTGCATTTAGTTCGTATGCTCCCAAAGCCTGGAGCTCCCTCCCGACTTGCTTCAGAATATCCCCTGACTTGACCATATTTAAAAAGAAATTAAAAACACGCCTATTTAGGACAGCATTTAGTGGGTCCCTGTGATTCGTCATTCCTGTGCTTATGCGTGCTGACACTGTGCATGGTGCCACTAACCACACTTGCATGCTGACCCTATGAATGTCACCCCTAACCGTGTTATTCATGTTTTTTTTTTTTATAAAGCATGATATTACTCACCATTCAATCGCATTTTCCTTTGCAGCAAATGTAAAGCACATTGAAAGAGATTGAGTTCTCTGAGGGCGCTTTATCAAGTGCATTATTATTATTATTATTAAGCTCAGTCAGTATCGCAGCCACTGAGTATCGGCGACATGTTTTAGTTTTAGTAGCCTTTCGCACACGGACCACATCTGGTATTAATAGATGATAAAGCTTACGCGTGCGTCGTTTTCTGGACGTCTGCGGATTTCCGAAAAAACCACGGCGGATGGACACTGCCACGAAGGATGGAGACACGGCCGCGGCGGATGCATTTCTCAGTGCATTTAGCGAATTTAGCATTTATGCGCCTCAGGGTTTCTGCTGATTCGAAGTCGGAGGCTGACGTCGGTGACATCGTCACTGGCGCGAAGCTGTGTGAAGAAGCTCAATGGACTCTGTTGAGATCGTGATGTGAGAGCGCATACCCCAGCCTATGGCAGTGCCGGGCCTAAATGTTGTTAACTGCCGGCAGTAGGCTGGGGCCCCCTACAGAAGCGTCCGAGACGTTGCGCTTGTGAGAAGAGAGTTCCCTTCTAGAGTTTGTGCGAGACCTGAAGCAATTGCTAGCTCGGGCGCTCCCTGTTCTATCAGCCGCCTTGCATTAAATCCTGATATACCACCGCTTTTTACGAGGCCTAGCAACAAAGGCTTCGACGGGTATTGAAGCGGCTGCCGAATCTACCCCATCCGCCAAGGTATTAGAACCGGCGACTTTGTTAATGGCCTACCCGCAACATGAGCAATAAGCGAAGTTAAGGCACGCTTGATCCAACTCGAAACTTCTATGCAAAAGTTAACTGCCCCACTAATCGGTGTTATAAACAAAAATAAGGAAGCCGAGTCACCCGCTGCTGTTTCCTTCCGTGGTAAACGTAACTGGCAGACGCAATGCTGACCACCCCATAATGACAGCAATTCTAGTCCGGAACAAAACCGCACTGGTGCTATTCGCTGCTGTTAGTGCTCGGGTTTTGAGCATATTACAAGGTACTGTGCCAATCGGAGACAGCTGAAAAACGGGCAGCCTTCTCAACGAAACGGCGGTCGCCGAGACAGGCACAGCGCTTTACCGCGAGCACCTGCGGCCAGCCAGTACTGGCAACTTGCTCGCTCTTCGCTGCTTATTGCTGTTTCAGTTAATGGCTTAATAGCCAAAGCCGCGATTGACAGTGGCTCGACGTCTATAGCTGCATTATGTTGCAAAAAAAGTCGGTTCCGAGAAACAGGAAGAAAAAAGTGTCTCGCCGGCTGAACAGGCGGCTCCTTGATTTCAAACACAGCAGCTCTGTCGATAGTAAAGTTTGTGCAGTGGCATTCACCGAGCTCACGGGTCATTTGGCCTTAGGCAAGTGCCTTTTAAGGCTCAACAGCAGTGCAGTCACACATGACAGTTATGACCAGCGCGACACTAGTGACAGGGCTACACAAGAAGCCGATACAAACGAAGTGTGAGGCCGTGTCAAAGCTACACCTTACATTAATAAGTCATGTGCTGACTACGACCTCGGTGCCCGATTACTGCGAACGGTACAATACCTGACTTCGGTGACGTGACAAGTGTGGAGTGCTCGATGTACCCACCTAGATTTTCTGAGGTGGTCACGAAACACAATGACCTGTTTATGAAGAAACCTTGGTTAACTTCTCTAGTTGAACATCACATACCTACCGGTAACAATGCTCCTATCCAAAAAAGGACGTCGACTACCTACCTATCCACCCACCTTCGTGAAAAAGAGCAAAGCCAGCTGACCACCGTGCTGCAAGATGGCATTACTCGCCAGAGAAGCAGCCCGTGGACGTCGCCAGCAGTACATACAGCTCATACCATAAGCTCATACACTCCGAAAAGAACGGCGATGTACGGATATGTGTAGACTATCGGGAGCTCAACCTACAAGGCTGGTGGGGGCGTTCTCTCCCGACCTTGGCTAGCCAATCGGAGCGCAGCATTCCTGCAGCTAGGCGGCGCCATGCGAGACCGCTAGCCGTGGTCGCGAGGGGGCTTTCCGGCCTAGTACCGGTGGACAACATTTAGACGTGGCACTGCCTTAGGTTGGGGTATGCACTCTCACATCACGATCTCAGAAAATGCAGAGAAAACAATCTATCAACTTAATTTTGAATGGAAATCGAATCCGTAAACCCAAGTCGCCCAAGTCGCACTTACGCCGTGTCCTTTGTCAAAATTATAGTACTGCTGGAGTGTACGGGTGAAAGATAGCTGAGAAACTCAACTTGAAATGAAAGACCGTATATATAAGCGTATACCGTAGCTTCACGCAGGCTCAGTTGAATGACTCACCGACCGACAGACCAACGCCAAGACTGATAGTATCGGTGAAGCCCCTCATTTTTATCTATTCATATTATGAGTAGCCTAACGACCTTGACGAAAGAGTTTTAACCGGTTGAGTGGCCTCGGCCAGCCATTCCTCCTCGGCTTCACCTAAGTGGAGGAGGCAAAGTCTAACGCGAACAATTGCGGCGAAATCTTTTACCCGATGAAAAACTCGCGGAGACAAAATCCGCTTGAAAATCAAAGACCGGCATATAAATGTATGGCTACGCAAAGGCTCGGTCGCAAAGAATTACCGGCTGGCAGACCGAGAAGAGACTTAATGTCTCGGTTAGCCTCTACATTTTTATATCTGCTACTTAGAAATAAACTCTAAGCGTTTAAATGCGTAATTAAATAACGCGCTGATCTAATGTAAGCTCGCGCTTGTTTCATAATTCCATGGACAATTCAGTTTTCAATTTCAACTGTAAGCGTGCCTGTCGTGGCTACCTATGCAGATTAGTAAATTATATCCCCCAAAATTTTTGAGCGACACTTATCATAGCTTTTTCATTATTGTAACAGCACGAATATCAAACAAGGAGGTAGGCAAGCGTGGTATCGGTGACTTGTCTCTACGCGCTCACTCGATGACTCACATGTAAAGTTATATGGATAGAATACGACAGTATGAACACAGTTATTACAGTGGGAAGAGAGAGAGAGAGAGAGACAGAAAAATAATTAAAAGGTCAATTTAAATTGAAGCAATTGCAATGCGAAAAGTACAGGCGAGGCAGTTTGGTCGAAGTGAAGAAACATACTTCCTGCGTTCCAGAACGAATGGCTCAACAGCTGAGAGCGGCTAGTGGCACCCAGGCGCCGGCAAGCGATTTCAGGCTGCGCGCGCGAGACCTTCGTTGGAGAGCCTCGATCTAGCTAGCTCGGACCTCTCGCAGCCGCGCCGCACCCACAGCCGCGTCGCGCCTCGCTCACGACGGCGAACGCACGTCGTCCGCTTTCGACACTTTCGACGCCTGCGAGTCTCCACTAAATGCCACGCTCGCCTGCCAACCTCGCCGCCCCGCACCCGAGAGCTCGTCAGCATTCGGTGCGGAGCTGGAGGGAGGAGGGGGCTCGCGGACGCGCTTCGCGCGCAGAACTTGTCGCCACGGCTGCGGCTGCTCTGCCCGCAGCCGCTGCCGGCACCGCCGGCACCGCGAAGCGTCCTCGCCGGTTCACGGGCGCGCGCCATTGACAGCTCAGGCCGGGCGGCCGGCAGACGAGAACGCTTTGAAGGACAGAGCTCATTCAACAGCGGGCGCGACGGCGGCCGCGCTGGCCGCACGCAAGGACTCGGACGCGCCTGTTTTTGCAGCCGCGCATCAATTGCAGGCGCAGTGTGGCCGCCGCGCAAATACGCTCGAGCTTTCTCCGAGAGCGCTATCTCTGCTCGCTTACCCGACATCATTGCGCTCGCTGGCTGCTCGGCCGCGCCTCAATAGAACGCCGCTGAAAGGCGGTCAATTATTGGGCCAACGGCTCCATTAAGATTTCCGAGAAAGATGAAAGCCGAGATACGAGGCGGCGCCTAGAAGTGCACCTAGACCCAGTTGAATCCTTTCACCATCCCGATAGGTAGCTGATAGGTCACGCCGCGCCCGTTCGCCGTTTACCTCGCTGTCCCGGCGAATGTTCGGCGGGACGCGCCGGTGCGTCGACGAGCGTTCCGCCGACTGCCGCGGCGGCTTACGCTGCGCGACAGCAGCGGAAAGAGCGGGCGGCTGAACGGACGGTTAATGGCTCCGCTGTGTAGGGTCGGAGTCTTGAGTGCGAGCGAGTAGCGATCGAGTAGACTGCTTCTGCAGGAGCTGCAAATCCTGACCGTTCTCCTAGAGATGGCAACCGACGTATGCCATCGCGAAATGCCACGGCGCTGGAGCGTGCGCGTAGTACGGCGCAGGAAACTGCCGCGCGCGCACCGCGCGACGTATACCTACTTCACGACGTCGTGCAGCTGCGCCTGTAACCGCAGATGAATTATATGTCTGTTGAAAGCGCTTGCTAAGCGCGCGAGTGCTACGATTTCAACTTTGCCTCAAGCGGATTCGACGCGGGATGCGACAAAGCAGCTTTAACTGGTCTTGCGCACAGCAGCGACGGATTTCGCTGATCCGCGACCTTATAACGGCGTTGTTGCGGCGCCGTTCAGGAGCAGCGACGTTAAATGCGAGCCATTTGCGATCGGCCCTTGACCTGCTGGCGCTTCGAGCCCGTCAATATAGGCGGGTATCGGAGCGATGCCCTGCGCTCTCATGGCGCTGGTCCCGGAGTCAGCCCCAATCTGTAAGCGACCATCGGATAAATCAACTAACGGCATATAATGCCTTGAAGTTGATAACCTTAATATCCTGAAATTATTGTTATTTTTATGCCTCGCGCCATTCGAAGGGTTTTCGTACTCTTTAAAGGGCAATGGTCGTCTGAAGCACCTCATTTTACGAACGTGAGGATAGGCGGACGTGCGGGTAGGTGGCCACGCGGGAGAGTGCGTTTGATTTCATGGGGCTCGAGGCCAACAGAGTCTGCTTGCAGTTCGTGCATTATAAGAATTATGAATCAAGAACGGTAGGTAATCGTGAGCTCTTCGTATTCGTGCTACTGTAAACGTGCTACTCGATACAAAGAAGTGGTAGCAACTGATACGCGACGGGGGCCACTGCATTCGAGAGTTCGTTTAAGCACACCTTAGCTACGAGTGTGCGAGAGAGTGCAGCTGGGGCGTCTAGCGGCTTCATCGCGAGTCGTACGAAGAGTGAGGCCACACGCTCGCAATCTGCGGGTGAGAGCTTTGTCTTCGCAATGCCCTAGATAACCGCGATGCATTACACCTGCGAGGCACGCCGTTAGAGGTGAGATTGTCAGGGCCTTGGGATAAAATGCCAATAATCTTGATTGCTAACTTATCAAGCGCGATGAATAAAAGAAACATGTTGGCTTGCGTCCAAGTAGAATGGGAGGACATTACAAACTGAAAAGCAGTACGGGACCGATAACAATAATAATAATATTAATAAAACATTTGTACAGCGCCATCAGAGAACTTGATCTCTTTCTAGGCACTGCACATTTGCTGCAGTCGTTTAGGAATGTTCTAAGCTTAGAAGGGTACAGTTTCTTGTAAAGACTTAAACTAGCTCTTTAGTTCTGTCTCGGCTTGATTATTGTAATTCCCTTTTGGCTGTGCTACCAAAGAAAGCTATTAGGCCACTGCAGCTGACCATGAATATGGATGCAAGGCCAGTCTTCAAGTCCCAGAGGTTTGAGCACGTGTCTCCTCTGCTAAAAGAGCTAGGATGGATGCCGGTTGAGCAACGAATACAGAGCAAAGTTCTTACGCTGACCCACAAGGCCCGCCATGGCTTGGCTCATTCGTACCTAGCTGAACTGCTGCATCAGTTTCAGCCTGTTCGCACCCTGAAGTCCTGTGTGGACAATAAATTAGCTGTTCCATTCCTCCGCTTAAAGACCGTTGGCGACAGAAGCTTTAGCTCTGCAGGTCCTAGACTGCGGAACTCGCTTCCACAATTCTTACGCAACGAAAACTAATCTCCAACTGCCGACTATGGCTAATCCTTTTCAGCGGTCCTGAGCTGCTACTTACAGGCTACTCACTACCTCAACTGCTCTCCTGACTCTGCTATGCTTCCCACTTTTTCTTTGTTGCGTGAGACGAAGTCTGTTGGCTACCGAATGCGTACCGAAAGTGCGCTATACAAAAATCTCTCGTGTAACACCCACATGGTCTTTATGACTTTGTGGAGTTACAGACGGAGATACAAGGGTAGCCGTAAACAGCGGAGCGGCTATCCAGCCGAGAGGTCTCGCCGAATGGAGCGGCCTAGTCGTACAGGCTGTGGCCCTAGCACAAAATAGCAGTTCGCCCCAAGTGCGCATATAAAAAACTTGTGCCACAAGAAAAGAGTGCACTTGGTGCACTGCGTCAATAGTGCCACGCTCCTTCGGCTCGATACAGCTCGGTTTCTCATCCACAAAGGGCCAACCTCCAAGCGACCAGGGAAAAGGTCAAGGCCATTTCCGGTCGTCGTGTCCATCGAGCCACGCCAGTTCTGCTGCACATAGCGAACGAGCAGCCGCACGTGGAGGCCGGGAAGCTTGGTGAAACTTGGAGTGCTCGTGCTGCGTAGGGACGAAAGCAGCTGTGCAAGCCGCATTCTCTTGCACGCATGGCGGCCGTCCTGCCAGCGTGCCGCCGAAAACGTAAGGCGGCGGCGGCAGCGTAAGAATCGCTGTTTAGCCGTTCGCTCGTCCGAGTCGTAACTTTGGACCGAAGAGCCTTTATAAATCGTTATTGCAGCAGCTGTCGGCCGGTCCACAGCTGAATACTGAATACAAAGGATTCTACGGTGAGATTGACTAACGTCGGCGCAGTGCAGCACCGCTGCCTCTGGGAGCCCCCGGGTAGGCGTTTCACAAGTAATGGGGTGTTTGTTGCAACAGAATGAGTGGCCGCTAGTTTTAATGAACAGCTGGTACAGGGGTAAAATGAACAGCTGTTCGCCAGGCTGATGCATTCCTCTTTTTTCGAAAACGAGGCAAGCTCGGCGGAAGCCGCGCGCTGAACTTCTGTCGGTGCGTAGGTGCATCTTCTTTACCGCGACATTACTCTGGAGATGCTCAGACACTCTTCGCCGCTTCAAACTCGCAAACGGGTACACAATAGCGAAGGTCAGTCAGGAAATTGGATTTGGAATGGGCTCTCACACTCCGTCCGTTTGCAGAATCGAACTGTGTCCCTGAACCCCAGTACGTCTCTTTGCCCACTCACTACAGGGATTATGTAACCTAGCCATATAGTTAATATGAACGCAGTGTAGTGGCTTCGGGGCGATAGTTCTTCGCACAAAGCATGATGGCAAAGCGTGCAGTACAGTTGGTATCTGAAGTAGGAAAAATTCCGAGAATGAAATTGCTTTGAGATTCTCTGAGACCCTTTCTACCAACTAATCTTTAACTAGTCTCGTTGTTTTGACCCAAGTGATGAGTGTTGACCCTACATAAATCAAGGCCTTTAATCTTCAGGAGTGACGAGAGAATTGCATATGCGATTGGTGATCTTCGAAATTTCACTTTTGAATAGCCAGGCTTGCTATTTAAAGCGACTAGTCAATCTAGTTTCCTTTGCAGCAAATGTAAAGCGTCAAGAAAGATATTGAGTTCTCTGAGGGTGCTTTATCAAGTGTAAAATTATTACTATGACAACAGCAGATCTATGCATCGTAGAAGCAGGACATTGGAAATAGGGTCCAAAGGACTAGCTGTCTTCTTTAATTGGAATATGAACTTCAGTACGAGGTCACCAGTGGCCTCCTTGAATGTAGACATTGAGGTGCTGCATGAAATTGGGGGTCGGGATTCCAGAGGGAAAAGAAGCTAGAGAAGCGATTAGATAGATCACCACAAGGATTACTAGGTAAGGAGCTAACCTGGGAGCGGCTAAGGAGATGGTTGATCGTAGAAATCAGCACTTTTAGATTGTGCGTCTGGGAATTAACAATGTTTTTTTTATAGACGCGAGACTTCGCCTTTGCTAGGATTGATTGGTACGATTTATACTAGTCCTCGTATGCCTGTCGATGGACAGACTACTAATGTGATGAAATTCTGTTCCGGTTCTGATAGATGCTCTGGTCATCTGCGATCGTGTTGCTACTGGTTTCCGTCGAAGTCTTGTCGCATTGGCAAGCCACACTATGCGTCCCACGATGAACCTTGCGCTATGGCAATGTTCAGTGCGGTTACACTGATACATGTCATATGCCACGCGTTATGATAACGGAGAAGATTGCTTGTCTCTCAATTTCTCTCTCTCTTCCCCTCTCTTTTTTTCTCTCCCTCTCTCTCTCTCTCTCGCTCTCCCTTTCTCTCTCTCTCTCTCCCTTTCTCTCTCACTCTCGCTCTCTCTCTCTCTCTCGTTCTCACTTTCTCTCTCTCTCTCTCTCTCTCTCTCTCTCTCTCTAATTCTCTCTCGCTCACTCTATCTCTATCTCTGGTTAGTTTCTGTTTTTCAACGAATCTCCACGATTTTGTTGACTCGGGGTTGACTGCTCCTTCTTTTACTCGTCATTAAGTCTAAATGGCTTTTTTTGCAATTTTTCCCAATCGGATTTAAAGTGGGTGAGCGCAATGCCACGGTATTCACGCCCCAGCAAAGTCAAAACCAATTCTTACAGTAAAGGCCACGCTATAGTTACTATACCGGCGTGTATTTAAAGAAAATGGATTGCACTTATTTCTCCCTATAAGTTAATTGTTCACAGCATTTTACAAGTCTACCGTCTATGCTCGCACAAGAGATTTGCTAGATGTTGTTCCTCATACCGTACAGGCTGTCTGAGTAAGTGCAATGAAGACATGAAGCCATTGGTGAGACGATGCAAGGGATGAACATGATAAATGACTGCAGCCATCGCCAGAGTATCGTGCCATGAAGGCTGGCTCTTTGTATGCGCTACTTTGTGTGTGCTACTTCCGATCTTTTCAGCTGTTTTATTAGATGGGGATGAAGCTAGAGGTATTCGCCTATCTCTAGCTAAGCGAAGGGTTGCAGCCCTGAATGTCAGTGGAGCCCATCATTCAAAATAATTCGTTACACCATACTCGATGAAGCAAATAATAAAAATCTAAATAATACAGTTCATAGAAGCCGTGCTCGATGCTGTGACGACTGTTTCTGATGAAGATAAGGAGAAGACAGCTGAAGAACAACTGCATTGAACAATGAAACGCTAGAATGCTGCGTATATCGTCCAGATTATTGCCACCCTAGACATTGGAATGCTACAGCAGCGAGATTATTGCCACCCAGCAGGTCATTAGCGGCTCCTGAATTGTAGAGCGAAGAAACTGCACTTCATCTGTAACAATTAGTAAGTACTGCGTTGACTTTGAGCGCATTAGATGCACAACCTTTGCTTCGATCCAGTGAGTTGTTCGCTAGGGCTGGTACTGTACTGACGCAGCCCTCTGCAGCCACCTAATAGAGTGCTCTACGCTATACGTATACTTGTTGTACGGGTGCTCTTTCTCGCTGATACGTCCTGCTACCGACTCCCGATGCACGAGTAAATCAGGCATCACCTGCAACTCACTAGCTTTTCTTCGATGCGCCAGCTTCACCGGTATTTGTCGCACACCGGCAAGGACTTGTACCGAGTTACGAGTGCCGTGTTTATGGCAAAGGCTGCTGCAGCGCGTCTATAACATTTCGTATCGGAAGTGCTGGATGGTTGCAAGCTCAGGAACATTGGCGGTCGTCCTTTGCTGGTCTCACTGATTGTGAGCGTATTACATTGGCGAGCGCCATACCTGATGCGTGTCTTTCGATCTGCACGGTACCAGAGACCGAGCAATTCTCGAGAATTGAGTAACTGAGAACTGAATTGGTTGCTCAATCGGCCGTAACTGGGAAGAGGGGGTGGAAAGGGGGCGTGGCCTTTGAATCGCCAGGAATATAAAGCTGCCAGCGGCTACTTCTGCTGTCGTTTCGTGACCCCTGCTACGTAGGCCCCGAGGAGTCGCCGGCCCGGGATAACTCGTGGACGTGGGCCATTTCCATGCCGTGCCCCGAGGTGCGAACTGCAGGGCGGATGTTGATACAAGGCGGTGCCCGGCGGACCGACTAGACTAACCGGCAATCGCCCCCTGCCCCTCCCTATGTGTACGACCCTACCTAAGGAGATAGCACTTGCTGAGCTGGTTTGGCCCAGCGGTTAAGGTGCGCGCCCCGACCAAGGTCTGGCTGAGGTCGTGGGCTCGAACCCTGTGGCACATATGAAGCGCTTGAATAGGGATTAAGTTCTCTTTGGGCGATATACGAAATTAATATTATCATTATTATTAGAGCTACTGAGCATCTAATGGGATTGTGTAGTGCATTTATTGAGAGCATAATTACTCGGGGTGCAGATCCACGATATTTTCGGCAAATTTAAATATGCTATCTAAAATTTCTCGGTAAAGACTTATATTAGAGCCTAATGCGGCAGAGATACCGGAAGTTGACACCTATTACACTTTACGTTAAGTTTCTTTAATTTAATGTCTGAACACGGTCATAAAATGGTCGTCATTAATCTGACCTCAACTGTGGCTTTTTGGAATTACAGCGGTTTCTTAAATTTCATTAACCTAGAACCACATGGGCTGCAATCGAAAAGTTGTTAATGAATTGCTATTTAAATACTCAGCTATCTGCCAGCTTCCTGTCCATAAATATGTGGCATTCTTTGTTTGAAAGCTAAGCGTTAAGCTCGTGGTATGCTCTGAATATTGGGCATTATTGATCGCCGTCGTGCTCTGCTGCCTGCCATCGTGGTCCTGGGTGCATTTGCGCTTCCAGAACTCGCTAGCGGTGCCCGAGGCAAAAGTTCCACCAGCAACGCAATCAGTCGCAACGTCGGCGATGCCCGGCACCCGTTGCGTTCGCCGCGTTTTTGTGAACGCATTTATTTTCGAAATTACCGCAAGTATCCGTCGCTGTCAAGTTACGATGGCCTGCTTTGCAGCTCTGAAACTAATGTCGGTCGCACCAAACGCAGTGCACGGTTCGGGTGCTGCACTCTCACTGGCGCCGCGAGGCCGAGTAGTGCCGGTGGAACTGGCTCCTCAAATCAGCGGCCAATAGTGAGGAGTCGTAGCAGCGGCTCGACCCATTCACGTCCACCCCTCAGGCCTCACTCAGCTAGCGGCGCCAACGCGTCCGACACGTGTGCAGACCTGACACTCGTATCGCACCGTTCGGTAGGAAATGCGAACAAAGTGCCGCAAGCAGCAATATCGGCGACACCGTCTAGCTAGAGCACAAAGTGCCACACCACACCCCTTCTCACCGACCAGCACTGGCTACCAGTCAAGCAACGGATCGACTTAAAGGTGTTGTCGCTCACTTTTAGGTTCCATCATTCTTTGGCTAGAGCCTACCGATCAGATATACTTCCCCACCAGGCCAAGCATCGCACCACCCGCTTTTCGGAAACTAACTGCTTACCTATACCTCATACAAACCTCAAATCCTTTGGAGACCGTGCATTTTGTTCGTATGCCCCCTATGCCTGGAACTCACTCCCGACTTTTGTCGCGACATCAACTGAATTGACCACATTGAAAAAGAAATTATAAACGTACCTATTTATCACAGCCTTTAATGGGTCCCTGTGCTTCGATCTTTACATGCTTATGCTTGCTGGCACTGTGCATGCTGCAACTAACCACACTTGCATGCAGAGCCTGCGAATGTCACCCCTAACCATATTATTCACGTTTTTTCTTGAATATGCTACTATTAGCCTTTCAATCATGCTTCCTTTGAAGCAAATGTAAAGCATCTAAAAGAGAGTGAGTTCTCTGAGGACAATTTATCAATTTTATTATTATTATCAAAGTTTAGAATGTGTATCGCGGTAGGTACGGCAGGCAATTCCAGCAGACTCGTTACAAGCCTAGAGTTGCTCAAGGCTCATCGCCAGGAATCGTCGACCGGCAGACCGACACCAAAAGTGAGGTCAAGATTTCCTCTTGAATTCTAGCCAGTTTAGAGGCCATATTTAAATCTGGTCCGACGAGGAATAACAGGCAGCATTAGCATAATTGAATATCGGGCTGCCCGAAAGCCTGCTTATCGCAAACTATTTCATAGTCTGTCTCTAGTTTTAAGCCTTTGGCCAAGTTCAGCAATTTCCACTGCGAGGCATAGCTTTCTTGAGCTTGGCCTGATTGGAGGGTTCATCTCAGTCACGCGACAGCCAGTCGCATGACGGCGTTAGTCGCTCTCTTGAAACAGCGAGTGCCTGCCGCTTGGTTTTGTTGGGGCCGGCTGCGGAGTTCATATTCTGCCTCTCTGCTGTCTCGTCGTTTGCGAAATCAGGTCGGCAGCAGTCGTCCAGGATTGCCGATTATATCAGAATGCTTGCCTAGCCGAGCCGCTTCAAATCAAGGAATCCTGGCATATCGAGCCGAAACTCTGCTCGTAGCCTCGATCTGAAGCTGATGGCAGGAATACCGGCAAATAGTTTTCGCTTCCGGCCGGAGTCGCTGGATGCATTTTCTTTTTCTTTTCTTCAAAAGATACTAGAGGAGGTGGGCCGAGCTGATGGCGACGCGCGTGCGGTGCCGCTTGCGTCACGAGCGAGATTCCACTTCGGCGGCAGCGTCTCGGTGTCGCGGTGTGCCCGAGACGTGCAGGAGAAGGGCCAGCGGAAGTGCAGTCGGCGGAGCGCCGGCCTCACCGTAAGGGCGCTAGCTGGGGCTCTGTTTGCCGTGCGTTCTGCAGCGGTTTCGCATTTCGTTGTTTTTAGAATCGGCAGAGCGTTGCTTCATCATGCCGCGTGCGTACGGACAGCGAATCGACCGCGGCCGGCAGCGCTCCCTTAATTACGGCTCCGTCCTGGGTAAAGGGAGGGGCTGGCCGAGGAAGTCTCCGGGCAGTTTATCGGTTAATTGCAGCGCTTGAAGCAGCTGCTCGGCGGCCGGACCCGAGCGAGCGCCGTCAAAGAAGATCGCGGGGCGCACTCGCAGCCACCGCCGGGTCGCTCGCCGCTTCCGGTACCCGGACCGTCGTCCACTCTCTTGCGTCGGTGCACCGGGGCGCTTGAGCGAGAGAGGATGCGCTGGCGGCGGCCCACGTCGGCTCGCCGCCGGAGGAGCGAGAGCCTTTCGGACATTGCGCCGCACTCACACCACGCGCCCGTGACCGCTCGGCCGTCGGTCCGGTTCTCCAGCCTGTGAGCTGCTGCGCAGCCGGTCCCTACCCGAGCCGCTACCTCGCCATCCCGGCGCATCCTACAGTGCAGTTTCCAGTCGCTACCGTCTGCACCTGGTTTCGCTCTCGCCGTTAGCCAGCGGGCGAGAGAGCTACTTCGCCGAGCTCGCTGAAATTTCTAGGCGGCAAACTCGCCGAAATTGGCTGAAGGTACACGTTCCGTGCTTCAGCCACCGTTCAGCCGGAGCTCGACTATCGAGCCGTCGGTATTGCCGGCGAAAGTGTCCTCACGCGGTCTCGCAGCCGCTGTTGTTGCCTCGTTTTTCTAAAAACGTGTTTCTGCCGCCGAGCGCAGAAACGAGGAAGCGAAGCAGAAAGCGAACGCATCCGACTAGAATACGAAATACTAGAACGCGAGCTCAGTCGCAGCCTTCGACTGCAGCAGTCGCACGTCGTTTATTTCCCGCTAAGCGAGCGAAAAGCAACGGGCCCTCGGCAGCCGGGGGCGGGGCGGGGCGGGGGAGGCGTTGTTGCACACCCCTGTCAGATTCCTGGAGGCGACATTCAAATCGCTGGAGACTGGAGGTCAGCGAGTCGCATCCTCGCGTTACACGACCTGCTACGTCGCTCCTGGTTCGCAACGAGAGAAGAGCGTTCGTGAGCCCGGCCGCGGCCGTTGGCGACTGACGCTCGCTGGCGCCTCCTCATTTAGAGAGGCGTCCGTTGCTCTTCTGCCCTCCTCCGTCCTCTGGTCAGAGATCGCCCGTTCGCTAACGATCGCACGAGGTAGCAGACGTTTAGCACTACGATTAGTCTCGCTTACAACGGCCAACGTCGAGTGAGACAGTGGACGCACGCCAACGACACAGCGACCGACTGTCGCCGGTGAACGGCAGGGCGACCCGCGTCGGCGAGAGCGAACTGCCAGCTACCCCACTAGACACGTTCGCTTGTGAAACGCGAGTGGCAAGCACACCCAGCGGCAGCGACTTAGGCCTACTGCTAAGAAGAGAGCATTAGATGCTGCTTCAGGAGATCAAGCTTCCACTCCTCCGCAGACGAGAGGAGAGCGGAAGCAGCGCGGGAGGCGCCTATTGCAACGTTTCCGAGATATTGCACGCCTTGACTAAATGCGGCCGCCTAGCAGCAATCTATGTCAGAAGGTGCTGGTCGCTACTCGGTGAAAGTGACGTCGTCATCATCGTCTTCGTCGTCGGCGCTGTCGTCGTCCCAGTCGCACGCGTCGCCTTGCTGCTCGTCCTCCATCGCGAACAGCAATTCGCTCGCAATGGCCAAGAGATCCGGATTGTTCAGCAATATGGGCAGCGAAGAAGCCGAGTCCGCCGCCGCCGCCGCCGACGCTTCAGCAGAGTCACAGGTTGACGGGGAATGACAGAGCGGTGAGAAGGAGTCTCTCTGAGCGGAAGCGAGCTGCGAAGGGTAGCAGCAGAGAGCGCTTCGACCGTCGTCCTTGACCTCGCTTTCTCGGAGCTCGCCTAGAAGCAGCTCGACGTACATCTGACGCCATTGTTCGTCCAAGTGCTGCTTGAGGCCGACCACGACGGGATCGCTCTCATCCAGGCCCTCCATCTCCGTCAGGTAAAATATTGCGTCGTCGTAGCAGGCACGAAAGCCAGCCAGGGCCAGCGGCACAACGTCATCAGACAGGGACGACGTCATACTGGTTCGCGAAGACGCTCCTCAATAGCTTAGACCACTTCAGAGACTGCCGCTCCGAGCTGGAACGAAATTCCAGTCGCTGTCATTAAAATCCACAGCCCAAATCAAGCTAGAGCGAGAGGAAGGGAGAAAAGAGGGAGAAAGAGATCCGGAAGAGAGAGGGGATGAAAGGAGGGTAGGGGAGAGAGAGAGAGGGGGGAGAAAGATGAAAAAAGGAAGGTGGGAGAAAGGAGGTAGAAAGGAAGGAGAGAGAGAGGGGGAAGAAATGGGGATAACGGCTGGAGAGAGGGAAGGGAGAAAGGAGGCAGGAAGGGAGGAGAGAGGAGGGGAAGGAGAGAAAGGAAGGAAAGAAACGGAGGAGAGAGAGAGAGAGAAAGGGGGAGAAAGGAGAGAGAAAGAGAGGAGAGGGGGCGAAAACAGGGAGAAAGGGAAGAAAGTGAGGAGTGGTAAAGGTGGAAGAAAGAGGGAGAGAGAGAGAGGGAGGGAGGGAGGGAGAAGAGGAAGGTAGAAGAAAGGGGAGAGACCGACTGCTCCTCTGGCTCAAGGGCTGCAGCAGGTCGCCGCCGATTTCCGGTGAGTCTCCGAGAGAGCAGCCGACTGCTAACGCGGGTCAATGCGGGCAGCTGAGCCATAAAAGCTGCGCCGAGCCCTGCGCCATCGGCCGCCACGAGATCGGCCGCCGCGACGACAAAAGCGCAGCTGCTGCATAGTCGAATAGTAGCAGCTGTCTCGGCGGCCGGCGGTGGGCGTGACGGGACGCCGGCTCGGTACCGCGGCCGGCGTAGGCGGGTGGGTGCTTTTGTTTCCCGCTGCACTACTCGGCGTCGCCGCCGCCGCCCCCGAACGTAGCGAGCGCCGAGCGCAGATCCGCATTGCACCACTCCCCTGCGTCCCTTACGATAGACCGACCCGGTCGGGAGAGGGAGAGGTGAGGGGTGGTTGCGGCCGCTCCACCGACCGGATAGGGCTTCCCCAAGGCGCTGGCCGCGTTCCGGTGCCAGCCGAGATAAAGGCGTTCTCGGCGGCGAAAATGTAGATCGGCCCGTTCTGCTCTCGATAGCGACAGCATGCGCTGCTGCCGAACGAGTGTGAGCCGGGCACCGACATACTGCGACGACGCATGGCAGTCTCGAGCGACCTCGCGTCCAGTGGCCCGGTCCTCGGCGCCAGACAGCCGGGCCAGCGGCTGCTGCGGCTGCTGCGGCTGCTGCGGCTGCTGCGGCTCTCTTCAAGTGTGGTCGCTGTGCTGCCGCGGCACTCACCTAAGAGCGAATAGCGATCGCGCCTCGGCAGTCCGAACGCCGCCACCGGAGTGTAGGCGTATCTGCTACTGCTACTGCTTCTGCTGAGCTAGCGCCCGAGCGAGCGCTGGGTGGCGTGCGTGCGACAGCTGCCAGGCCGCTGACTGGCTGAATGGGGCGCCAGGGCTCCCTCCGCAGACGGCTGCTTTCTGCGCGAGAGCGAGCGCTTGGTGGGCTGAGCGAGCGGCAGCTGCTAGGCCGCTGACTGGCTGAGGGGGCGACGGGGGCTCCCTCCGCAGACGGCTGCTCTCCGCTCGCTTACGCATAAACATCTCATTAGTAGGTAAAACTGGCAGCCGCCGCCGGGTGGGCGATGCGAAGATTACGACCTCGCCCCTAGGTACGCGACCTCCTCGCCGGCCATCCTGAAGCGTCTACCTCATTTTCATCCCAGCCCTGCTACCTCGCGACGGAAAATTAGCAGCAGGAGAGAGAGCGGAGAGAGGAGAGGGGAGAGGGGAGAGAGGGAGAGAGAGAGAGAGAGAGAGAGAGAGAGAGAGAGAGAGAGAGAGAGAGAGAGAGAGGTGGAGGAGGAGAGGTAGGAAGTGCAAGACGGAAGGAAGGGCCAGGGCCAGTGGTATGCCATCATCGACCGCGACGACGTCATACTCGTTGACTCAGACGCCCCTCAATTGCTTAGAAAGAGGGAAGAGCAGGAGAGGGAGATGCGGGTGGGAGCGCGGGAATGGAGCCTCGCAAGCCAACTCGCGCTCGAGGCGCCTCGAAGTTCGGCCCAACCTCAAGTGAAGCTGCTTCGCCAAGTCGGCGGGTGGGTACGAACTCGACAGAGTTTGTCAGCTTGCTACGAGCTAGGCTTTAAAGAGGGCGATGGCCGGCCGCTGCCGCAGGCGGCTGAGCGACATGCATCGAGTTGGAGAGCGACCGCGCAGAGCAGCACCTTCGAGCGCCACGAGGAGAAGAGCGCTGGAGCGAGAGCGGAGAGCGAGCAGCTGCTGCGCTTCCTTGCGAACCGGCGACCGGCTGAAAAGACGTTTTTGCAGAGCCCTTGGGCGCCGGACAAGGCGGTGGCATGCTCAGTCCGCGGCCGCCGCCGCCGCCGCGGTCGAGCCGCGGATACGGAGCCGAGCTTGCTGAGCGGCGGCAGCTGCAGCCGAGAGCCCGCCACCGCTGCCGCTCATTGTCATGGCCGCCGCTGAAGAGGAGGCTCCTCACAATACATTGATTTTTAAATAAACTGCCGCACACCGGGCTTCGGCGTCCAATCCAATAACCGGCCGCCGCTCTCTCGCTCAAGCCTGAGAGAGCGTCTGGAGACGCACTTGTCGAGCGGCGGCTAAGCTAATCAGTAAGCTTCCGGCGGTGCATCGGCGATGCTGCTCGCCTCGAAGGCCAGCCGCTCCGCCCCCTCTGCGCCGCCTCTGCTCTGCTCCACCAGCAGTCTCAGTGCTACCGGCCGGCGTGCGAATACCGAGGGTGGTGCGAACGAGCGGCGGCGGAGGCGCGCAAGGTGGGCGATAAAGTGTTCGCTGCTGCGCCGCCTACGAGCGTCGCCGCGCAGCATGGCTGCCTATCGGCAGACTCGAGGGCCGAGCCGAGAGCGAAAGCTCAGCGAGACGCAGCGAAGCAGACGCAGCGCGTACGTAGCGCACGTCCTTATCCTGGGTCGCGCGAGGCGGCGAACTTGTGAGACGAGTTCTGCGCGCGCGCGCGTGCTAGGTAGCCGTCGCCGACCACAAGCGATAAGATACCGAGCAGGGCCGGAAGCTCGAGCGAGGACGGCGCCGGGACAGCAGCAGCAGGCGCCCGCTCGTATCGTCTCCCAGCGACCCACGTATCGCTCCTCCGTCTGTAGTCGACAGCCCGCGTTTACGTCTGCATTTCGGCGGTGCCACGCGTCGTGCGTTGGCCGATGCGTCGTCAAAGGACCTATCAGCGACCGCCGTCTCGGCCGCGGGGCGCTCTCTTCGCAATGATCTCGACATATGTACATATGCCAGAACAAAGTCCATTCGAAAACCGGAAAACTTGAAGCTAGACCCTTGACTCGTGTTAGCAATAAAGTACACACGTTTTGATACGCAAGGAAAGCCGCACTATCGTATGTGACCATCCTCTTCTCCTTTCCGCGCTGTATTCTTGCCGCAGCCGGCGTCCGAGCAGCACGAATGACAATCTCGATCCGACGCATCCGAGGGGAGCTTTCAAGTAGCCTGCTCGGGAAAGACCCTGCCCTTGCCACCAGAACGCACGTCGCGGCAGACCTGCGCCGCAGACCGAGGCGCTTCGAGCCGAGCGGCTTCGCGGCGGAAGTCGCTCGGGCTGCTAGCGTAGCCTCGCTTACGGCTCGATGCTGTCGGTTCTCTGCTTGACGACCGGCTGCTCGCAACTGGGAGGAGGGGGGCTGTCGAGCGGTTGGGGAGCAACTGGGCATCTGGGGGAGCAACTGGAGCGGTGGACTCCCGCGATGCCGCGCCCGCCCAACGCGGCAACGACTCGAGCAAGAAGCCAGCGAAACGCAGCGCTCGCGGCGGCCGCCGCAGCCGCATCGGCTGCTTCGCGCTGCGGCGGCGCTCCGGCTGGGTTTGGCGTCGGCGCTGCGGCGGCGGCGGCGCTGCGGCGCTCTACCTTCAGGCCGTGGACGCGCACGACGAGGAAGCGCCAGCAGCTGAGCCCGACGCCGCTCGGGCCATCCGAGCCGCTGCAGTCGTTCTCGCTCCCCGTGCCGTCCGTGCCGCGCCGGCGAGGCGGAGATAGAGCTCGCGGCTCCGGCGGCCGCAGTAAACGCAGCTGACTGCGGTTGAGCTGCGGGCTCTCACCTGATTACGGCGGGCGCGGAGTCTTTGTTGCCGGCCAGTAATACGGCTTGTGCGCCGACCATCTGTCCATTATGCCCGCGCGCGCATTCGCACACTCCGGGGTTGTTTGCCCGTAACAAAAGCTATTAATGAGCGCCGCCTCGGGGCGAGCGGGCGGGCGGGGGGGGGGGCGGCGGGCTGACCAGGCGAGCCGCGCGCGTGCGCGCTCTTCCGAGGCCGCTTACCGACGGCAGGCCGCGTCCTGACGGCCGGCGGTCGCGCGCAGGAACGACGCAGTGGCGACGACGACGCAGCGACGCTCGACGACTGGCGTCCGTTGCTCGCGTCGTCCGTCGAGAAGTCGCGCGCGCACCGGGGTAGCCGGCTTGACGTGCACCGGCGGCGTCGGCACCCTGGCGGGCCTCTCGTCACGTGACCACCGCCGCGCGCCGCCTCTTTGTGCCGCCTGGCGGCCCGCGCGCTCGCTGGGCCGCCCGCGATGGGCCCGGCCCGCCGCCTGCTCTCGGCTTTCGTTCGACGACGGCGCCGGACCGACACCGTCATCCTTGAGTTACGGTCGTCGGTCGGCGGAGAGCGTGGCTGCAGGTGGCGCTTCAGTCGAGACCGCGCTTCGCTGCTGGAGCAGCGCCGCGCCGCGCCGCCGCGGCTCGAGAGCGGCGGTCCGAGCAGCACTCGTAGCAGCGCCCGCCAGCGCTCGGCGCGTTTTCGGCGCGCCAAGCGCTGGCAGGATCGGGCGTATCGGCCTCAGGACAGCAAAAAGTCAAGGTCGTGACCTGCGGCGCCTGTCGCAGAGAGCGTCGGCCTGTGGCGCGGCGCGGGCATTGAATTGCCCGCCGTCGACGTGGCCTCGTTATCGCACGCGCACGCCAGCTCTGCTGGTCAGTCGCGCGCTCGCGTGACGTAGAGGGTCGCTTCAGCTTCTTCATAGTCCGCACGGCCGTCGACCGGCAGTCAATTCGGCGGCGGTATAATACAGTCCATGTAGTCAATATAGCGGTCAATATAGTCCGTTGGCGGCGGCGGCGGCGGCGGCGGCGGCGGCGGCGGCGGCGGCGGCGGCGGCGGCGGCGGCGGCGGCGGCGGCGGCGGCGGCGGCGGCGGCGGCGGCGGCGGCGGCGGCGGCGGCGGCGGCGGCGGCGGCGGCGGCGGCGGCGGCGGCGGCGGCGGCGGCGGCGGCGGCGGCGGCGGCGGCGGCGGCGGCGGCGGCGGCGGCGGCGGCGGCGGCGGCGGCGGCGGCGGCGGCGGCGGCGGCGGCGGCGGCGGCGGCGGCGGCGGCGGCGGCGGGCGGCGGCGGCGGCGGCGGCGGCGGCGGCGGCGGCGGCGGCGGCGGCGGCGGCGGCGGCGGCGGCGGCGGCGGCGGCGGCGGCGGCGGCGGCGGCGGCGGCGGCGGCGGCGCGGGCGGCGGCGGCGGCGGCGGCGGCGGCGGCGGCGGCGGCGGCGGCGGCGGCGGCGGCGGCGGCGGCGGCGGCGGCGGCGGCGGCGGCGGCGGCGGCGGCGGCGGCGGCGGCGGCGGCGGCGGCGGCGGCGGCGGCGGCGGCGGCGGCGGCGGCGGCGGCGGCGGCGGCGGCGGCGGCGGCGGGCGGCGGCGGCGCCGGCGGCGGCGGCGGCGGCGGCGGCGGCGGCGGCGGCGGCGGCGGCGGCGGCGGCGGCGGCGGCGGCGGCGGCGGCGGCGGCGGCGGCGGCGGCGGCGGCGGCGGCGGCGGCGGCGGCGGCGGCGGCGGCGGCGGCGGCGGCGGCGGCGGCGGCCAAGGAGGCGGGTAGCGCAGCGTCGGCGAGGACCGACCGCGCTTTTTTTGCATCGGCTCGGTCTATTCCGTTATCTCAGCAGACTGCGACGACGGCACGCTAGCCGCCGACGGTTACCGGAAGATGAAAAGGCCAAAGGAAGCTGCGCTGACAGCCACCGGGGTCTTAGGGCGAATTGCAGCCGACGAGCAGCCGCAGAGTTGCTGTCGAATAGACATTACGATTTTGCGCTACTATGTTTTATATATGGCGGGTCCAGTCCCGCCTAGCTTGCAGGTCTTGCCCCCTCCGGGTGAAAAATCCAGGCTTGGCCACTGTTACATGAGATAGACTGGCACAGCTCATTTTGATCGTTAAGCATTCCGATTTCCGAGCCACGAAAGGTGCGCTCATAACTAGTTTGTGGGTTTTATCGTCATTCAAATTGAGAAAGTTTGCTGCCATCCAAGTGCGGCCGTCTGCAGTACATGCTGCAAGGGAGTTGAGAGAGTTGGTCGTGCTGGAGGAGTGGAAGGGATCAAAGCTTAGGTAGAGCTGTAGTTAATCGGCTTTGAAGTCAAAGTTTAGAATGTGCTTGGCGATTACATCGACAAGAGAAAGAGTATACTAAGTGAAAAGAAGCGGACCAAGCACAGATCCCTAGAGTATCCCCTACTTTAATAGTCCCTCGGATGGTTGCTAACATTGACATCAATGCTCAAGATTCTCCTTTTGAGATATGATTGCAGTGCAGTGCCAGTGATTCCCAGGCAAAATGAGAGGCTTGCGAGACGTAGTTGGTATTCAATTGTATCAAAAAATGCCGAAAAATCAAGCAAAACAGAGAGAGAGACTTTTTCCAAGTCTGCATTCCTGAGACTGTCGTTATATTCCCGAAGCAATGCTGAGGCTGTGGAGTGATTAGTTCCACGCAAGTTTTGAAGTTTCCATGTAATAGTTTATCTGGTCTGCCACTGATTGTTCCAGTGTATTTGATAGGAACGGCAGCAGGAAGACTGGGCGGAAGTTGCTAAAGTTCTCTTGGTTTCTCTTGTTTTCTTAATTAGTAGCCTCACCAAAAGCTTTTTGAAAGAAGCAGGGAAAGATCTGAGGTTGCGGACATATCTGTAATGTTCCTTATGCATGGCAGCGGCAGGTCTATGTATCGCGTAGGGAGAACAGTGGTTCTTAGTTTCAGGTTCTTGAAGTCATCTTAGACTGGGAGATGAACTTCAACATTAAGTCACTAGTGGCAAGCTTGGATTGGGACATTGAGGTGCTGCAAGGAATCTAGAGAGAAGAGTCCCGTGGTGATGCTATTGAGGAAGAGGAGTCCACTGAGTGAAGAGGAGTCTGGCTACCTTTGGAATTGATTCTCTGAGATTGTAAAACTTAACTAAGAATAAAAGCTAGAGAAACGATCTGCTAGATCCCCACAAGGATCGCAAGGTAAGGAGCTAGCCTGGAGGGTTTAGGAAGGTTAAGAAGACATTGGACGGTAAGCATTAGCATTATTGGATCGTGCATCTGCTATTCGGCGATCGTTTTATAGAAAGCTAGATTTGGCCTTTGTTAAAATAGATTGGTAGCATCTTCATTAGTCCTCGTATGTCGTGCTAATGGACAGTCAGTCCTGATCTTTTGTATGCTTTCTTATTAAGCTTGTGCTTAGTAGCGATCTAGCTAGCTTAGTAGAACTAGCTAGCTTAGTAGATCTAGCTATCTTAGTAGATCTAGCTAGCTTAGTGGATCTAGCTAGCTTAGTAGCGATCTTGCTAGCTTAATATCTGCGTAAACCACTGGCCATCTGTGCTAGGGCACATATTGTTTTGTCAGTGGTCGTCAAAATCTCAAGCTCTTCAAAATCATCGGCTAATGTCGTGCTATAGCATTTTACCAATGAGGAGAGGTCGGCAGTAGAATTGAGCAACTGGGGAGATGAAGGTATTTTCGTGCGGACAGAATCGATACAAAGGGTTTTATGGTTTCATAATTTAAAGATGGTTTTGAATGCGGAAGAGTGCATAAACTGAAGAAAGAAATGAGATACGCATGTGATCAGATGTGCAGAATGAGGTAGCAATATAGAAGATAGCGTACAATCGTGGGAGAATATTTAATTGTATGTGTGACCTTTGCTTGTTGGCGGGGTCATGTGCATGAGCTACAAGAAAAAAATGAGTCAGTCAGTGCACGAATTTCGGCACTTATGGCGTCACCTACGTCGTCGATATGATTCTTAAAAGCAGCCAGAATGAAGAAGGAGCGAATTTTTGTACGCATAACCGAAATGAGATCAGATAAATATGAAATAAAGAAGAATTGGTTCCTGAGTGGCGAAGGGGGTGACAGATTCCTGTCAACATTGGCATCTTGCTGTTGGAGCGACTCAAAACAAGAGGTTCGAAAGATGAGCTCCTTCAGTTTCAAACCATCTGCACTCAATGCTTCACATCGAATGCAGATGGTCTGTAACTAAGGGATATACTTTTGGCATTGGTGACTCCTCAACCAGTTTTGATCGATCTTGGGGACGTAAAAGAAAGAGGAGCCCGTTGGGGTAGCGTCGGTTATGTTCAGGTAAATAATCAGTTTCAGCAAGGTCTCGGTCAAAGGAAGCAGGTCAAGGTCGTCGTGACGAATCGTGTCGCGCAGTAGTGGGTTTTTTTCGCACCGAGCAAGGGTTCCACGGACAAGCTTCAAGATTGGCCGCCGAGGTTTTTGATACTGTAGTCACTGCATAGAAATCGCTGTACTAAGTTAGAGCGACTCACTCTGCTGTGCTTGAGGAGGTGCTGTCCCGCCAACCGTTTGGTTGCTCGCACTTTCATGAAATGTTTAATACAGGATTGTGATGCGGATGAAAATGCACGCGACTGAAGACGAAGCGAAAGTGAAAGTCGTGCTTGAGGATCCCAGCAAAGAACTCACGACTCTCACGCCTAACTCAGCATACAATCCCTGGCATTTTGAAGCTTCCGAATGGAGACACGGAGGTATAATAATAATATAATAATATGATAATAATGTACTTGATAAAGCGCCCTAAGAGAGCTTAATCTCTTTCTAGGCGCTTTACATTTGCTGCAAAGGGAATTGCAATTGAAGTCTTTACGATCGTTGTCACACCCAGACCTCATAAAGTAGCTTTCAAGCCTTCACTTAACACGGCGCATCTTTTAAAGTTTATTTGGTAAATTTAATTGAGTCTCCGTGACCCTGCACACGGAGCGGACAGAATATATGGGAGCATACTCGTGACCAAAGAATTTCTGCGCATATTCAATTACGATATCTCGTGATTATTCATGGTTCTCTGCTATAATTTACAGTGTATTAATGCTTTATGAAGCCGTGATACAATTTCAAATACAATGGTGAAGTATATCTCGCGCACCAGAAGTATTAGGAGCCAAGAGTTTAAAAATCTGAAGGGATCGTATTTTCTCGCTACCGAATAAAGGAAAGCGCCGCTTAGTGGTAGCTCTGCAAGATCCAGTCACAGGCTGACCTAGAACTGAGAAGTGTGACTGAGACCCCGTCTCTATTATGTGGAATCGTAAATCTTCAGATGCGAGACTCCATTTTTATCGCGAGCTATTGTAAGGGAACGCCCGCGTATTTAGCCTGGATCTCTGCTGCTACTACTTTGCTGCAGATCCTCGCCAGCTCCAGGACCGCCCAATAGATACGTCAGCCAATGGGGGTGCGCTCTAGGGCTGTAGGTTTATGTGCGGGCGGCGGCGCGCTGGAGCAGTCACAGCAGTTCGCATGTTTTCAAGATAAAAGCTTATCGCTAGGTAAAAGCATCGCTGCGTTCAGTGAACCACGCATACTAACTTGCGTGCGAATAATTTGGAGGAAAATTTAATCGTCGGGGGCTGCCTCGTACTGCCGCGACTGGGATTTAGCGAAGAGTACGACCTTGGACCGTACGACCTTGGACCATACGACCTCGGAGGAGCGGCCAAGCCGCTCACGCGCCTCGGTTGAACCAGTTGCCAAGGTTAGGGTTGAGCAGCCACCTGGAGCGACGCCAGCGAAACTCCGCTTGCCGCTGTCGTCTTTAACCCACTGAACTTATGCTCGCGACCCATTACTCCAGTGTCTTACTCTTCTGCATCGCAAGGGCGTGTTGGGAACACCGCGGAGCGTACCTTCCACTAGTCGTACGTGGATATAGGCCTGTACGCATTTATAAATACTCCGTATACAAATTTACATTTAACAGCTTTATAATAATATAAATACTGTAAATATCAGTTTATTTATACATACATGCAGGCATATGTAGGTGTGTGTTTAAAATAGACCGTGTGTACGCAAGTACATACGCTGCTGTTGTTGGCCCCGGTACGTGCGCTAGCTGTGGAATATTGCCAAAATAAGGGCCTGCTTAGATGAGAGTATGACAGCCAAACTAGTTCACGCGTTTGCGATATCGGGTCAAGATTATTGCAATTCCTTTTATTCAGGGCCCCGGCTCATGCCCTTAATCTTTTGCAACTGGTGCAAGACTCGGCGGCTCGTCTGGTCTGTCGTCGGCGGCGTAGCTGCGGCACCGCTCCACATCTGCCCGAGCTTCGCTGGCTCCCAATGAAGCATCCAATCAATTCTAAGACCGTCGGTCTGGATTGAAGGTCACTTCGCGCGCTAAACCAGCGCTAACTATCTAACTATCTTGCTCCCCCGATGTGCTCTCGCGCCGCCCGCTCCTCAGCATCTAGTCGTCCCGCCTTCCCTTCCGCTCTAGATTGAAATCTATTGGTGATCGAACCTTCAGCTAGGTTGACCAACAGTTTGAAAATTGCTTCCGGTCACGGTCACTACCTGCGCGTTGACCTTGCATTTTTAAATCGCAGCTAAAAAAGCATCCATTGCGTCAGCTTTCCTTTCGCCCCAGTTTTTCCCAGGTACCTGCGCCACAATATTTAGCGCCACTTACTAGCCGCAGGTCTTACTAACAGGTGGCCGTGAGTGTCTTCCTGTTGCTTGCGTTACAATACGGGCCTTGGCGCGATATATATATATATATATATATATATACATATAATTCATTTGTATATATATATATAATTCATTTGTATAGCGTCCCAAGAGAACTAAATCTCTATTCAAGCGCTTCACATATGCCTCAGGGCTCGAGCCCACGACCTCAGCCAGACCTTAGTCGGGGCGAGCACCTTAACCGCTGGACCAACCCAGCTCGACATACTTGCTTGCCTGTGCATGCTTGATCCCTTGCGCGTCGCTAACACTCGGGTGCCGATTCTCTTGCAGGGAGTTGTAATGCATCCGAGTGGATACTGGGTTTTCTTAGGAAGTTATAAAAACGATTGCTATAATCATTATTATTATCATTCGTGCGAATTCGCGAACGCGGGAACGTGCAGAATGGCGACAAGGATATCGGAGCTATTTTCAATTGCGTATGCAGGCTTTGATTCACGAGAGGGCTCAACTGGGGATATCTATGTCTATGTATGGAAAGCAAGAAACGGACGTAAAGAATGCGAGAAGATAGCTCTAGCACCCACCTGTCAGTATTATCTCCCTTGTACTCTCTTGCATCCTTGCACCGTGCCTTATCGACCTGCGCGAGAATTCTGTGAATTCCTTCTCTTGTTATTAGCAACCCAGAAATCCGCCCCCTCTGAGTGGTGCACAAGATAGCGGCTTCGATTTTTGTCGCTTCGATGTTCAAAGTTTTTCCGACTTAATCACTGTACGCCCTCTCCTGAAAATAAAGTAATGCACTCGTGGGGCTTACCTAGAGGCATACAAACTAGAAAGTTCGCAAAATGACAATGGCGAAGCTAGAGCGGATCAGAGACCCGAGGTCAAGGCTGACAAATTGTTATGTTCTTTTGCAGTAGTCTTGGTTTAAGTGAGACTCGTTGCACTTGATATTCGTTCGTCCATTCTTCATAAAAGGCGCGTACAGCACATCACAAAGCCAGGCATGTCCGCGGCTTCTGATCCTTTCCTAATCCTTAGCTATTTGCTAGGTTCAGACCTGTTTTTCTTTTAGCTTATGCGTGGGCATATTTTCACACCATGCTAGTTTGCACTGCAAATGGTGAAGTATATCTTGTATTCTTTGGCGTTCAAGATGCAGATATGTGTAACCGGAAGCAGGCAGTCAAGAATACCAAAGCTGCTGATAATTCCTTAGGAGGTAGCATTGCTCGAAGACGTCACAACAAAGGAGCTGCATATTTGAGTGTCTTTGCATGATCTACCAACACGAGCTACCGTCAACATCTACCACCGGATGCTGTTAATCATAGTAATAATAATGAGACATTTGTATGGCGTCTCAAGGGAAATGAAATCTCATTCTGCGCTTTTTGTTTACATACGCTGGAAAGGAAGCATGTCAACTGGTTTTTAATGACTTGCACAGTGTCAGCACGAAGAAGCACATGCACGACGATTCACATAGATAGAGCGAATACTGTGAGGAACGGGTGGCTCGTGTTAGCTTCTTGTTACATTTTGTCGTCTGGTAATGTCAAGACGTCAGTCGCAGTCGAGTTCCAGGCTTTAGGAGCAAACGAATCGAAGGTGCGGTCTCGGACGCATTTGAGGTGCACGCCGGAGCACGGTTGTCACGACTTGGGTTAGGAGAGCGGCTGATAGGATGTCAAGCCTGAGGAGGACGTTCGATGGATAGGCTAGCTTAAAGGAATGAAGTGGTCTACGAGTGAGTGACAAAACCTTAAAGTCGACATGCTTCTTGACATGGAGCCAGTGCAGGTCAGTGAGCAGTTGAGTAATGTGGAAATTCGACGTTCGCGACGGACAAGCCTTGCTGCAGTGTGTTGCACCATCAACTGCAAGCATCTTACTGTACAGGCCAGTAGACCTACGTGTAGTGAGCAGCACAAGTCGTGACGGTATGTCTCAAAGGCACGGAGCAGCTTGACTGTGGTTTCTTTATCTAAGGAGGCCCAAATATTTCACGGGTGTTTAATTAGCTGAAAATAGGCAGGGAGAAATACGCAGCTAGGAAGTTAAATGACTTCAACGTGCCAGAATGAAGTGAGGATCAAAGCGCAGGCACAGTTGAGTGCCATCTGCATAACAATGAAAGCCTTGATTGTGCTCGGCGATTAAGTTGACAAGAGGAAGAGGAGGCATTGTGAAAAGAAGTGGACCAGACAGAGATCCTTGGGCACTCAATACTTTAAATGGTCTCTGCATGACTGTTGCCCTTTGTCACGAACGCTCTGAAATCTTCACTGAGTTAGACCTAAGGCACTGCAGTATAGTGCCAATAATGCCCAGGCGAGACGATGGGCACTCAAGGAGGACTTGGTGATCCGTGGTATCAAACGGCGTAGAGAGAGCCAGCTTAACTAGAATAGCATATTCCTAGGAGGGTCGTTATACAGTTGCTGCAGTGCTGACTCTGTGCAGTGACTGGCTCTAAAAGTTGACCAGACCTTGCTAGGATTGAAGTTTTGATATAAGAATTTATTTGGTCTGCCACCACTTCTTCCATTGCCTTTATAGGAGCGGCAATAGGGAGACTGTGGGGAAGCTGCTGAAGGTCTGCTGGTTTAGTGTCGACTTCTTAATGAGCAGTATGACAACAGCCTCTGAGGACATATTGAGTTTGTTAGTCATGCAGGGCAGCACCAAATTTGTACATCTCAGAAGAAGAATGGGTGATTGATCTAACGTATAATCTGTTTATATGGAGATGGAAGGATGTTCAGGCAAGAATGCCAGCTAAAAGCTCCAGAATCAGCAACAGCTGTTGCAGAGCTCACACGCTAATTAGCTATACAAGCACGACGGCCATCGATGCACTTCCAGAGCAGTTGGGATAATTAAAAACCCCCAAGCCCACAGCCTGGATGATTGATTCCACATGAATTCAGCTAGATGCTCGCAAAGCACAGTAGCAGTGTACGTGGGAAAGCCTACGGTAGCGACGTGTGCTTATTAGTCACAAGCAAGACACTTCGGCTTAGCTACGAAGAGTGGCTTCTGATTAGGCTGGCACTGATAGAGTACAGAGCACGTGCAGCAGCCAGTGAGCTCCGGCCTGGGTGCGTACTCTCATCAGATGCCTAACGGAAGTTACGGCACTTCATATCAATGTCCATCGGCAATGCTACCTTGTTGATGGACTCAGATGTTTTCTAGAGTGCTGACAGAGGCACTGCTAGTAGGATCTGCTACATCGCTGCAAGGATCACTATGAACAGTGCTGACTTGTGAACTTTAGTAAGATGATCGATAGTCAACACCAGCATTTTTGGCTTGCACCAGCGATTAAACTGTTTTCATAGCAAGAAAATAATGTTCGCCGACTTTCAAGAGTGTTCTGGGTGTTCGCATGTGAAATGAGGTGCACGGGGCATGTCTTGATCCCAGGCAGGCATGCGGAAGTATGCCTTGTGGGCTTTGTACATCTTAACAGACGCTTTCAAGGAGCACTCTTTCGCTCTTGACTCGATAAATTGTCCATGCGTGCAGCAAAAGGAATCGGCAGGGTGCAAGCAAACTCTTGATGACATGTCAATAAAATATAGCCATTCCCTGCAATAACATGAACTAAAATGTTCGTTTAAGGCACCTGTACTGTTATGAATTATATGGCTACTACTGAGTGCTATCTTCGAATAATCCTCACTAATCCGGTAGATTCCTAACGCACGTTGAATGTGCACAACTGGTCTGCACCTAGCCTTTCAGCAAAATCGGAGAATTTTAAGATAATTTCCTGACCGCAGAGGCAAACCTTTGCGAAGCAACGTTAATTTCCGCTGCATTTTAGGCATACGAGATTAGGAAAACCCACTTTGTACCCATAAACAAAATATAAATTGAAATCAGCTGTTACCATGTGCTATAGGCCATAGATGCCATTAGTTGGCTCGCCGGTTGACAGTCTAACCTAAATGGTTGCCTCGCTTGAGCTTCTCTAGAGTACACGAATCTAGGAACACCAAACTGCTTTGCTATATCAATATAACTTCAGTTTCTGTAAGTATAACAAATAAGCAATCATTGCCTTTCATTTACATACTGTTGGTGATAGAAGCTTTTATACTGAGTCGGATGCTGTGAGACTCAATGCCAATTCAGCTGAATTCCTTCCAGTCATTTATTGCTACATCTTTGCTACTCACTTTTTCGACTGTCTTCCGAAGTCAACTAGGCTTCTCATTTTTCTTTGTTTCGCGAGGCGACCCGACTAATCCCTGAAGGCTGCTCAGCACATTCTTCTTCATTGAAACCACAAAGGCCTCACGAGGATCTACACATGACAAGGATGTATGTATATAAATATATATATATATATATATATATATATATATATATATATATATATATATATACATATATACACACATATATATATGTGAAAAATTAAACTTAAATAGTGAGATTTCTGAAGAAACGGTGGTAGTCAGAGAGTATCAAGGAACACTGATATACTTAAAGTGAAGCATAATGTATGGAACACTACTTTGTCATCCATACTGTTTAACAAAGGTAAGCAAAACCGAGATTGTGAGATCATTAGACGACACTTGCAAGTAGCTATTCCGCAAATTCCTCGATGACAAAGTCGTCCTCGTCCTCCACCCCTGCCCGTGCAGTAGTAGTAGCGACAGGTGATGGCGGTAGCAAGTCACCGTTGGACACGTCACTGAGTTCCCAATCGCTGAGATCTTCCTCTCCATCCCACAGCGTATCGTCGTGCAACTGAGGCTCGCCTGCAGCTACAGTAGCCGCTACATTGTTGCCAGGCATGTAGCAGCCTGCAGAGTCAGGCTGCAGAGGCACAAGCTGCTCAGGGTAACTGGCTGCGTCCTGGCGCCCAGCAACGTCAGCACCGTCGTCTCGATCGTCCAGCATTTCCACGGCATCGTGGTGGTGAGCCGGTACCCAGGCGCTAGGGCGCCGCCTGAACGTGGCCAAGTCACGTGCCAGTGCAGTTTGACAGTGACTTGGAAAGGCGGCAGAAGCACTGGAGGTGGCAGCTCCAATTTTCACCCAGTATGGAAGCAGTTCCGTGACCAGAGCTCGTGTGGAGCAAGCGCACACGCCATCGTCAGCAAATAGCGCACGAACACTCTCGGCTTGCTCTGCAACTTTCTTACTCACTGCATACCACGAGGGCTTGCGCAGAGGTTTCCAACCTGAAGCAAAAGTAATGCGCACTGGACGGCGCTGAAGCAACATGACAGGTAACACAGCAGTAACAAGCTAACCAGTCGTGCCACGCTCTCGCTGCATCTACACAGTGGGACGTTTGACAACCGCCTCTACCGAGTTAGCTCCACCTGCCTGTACTGACAGAACTGGTTGACATCAAACTAGCCTTGGTCTTGAGGCCGAAGGCTATCATGCAAACCGTGAGGGCATTTTTTAGTAAGTAGCGTAATGCAAGCTCTGCGTAGGCAATGAGCTGAGAGCATAGTTGTGGTTGCACTGTCGCTTGAGCTTCAGTTGCCCTCACTGATGACGAAAGCAAATCGTGGGCAAACACCGGCAAGCCCTCGTTATTATATATTCCTCACTCCTTGTTCCAGGTGCAAAATCTTCGGACTACCAGGCCATTTCAGGTCAAGAAAGCATGCCAGGCCAGAAGAAACGACTCAGCCCACTCAGCCGGGCCGGAGGAGCCAGCATGGGCAGACGAACAAAGAGGCAGGGCAGGGTAATTATAGGGGTAGACATTTGTCATCCCTCCCCGGTCAGGCACTTCTGCTCCACACAGGCGTCTGACATCAGTTCTAAAAATAAACAAGGGCCACCGCTCGAGCTCCAACCAGCATTAAGGAAGAGGAACGAAACTGTGACAGTTCAATTAGGCCGGATCCAACAATAAATAACTAGAGGGTTGTGCGTTAGGCCGGTCTGGAGCACTAGACTAGGCCGTAACTGGCCTGAAGGCCGGAGTTCGCCGACCTCTGCCTTATGCGATTAACGGCCAATTTCATCACTAACAAACGATCTCTCTCTCTCCCTTTCTCTTTTCTCGCTCATTTCATCCTTCTCTTCATGCTTCTTCTTTCTCCCTCTCTCTTCTACCGTATCTCTCCCATTCCCTCCATTCCTCTTCTTTTCACCTACCTCACTCGTCCCCTATTCACTTTCTCTTCTCATTCCCTCTCTTTCTCTCACCATCTCTTCGTCTCACTCTCTCACCCTTAATCGAAACCCGCCTCTTATTTGCAAACCGGCAACTTCGGGATATGGGTGTTATTAGACCTGTGAAGTCGGTTCGTTAAGCATCAACATACAGGAAATAAATAATAATAATAAATAAATACTAGCTGATTTAAAGGCTTCTTTTTTGGATAGCGACACAAGAGCTTTTACGGCTATCACCACCGCTTGCAGTGGTGATAAAGGATCGCCCACCGAAGGATTCGAACCCACGACCTCGGGCCCGAGGTCGTGAAAAGCAACCGCCTTACCTAGTGAGCCATTACAGAAATATTGGTGATGCGTGCCGGATGCAGATCCCTGCTTGCTGTTCGTACTGCCTCCCCACCCCTACCCAGGACCTACGTATAACGGTTGCACCAAAGCTCACTGCCTGTGGACTCACTTCGCCTAGTCATATCTGACAACGCTTCGTCATCTTGCCTCGTGATGGAAGGACAGACTTTCTCGCTTTAATTAATAGAGATATTCTTTTCTAATGCTGTTCATATTGCAATGCTATTCACTAATTATAGATCCTTGAACTTTTGCTGCACCCTTATGCCTCCTGCCATCTGGTGTGAACTGATTAGGACCGAATGCTAGGAATAGATTTTGCAGACCTACCCCCCTCAGCTGTGTCATCTTGAATGACCCAAGTTACTTTCGGTTGCCACACTACTTGGACATTTGCGAGTTTTACGAGCTCTGCTATTGGTAGTGTCCAGAATTTCCCAAGAAATTAATAACAATTATTATTATTGTCTTGTAAATTGAAGTGTCTTGCATAGCAACCTAAGAGAACCCAATCTGCATGTAGGTGTCTGACAACTCGCAGCAAGAGAAGCAATAGCCCAGAGCTGACATGACATGACATGACATGCACGGTAGCATATGCTTACACAAGCGCGCACAGAAGCATCCAAGATGATACTCAGCAGCAAGTCAGTAGGACCCCTTATAAGCAACATGGGATGAATCACGAACAGATAAGCGCACAAAGCTAACAGGAAAAAAGATGCTGACATATACGCTATCCAGAAAGTACTTTTAAGCATACTTCCTGACAGTGCTTGCATAATACTCGACATGCATTGCTCTACACCTAAAGTTGACGAGCCTTAACCGATTTTATATAATAATAGTAGGAATAATAACGTACTAGTACCTAAGTGAAGTAAGTCTCTTTCTAAGCACTTCATATGGGCTGGAAGGGATACCTCGTACGGACCTGAAATCCTCTGGAGACCGTTTAGTTCGTATGCTCCCGAAGCCTGGAACTGGCTTCCGACTTGCGGCACGACACCCCCTGACTTGACCACATAAAAAAAAATAAAAACACATCTATTTATCACAGCACTTAGTGGGTCCACGTGATTCAACCTTTGCATGCTTATGCGTGCTGCCACTGTGCATGCTGCCACTAACCATGTTATGCTTGTTGTCATTGAGCACACTACCACTAACCATTCCATCGTGCTTCCTTTGTAGCAACTGCCAAGTGCCTAGAAAGAGATTGAGTTCTCTGAGGGTGCTATATCAAATTTACTATTATTATTACTATGCAATACACAATCACTATTTGAGCTTCTCACAGCTGGATTTTAAATTGTTATAGACCGGGGTCATACGCTGCTGCCATGTTATGTGTCAGTTGTCAGACACCCTGGCTGCACCATTTGTAAAGGGTTTTTGGTGCAAGCAGGCAGATCTGCAAGTAGTGAGACATATAAGTCTATACATAGCTAGAATTGCAAATAGATGGACTAAGTCTTAGCTGCCTGCCGATTCAGGTTGACTTGTAGTATGGGGCAGTCATAACTATGCATCGAATGCTGGAATGAGAACTGGCACGTTGCTCCACAAACGTGAGTGCCTTTCAGGGATATGACTGCAGTAGCCACCACTAGGCTGCAGCCTTCAAAGCTATTTTCAGCCCCCCCTCCCATATATTCACCCCAGGAAACTGGTTGCAGCTCCTCATCACGTGATCGGGGCTGCCCAACATAACAAATGATGTGGACTACATATGACATTACTAGAATATGTTGTCAGGCAAGGCTAGCACAGGTACTCATTCACAGCATTGAGACTAGAGCATCAGCGATTGTCAAAAGCTAAATCACAAACATGTGGCCGCATAGCTCTCATCCTAGTAACACCTATATGAACTACGTGAATTCATTGGTCCAGCACAGTTGATCTAAGAAGCTACAGCAGGTTGAGCGACTGCTGCGTACTCGAGTAGGTGCAGGGTAACTGCCAAGGCATACAGTCGAGGTCAGAACATCCAATAACAACCCCACAATCCACTCAAAGGCTCCACGGCTAGATAATGCAAACCAGTTCTGCAGCTTGGCACGTGCATAACATGGCAGATCAATAGCAAGTGACTACAATTGATCAGTCAATGACACTAAATGTAGTGTATCTCCGTCTGTAACTCCACAAAGTTATAAGAACCATGTGGGTGTTACGCAGGCGAGTTTGTATAGCGCACTCACAGCCTAATCGGCTTTCGGTACGCATTCGGTGGCCAACAGACTTCGTCTCATGCAATAAAGAGAAAGTGGGAAGCATAGCAGAGTCAGAAGAGCAGTTAAGGTAGTAAGTAGCAGCTCAGGACCGCTGAAAAGGATGAGCCATAAGTCTATACATAGCAATTCTAGCCATGTATAGACTTATATGTCACACTACTTGCAGATCTGCCTGCTTGCACCAAAAACCCTTTACAAATGGTGCAGCCAGGGTGTCTGACAACTGACACATAACATGGCAGCAGCGTATGACCCCGGTCTATAACAATTTAAAATCCAGCTGTGAGAAGCTCAAATAGTGATTGTGTATTGCATAGTAATAATAATAGTAAATTTGATATAGCACCCTCAGAGAACTCAATCTCTTTCTAGGCACTTGGCAGTTGCTACAAAGGAAGCACGATGGAATGGTTAGTGGTAGTGTGCTCAATGACAACAAGCATAACATGGTTAGTGGCAGCATGCACAGTGGCAGCACGCATAAGCATGCAAAGGTTGAATCACGTGGACCCACTAAGTGCTGTGATAAATAGATGTGTTTTTATTTTTTTTTTATGTGGTCAAGTCAGGGGGTGTCGTGCCGCAAGTCGGAAGCCAGTTCCAGGCTTCGGGAGCATACGAACTAAACGGTCTCCAGAGGATTTCAGGTCCATACGAGGTATTAGTAGACTGTTGGATTCGCAAAAGCAGGTGGTACGATGCTTGGCCTGGTGGGGGAGTAGATCTGAGAGATAGGCTGGAGCCAAAGAATGAAGTGACCTAAAAGTGAGCGACAAAACCTTGAAGTCGATCCGTTGCTTGACTGGTAGCCAGTGCAGGTCGGCGAGAAGTGGAGTGATGTGGCAACTGCGAAGCTCACGACAGACAAGCCTAGCTGCAGAGTTTTGCACCAGCTGCAATCGCCTGATCGCACATGCCGGTAGGCCAGTAAGCAGTGAGTTGCAGAAGTCGAGACGGGATGTCCCGAATGCATGGACCAACTTGGACGTGGTATCCTTATCTAAGCAAGCCCGAATTTTAGTGATGTTATGTAGCTGAAAGTAGGCAGATGTGACTGTGGAGCTGATGTGGTCGTCTAACGAGAGGTCACTTTGGAACAAGACACCTAGATTTCGAGCTGATTCAACAGGAGATATGCTGGCAGAGCCAATTTTGAGAATCAGCCTTTCCAATTTCTGAATCACACTGGGTTTGCCCATAACTAGTAAGTTAGTTTTATTATCGTTTAGTTTTAGAAAATTTGCTGCCATCCATGTGCGGATATCATCAATACATGCAGCAAGTGAGTTGAGAGAATTTGAGGTGCTCGAAGGCTGGGAGTGATCAAAGCAAAGGTACAACTGAGTGTCATCCGCATAGAAGTGAAAGCCTAGATTGTGCTTGGCAATCCCATCAGCAAGAGGTAGAGTATAAACCGTGAAAAGAACCGGATCTGGCACGGAGCCCTGAGGTACCCCATATACAGAGGTACCTCGGATGATCTTTGTCCATTCACGTCAATACTCTGGAGTCTCCCACTGAGATAGGACCTGAACCATTGCAGAGCAGCGCCAGTGATGCCCAGGCGAGATGAGAGGCACTCTAGAAGAACCCCAAGGTACACCCCTGCAAGGTATGCCCCATGGCCCCAGCCGATATAGTCCTCTGGCAGCATACGCAGCTGTTACTTGAATGGTCGCCTGCTGTAGAAAGATTTGATCTCTGGTCACGAAGACCAATCCTAAGCTTTTCAGGCCCAGCTGATTCTTTCCGTAGGCCACCTAACCTTTGCTCCTACCTGGCTGGCACAAGTCCTATGGGAAGGCAGCATCAAACTATCATCAGATACGGCATAACACAAATAAGCACCCATCTACCCTCTGAGGGGGGTGTGCATCCACCCTCATCATGCAAGTTCTAGTTTGAGAACAGCTAAGTTCACATAGCAGGCCCGGAGAGTCATAGCATGAATAGCAGGCAGGCAATGGTGGTCTACAAATTGGTCTACGTGAGTGACGACTGCCGTTTTGCTTTAAGCAGGTCATTCGGTGAGCTGTGATGGCACACTAGGTAAGGCGGTTGCTTTCACGACCTCGGTCCCGAGGTCGTGGGTTCGATTCCTGCGGTGGTCGATTCTTTATCGCCACTGCAAGCGGTGGTGATAGCCGTAAAGGCTCTTCTGTCGCTATACAAAAAGAGGCTGTTTAATCAGCTAGGATTCTGAGAAGCTTCGATAATTTGGGCCCATATTTACAGTCTGTCCTGAGTGTGAGCCGAGTCCCGGGAACACGCTGCCAAGCAGCAGTACTGTTTGGCACATGGCCACTCTCACTATTATCTAGCTGCCTGCTCGGCCGCTGGTAGGTGTGTTTGCCATGAAGTGAGTAGTGTGCTAGTTGCATAACTGTTGCCCCACATCCCAACTAAGCGAGCCCTTCCTATGAATGGCCGGCCCACTGCAAAGAGCAGCCGATTGCGTGCTGCCGAACTGCTGGCAGACAGAACAGGCTGCAAGAGATCGATTTCAAGGCGCGCTACAGACTGATGTACTAAAACGAGCATGCCAAAGGCCGTCCGGGGAAGCAGCACCGGCGGCATCTCAGGCACTAGCCAGCCTCACTCTCGCCACCGACGGCAGTCTCACCATGAGCAGGTGCTGTTGCTCGCTGCTTGCTGCTGCTGTTCGCATGGAGGTAGCCTCGGACGGCGATGGAAACTCCGTAGGCTTGCTGCTGCATGAAGCAGCTGGTCTCCCAGTCCTTGCCCCTGGCATAGTCCGACTCGCTCAGGCTGTCGGCCGACCGCGCGGCAGCAGAGATGTCGTGCGCGAAGTCCAAGTAGTTCTGGTGGAGGCACATGACGTAGAAGTCTTCCGACACACGAGACCGCGAGAACACCTCTTCCGGATTGAACGCCAGCGGATTTCGCGCCTGGTCGACGGGGCACGCCGGCAGGTCTGAGGCGCTGCCGCGCGAAACCCCTTCGCCGACGGCTTCGCTTGCGGTTCGCTTGCAATATAGCACTTTGCCGAGGGCTCGGAAAAGGTTAACGTACAGGTCTTTTCCCGACGCGTCGTCTAGCGCCGAACGGGTGACGGCCGAATCCGACGCGCCGTAGTTGAACTGAAGCGCATTAATGGCCGACCTAATGTCGCCGTCGCTAGAGCAGCTGACTCGCTCGAGCTCACTCTTAATGTCCGGGCAAGTTCGGCTGACGCCCTCGCGGTCAGCGATGGCCAGCAAGCGCCGACAGATGTCCGCCTTGGGCACTGGGTTAAACGACAGGCATTCTATTTGCAGGTTCTTAATTAGCTCGTCCGGAAACAGCGACTTCTGGCTCACAATTCCGCCGGCGCTGAAGACGATCACCAAGGGACTGCCGCCGCGCTGGCGATAGCGAGCGAGCAGCCCGTGAAATGACGCGACGTCCCGATAGACGGCATTCGGCAGCTCTTCGAGCAGGACCACTCGCCGCCTCGTCGCGTTCGCCGACTCTCCGAAGATGCTCAGCGGCGCGTACTTGCTCGCTCGCACGAGGAAGCTCTCAAACTGCTTCAACTGCGAGTCGCCCCAAGCGTACGTTCCGTCGGCGTTGAGGACGGCCGAGGCGGTCTGATTGCTCCACTCCTGAATTTCTATGCCGTTTTCTTTGCAGAGCGCTCTAACGGCGGCCGTCTTTCCGCAGCCGCACGGGCCCGTCACCAGCAGGACTGGCGTCTGGGCGCGCCGCCGCGCGCTGCGCTGCTGCGCGGCGGCGGCTGCTGCGTCGAGCAGCCACGACCGAAGGCTCTCGAGCTTTTTCTTGTTGCCAGCCACCTCCGATTGGCGCGCGGGGGCGTACTTCTCGGCCCACGTACCTCCGTCGCTCGGGCCTTTCACCCCGGGCTCGAGGCTCGCCGCGCCGGTCGCCCGGTGGCGGGAGTGAGCCGAGGTCTTACTGCTAGCCGAGCGGGGCTGTGCGGGGCAGCGCGCGCCGCCTCGCTTCTGTTTTGCTCCGGACCCGCGAGCGCCGTCGACGCTTCCGAAGGCGGAAGTCACCCAGCTATCCATTCAGGCTAGCGAATGTCCGACAGGCGCCGCCGGGAGCCAATTCGCCGGCCGGAACCTAACATTGCGGCCAGCGGGTACGTGATGTCGTTCGCATTGCCGAATTAAGATCGCAGGCTCACGCAAAAACTAATACTGTAATGTCAAAGTATGTTTTACAGATAACGATTGCCCATGCTGGCGTGGGTTTCGCGCACTGACTTATGCCATAAACTCGCTGGGGACGTAAACGGAAGTCACCTACTGGCCGCGCAGCTGCGCAGCATAGATATACAACGTACGAATGTGGGCGGGGAGGCATCTGATTGGAGCTTCCGTACAAGCGTATCGGAAGACGAGTACATTCCAGCGCAAATGGGTAACAAAGGACTAAAAAAAATAAATACAAGTCTATGAGTGCTTCTAAGTGCCGGAAGAGTGGTGTGGCCTACGACGTATCGATTGATGTTACAAATGTGGTGTGCGGCTTCCCTGTCCGGTCAGAACTAGACTGCAAACAAAGCGTTCTTAACAGTGCTAGTCTCAGCTGAGGCGCACCGAATACCGGCGGCGCCTGAACCTCGTAGCACAGCTAGCAGCGGAGAGTGCTCATAACTCAACATATAAATTCCCATCATAATGTACACAAGTCTATTTGACAGTAGCTGACAGTTACAGGCTCTCAACGACAGTCATGACGTACACCAACGGCTCTGTGGCCTAGAACTCCAGTCAGCTCCAATGCCCAGTCTATAATCCCAACCACCTGCCTATCTTGTGGTGCCAGCATTTTATAAGGCCTCGGCCATAGATTACCACAGAATTGCGAATAATGATTGTCAGCAATAATCTGGCTGGTTACGCTGGCGCTTCCGTTTCAACAATATAGTGTGCTCGAAGGCAGTGCTTAGACTGCGTTAGACTGCGTCAGACCGCGACCGCTAATTCCGAATCAACATTACCAATTAACTACGAGGTTTCGCAATGTTTACAGAATCTTTGAATAAGAACTTACTAATAGGAGGGCGCTTACAGAAGACGGGCAGTGCGGGTCTGTGACATCGTTGGCCTAGCGCGTTTTAGCCCATCGGCGCCAGACCTTTCAGGCCAGTGCGGAAAAAGACGGGCTCGGAGATTGGGTAAATACTTTTTTGTAAGTAAAATTCTCTATCGTGAACAGTGGTGCTCGCACAAAAAATGAAATCTTACGTAAAGAAATTTTGCATCAAAGGATTCGATACTTGCCGGGCCTGTACAACGTGTATCCAAGTAGGCTGCTAGCCGTCGTGGGCAAGTGGCCCGGCGTTCAAATGCTCTGGGGTCGCACACACTATGCTAGGCAGTAGTAGCACACGCTGCAACCCGAGGTGACATTGAAATTGAATAAAGGCCAAGCCAACTTATTTAAGGGTCGTGGGCAAACCTAGTCTTACATGAAAATTAAAAAATTCTCTAACTTTCAAAATGAGCACGCCCAGCATATATCTCCTGTAGAATCTGCATGCAATGTGGGTGTGCTGTTCCAAAGTTTCCTTTCAAAAGACGACCACACCAGATCCCCACTTAAGTCTGCCTTTAAGTCTGCCTAGTTTCAACTAATGTACGCATCGCTATAAAAATTTGGGTCCTACTTAAACAGGGATACCACATCCAAGTTGGTGCGCACTTATGACATAGTCTCGACTTCTGTAACTCCCCGCTTGAAGGTCTTCAGGTATTTGCAACAACGCGCTTGCATTTAATGCAACATTCTGCAGCTAGGCTTGTCTGTAGTGAGCATAACAATTGCCACATTGCACTACTTCTCATCGATTTGCATTGGTGCTAGCATCTCGCCAAGAAGTGTATCGATTTCAAGTTTGACTACTTACTTGCAGATCCCTTCATCCTCTAGCTCCAGCCTAGCTATCCGAATGACTTCCCAATCGGGTAAATCGTTGTACGATCAGCTCTTCCGTCTCCCGTTATTTTACAGCGCCTCTCTCGAACCAACCCCAAATCCCTTGGAGGAAGTGCCTTTAGTTCTTATGCTGCCAAAGTTTGGAACTCAATTCTGACTGACCTCACGACACACCCTGACATAATTACATTTAAGAAAGAAGCTAAACAAGTACCCTCTCGACAGAATTTGCTAGGTCTACGCGGATTTTCCTTAACGCGCTTGTTCATGCAATTATTATATACGTTATCACCAACGAATCGAAACGCATCCTTTGCAGCATATTCAAATTGCAGCAATTTAGCTATCTTATTAGCACTATGCAAATATCTTATTATAATTTTAGATGGAATGTGTCACCACCAATTGAGGTACCTAGGTTTGCCATGTTGGTTCTAAAAACTGCCTAGGTACCATAAGTGGGTGCTGCATAATTGCGATTGAAGTAAATTGAGAGCAATGCAACAAAGTCTAGAAGTGCTTGCAATATGTGCATGATTATTTTAGACCACTCTCGTGCCAAGGAAGTTGTATCTAGGAAAAAGCAGATCCACTATTAAAAAGCAGATAGCTCTAAATTAAGAACTGTTGACGGTGGAACAATGAGTTGTGCTCTTCTTAAACAGAGAAGACAGACATTCTTTTGAGGTTTGGAGAGGCAGGCATTGATGGTTTTAAGGCAGACCACCTTATGACCATTAAACGAACATAGTGCTGAAGCTATTAGCAATTGAAATTATGTGCTAAAACAAAAATATCTCATATTCATGATACAGAATGAACACGGCAGTTTCATCGCACTCAATTGTTTTGAGTCCTCAAGGTAGATGTCTAAATTTAAAACTTCTGTCGCAGACGTCTGACTGTTGATTTTATGCATATATGTTTGCTGTGAAAAATTTCATGTATGATACAGCACAGTTTATGCGACCCTCTCTGTCAATTGTACAGGGATTATACAGCGATACTGTCTCAGAGACTGCTTACATTCATGGTATAACACAAATCTCGTTGACAGCGGCGGAGCCAGGATTTTCATCATGGGAAGCAAGACCAGCCAAATTTTCATGTAGGTGCAAGAACCGCAGGTATTTTTAGTAGGCGGTGCTAGACCACCCACAGTTTATTAACATTATCACGCAAAGTCAGAGTTTATTTGACAAGAACTCGGCGCTTGCTTATCGTAAGGAATTAAGACATAATCTTGTCGTCGGTGACGGTGGGAGGGCGTAGGAATTGGTGGTGGCGCAGGTCGCTGCCCCGCTAAAGGGGGAAATGCTCCTCTGCCTTCTGCCTGGCTCCGCCAATGCTGGTTGACATGTTAAGTACATGCAGAGCGGGATACCTGGGCGAGGAGATAAAGTGAAATAGGTGAGATTTTTCACAAGCATGCGCCACGTTGAGTACTCAGCACGATTCAGTAAAAACGTAACACACCAAGATAAATCTATAAGTAAAAGAAAAGATAGAAATCTTACTGGACTCAAATAATGCGAATGGAAAAGAACTAAAGCTGAAGTTTTTAGGCATCATCCACTTACATGTTTAATCTGATCTGTTGAGAAAAGGAAATTGATGATCGTTGGCATGGAGTTGGGAAATTTAATTTTAAACGTATGCGAAAACTCTCAACATTTTCCTATGTACGCAAAAATTCAAACAATTATTTACTGTACATGAGAAAACCTTTTTTGATCGTTCTCGAGCCACACTAAAGCTAGGAATCGATAAAACATCTTCCTGTATGTTTTCGTCAGAATTTTTTGCTGACCAACAGCTAACAAATTGCATCACCTTTTTCAGCTGTTTAGTTGTGGAGAATATCTTGAATGGGACCGCGTCATGGGTAAAAGCAACGATAAACAAATAAACAAGCAAGATTAATTATACCGCTACTCCGTAGAAATGAATTATCCTGTACAGTTTATTTCTAATCAAGATCGCGCGCGATGAAAGCACTGCATAAAAAGCCAGTGTGAAAATGTTCTCTGTCTTTTGCTTAGGCGAAGATCTTTTGCTTTTTTGCAAGCGCTGGTCTTTACCTCGCCTGTCTTCCTGCTGGTATCTCACTGATGCTCAGAAAAGCTATAGCGTTAAAATACGATGCCAAAGAACTGCCACCGAATAACATAGATGCATTCACATTTAGTCATGCAAAAACTCGCTTTTTGCAATGTGGCCTTTCTCGCCTATCACGCTTTGTAGCGCTCCACAGCGTGGCCCTCACGATGCCACAGGAACGACGTCAATTAATTTCAAGAGGCCAGTTTTAACAAGTTTCAGGGTAATAGAGAAGAAGATATCAGCTAGTCTATATAAAGATATGCTTTTGTGCAACGCAAATTTATATTCAACTCCCATTACGCAAACTGGTTGACGTCAGAAGCAGTGATTACAAGTAGGCACTATTGAGACATGTTACTTAAACATAATGCAGGATCTCGCTTCTTCATGGCTTAAAAAATATATCTGTGCGGCTAGTAGAGATAATCTACAGAGACCCGACATCTCTATTTTCCTAATCTATTGAATAAAGTTAATTCAATTTCAGTGTTTTAGAAATTAAAATCAAGCCATAGCTAGCGAGACACCGAGAAAGCAATCGCCCGTGTTTTGTCACAACTGAAGCTAAATAAGAAAACAAAGACTAATGCGTAGGATTTATTAATCTGTGGTCGAATTTTCTAAATAAAGATTTTTAAGGTTCAGGAAAGCAGCAGAAAAGGACTGAAATTTACTTTGAGTGCCTCAAGGGAATTTTAAGGCTGCCACTAACTATACTGGCATGATGACCTTGTGCATGTCACCTCTAACCACGTAATTAAAGAGATTGAGTTCTCTGCGGGTGCTGTATCAAATGTATTATCATTATTATCATTAAAAAAAGAACAAATCAGTTTGTCGTGCTAAAAACATTCAGCCCGAAACAGCTTCTCTGTAAGACGTGGCGGCTGATCATTCGTGGAAATCGGACCGATTACCGGCCGTAAATCAAAGCCCGTAGCTTGACCTTGACCAGCTGCTCAGATTTTCTGTGGGGGGGGCCGCAGACGCTTGGATTGCTCGCCTGAGCATGCCGGCCGGTCTCTTCTCCTTTCGGTAGAGATTTTCTGACTATTGGAAAAGCTGCGAGAGTCCTGAGCAGGCGCTCATGCCCGGCTCTACTCTAACGACAAGAATGTGGGCTCAAAGATGAGCCACTCTCGCAGGCCGTTCAGCTCTCAGGGCCATTCTCATAGAGAAGAGCTTGCCAGGTCATTTTGTTGAGATTCCATTGTCGAGGACGGGCAATATTTCTTTTCAGTCATTAACGTTTCCTTCTTCGCGTACCTGTAAGTCCTCGCTTTCGACAGAGTTAATTTGTTTGATTGCTGCCTCGAACTCTTAGATTAACTATTAAACATAATTAGGCTGCATCCCGTTGAATGAGTGTCATGCACAGCGAAGTCATTTTCTCCTCCATTTCTGAACCATTTCGAAAGTGGTCAGGTTTACAAGGCATCTACGATTATTCTTGGCTCTTTCTGAGTTTTTTTAATGAAAGCTAAAATTACTTAACAGTGCCGTTTTTAGACGCTTTCGTATTTAATAGTGTTAAAAAAAATTAAATTTGAAAGCCAGAAATCAAATTTTTATCTGTTTTCAGACAGTGATGGTATATACGCACAATTCTGATAGGCAGTCATCGAAAAGCTGTTTGCCTTTTTGCGAATATACTGGGCACTCTGCTCTGTTGAGATACTCAAAGAATGGCTGCAAATACGTTTACGATGATTTAGAGTGAGGCGCCATATACAAAGTAGGTAAACGATCTCAATTAGACTTTAGGAGCGCTCTTAGCTTGCAGGTTTCTATTTTAAATTGGGGCTAATTTATGATGACTTGCGTAGCTGCACCGTCTAAATCAGATTAAGTCTCTTGTCATCTCTGTAAGACTAGAAGATCTAAAAATCTACTGGTTGTAAAAATAGGAGTGATACAATTATTCGTCAAATTAAACTTTTGTGCGCAGAAATTACCATTAAAGAAGTTAATTGCATAAACGGTGAAGCGAAGATAATGCAAGAGCCTAGAGAGTTCCGTTTGCAACTTCCCTTAGCTTCATCGGCCATTTTCAGAGTATGCAGGTGCAGCTGTAATATATGCAGCTGTATATATATATTTATTTAAATATAATATATATATATATTTATATAAGCATGGAGTCAAGTATGCATTTTTGTCTGTAAATATAAAAATAAGTCTGGACTGAGAAGATGTTTACTGAAGAGTTTTCCATACCGCACTAAGAGCCTAGTTGGCTTTCGAGTGCAGTCGAGGTTTTATGGCCGAGCAGTGAAATTATCCTGATATTTTCAAAAAATACTTTCCGATCGACACACTGTGAAAATAGATACAAATAGACAGAAATTGCATTTTATTTTATGCCAAAATGGCTAAGAAATCTTGCATTTTGACATTGGCATGCCGTATCGCTCATCCCCCTTGGGCTGTGGCGATAGCCTCGTTTTTTTAGCGTGTCTCATCTTTATTTCTAAAAGTAACAAAGTGCTTAGTTATGCTTTATAATTTTTTACCGATGCCGGACTACGGAAGATCACTTCACACATTTTCTGGTCGGAAATCTTCCGAGATCGCAGGCTTAACACGAAAAATGTATGCATTAGATAATTTCTTACCGAGTATTTATATCTGCCCAACTATTACGCAGTTCTCCGCATGTAGACTAAGGTCTTGTAATGTAATGTAATGTATCTCCGTCAGTAACTCCACAAAGTCATAAAGACCATGTGGGTGTTACGCAGGAGAGTTTTGTATAGCGCACTCACAGCCTAAGCGGCTTTCGGTACGCATTCGGTAGCCAACAGACTTCGTCTCACGCAACAAAGAGAAAGTGGGAAGCATAGAAGAGTCAGGAGAGCGGTTGAGGTAGTGAGTAGCATGGAAGTAGCCGCTCAGAACCGCTGAAAAGTATGTGCCATAGTCAGCACAAGGAGAGTAGTTGTCGTTGCGTTAGAATTGTGGAAGCGAGTTCCACAGTCTAGGTCCTGCAGAGCTAAAGCTTCTGTCGCCAACGGTCTTTAAGCGGAGGAATGAGACAGCTAATTTATTGCCCACACAGGACCTGAGGGCGTGAACAGGCTAAAACTGATGCAGCAGTTCAGCTAGGTACGAAGGAGCCAAGCCGTGGTGGGCCTTGTGGGTCAGCGTGAGAGCTTTGTCTGTATCCGTTGCTCAACCGGCAACCATTCTAGCTCTTTTAGCAAAGGAGACACGTGCTCAAACCGCTGGAACTCGAAGACTAGCCTTGCAGCCATACTCAAAGTCCACTGCAGTGGAGCATTCTTCGGCAGCCCAGCCAAAAGGGAATTACAATAATCAAGCCGAGACAGAACTAAAGAGCTAGTTAAATTTTTTACAAGCCACTGTGGGAGACACCTCCTAATCTTGGATAGGGATCGGATGTGATGGCTAGCTGTAAAAGCAATCTTCTGAATGAAGCTTTTGAAATTAAGGCAGCTGTCGAAAACGACACCTACATTTCGAGCACGTGGTGATGGTCGCACAATAGCATCACCTATTAGAAGAGCAAAGCCTTTTAATCCAGCCACACGCTTAGGGTGTCCTATGAGCAGCAGTTCGGTTTTATCATCATTTAATTTCAGGAAGTTTTCTGACATCCAGGATCGAATGTCGGCAAGGCGAGCATTCAGTTTCTCAGTTGCTGCAGCAGATTCCGACGGTTTTAATGACAAATACAACTGACTATCGTCAGCATAGAAGTGATATCCTATTCCACGGGCCTTAATCACTTTTCTCAGAGGTTTTGTATAAATGGAGAACAGCAAGAAACCAAGTACAGCCCCTTGAGGGACTCCACACGTGACCCTTCTCGTGTGTGAGACCTGACCCCCACACGACACTGATTAAACACGATCAGACAAGTATGATTTAAACCACTCCAGTGCTTCGTCTGCCAGACCGATCGTTGTTCTCAATCGTTCAAGCATAACTTCGTGATCAATGGTGTCGAAGGCAGCAGACAGATCTAGCAGAGCTAGGGCAGTGGCATTCCCGTCGTCGTTGCCACGTAGAATGTCATTATTAACACGGAGGAGAGCAGTTTCAGTGGAGTGCTGCCTCTTGAACCCTGATTGAAATGTTTATGACATTCCATTATTTTCAGTATGTTCAACCAGCTGCGTAGCAACAATTTTTTCAAGAATCTTTGATAAGAAAGGAATAAGGGAAACTGGGCGATAGTTTGCAAGGACCTCTGTGTCTAATCCAGGTTTTTTAAGAATGGGTCTAACGATTGCCAATTTGTAGGACTTGGGGACCACCCCTTTTCCCAAAGAAGCATTACAAATCTTGGTTATGGCAGGGCTAAGTTGGTCTGCTAGTGAAGACCACAGAGATGAGGGTATAGGGTCTTCAGGAGACGAGCTCTTTTTGCTAGACCTTATTAAGGTAGCCACATCGCATGCAGAAACCTCGAGAACCTTTTAAGGAAGGTCACAGGTTGTGGAACCACGATTGCTTAAGTCGGAGGGGCTTAATGGAGGTACGAATGTGCACAATTTTTTCAGTAAAGAAGGCTGACAACTTTTAGGCTGAGCCCTTAATATCTGAGGAGTCAGACTTCTCAACATTGGCCAGTAAATGGTTTACTGTCTTATAAATCTGTTTAGTGTCCGACTGGCAGGAATTCAGCTTTCGAATGAAAAAAGACCATGTTTTTTTAAGCTTTCGGATGTAAACTCGAAAGAAGTCTTTGAAATTGACTAGATCTGCATCATACCCCGATTTCTTAAAACGACGTTCAAGCTTGCGCTTAACCCGGCGCATCATTAGGAGTTTTTTTTATGAATTGAAAGGGATCTCCACGACTTTGAACACGGATAGAATGAACGGGAGCATGCTTGTCAAGAGCACTCCTTAGTGTTATGTTCATAGCACCAGTGAGGGTATCGAGGCTGCCGGTCGAGTCTGAATGCAGATCAAGAAGACCTGCATCACAAACAGATTTCCGAAACTTGTCCATGTCAATGCTTTGTAAGTTACGTCGTTTGACAAATTCGACATTGCCCTGAACGTACGAGGGAGGAGGAACAGTAAACGAGACCGAACAATAATCTGAGAGGGTCATTGGGCACACTACAAGGTCCGTGGGGAGGGCATCCTTAGTGATCACGAGATCTAGAATGTGGCCACCGACGTGGGTGCTATGATTAACGTGTTAGGCCAAACCAAAATTCTCCAGATAGTCAATAAATGAGCGGACCTGGTTGTTGCTAGGGTTGTCAACGTGAATATTGAAGTCTATTAGTAACGGCCTGTCACACACAAATATTTTAGCGAGGAACTCTGAAAACACCTGTATAAACAAGTTTAGACAGCCAGAAGGAGGCTGGTATACCTCAACAGTGAGAGGCATTGTCTTTGATGAAGACCTGATTGCAACCGATTCAAACGATGGCCCATGCGAGAAACTGCACATTTGATAGCCAAACGATTCGCGAACAACAATTGCAACCACGCCACCAACCTTGTCAGCTCTTGAAGGTTTCTGAAAGGCAGTCACGCAGCTAATATCACTCAAGCAGCTCAAATGGAATTTACGGTCAAGGAATAACGAGCAGGATCAACGTAGTGAAACGAGGCCCGCCGTAATCGATCCTGCGCACTGTTTCTTCCAACAGGGTTCATTCATGGTTCTTACATCGTGAGAATTAAGAATCTTGTGTGTCGCAATTTTAGGCTTCACGTTTATACCTGTTCCGTTAGCCTGTTAATATCTTATATCTTATACTAGGCAAAGGATAGCAGGGCGATTGACCCAATGATCTCGCGCAGGCTCGATTGATGTTTCAGGTATGAGTAGTATTGATTGTGAGTGCCATCGGCTACATATCGGCTGCATATTAAAACGTTGGATTGCTACTAAGGCTCTACCGATCTTTCGCTTCGTATTCACTTCGGGACCGAATAGTGTGCCAAACAGTTATCCTGTATTCGGCCGAATAGTAGCGGTAGGACCAAATACGAAAAGTGGTCAGGTGACTTCCATTTTAGCGTATACGGCTAATACGGTGCGAGCGGACCGGAGTAACTATTTCATTAACACAATATGCCAGCTTGCATCCTAAAAAAAAGTAAGACTTCAACTTTGCCGAAGGAGCCTAGCCTAAATTTTTGCTGATCTGAGCACACGCCACTGACCGCCAAGCTTAGAGTTTGTATTAACTTTATAGTAAGCTACCCTCCGTTAAGAATCCGGGCATATTCTATTTATGCATGACTATCGCTTCCCAAAGGTAGGCGCAACCCGACTTCCGGTTGTCAGGCTCACTCTGGTCACTTTCTAATATGGCAAGCCGTACTTCCAAGTGGGAGCACCCGAAACACCAGTCATCCCTTCGGGTGACAGCGAAAGTTACAGGAATGTAGTGCCCACCCTTTCTTCGTAATCATCTGAAGTTCCAGCATTTAAGTGATCAGTTTCCACTAGGAGAAAACATGTCATCGCTCTAAATGCGAATTAGAAAATTATATTCTATATTTGACATTCATCATTGTTGTACCGCCCTCGTATTCCTATAAATCTATTACGAATTCACGAATATGGCGGTGATATCAGTAATTGTGATGGACTACGGAATAGCTAAAACAACTAGTGGATTAACAATAGGACTGATAGCCCTAGCTACGTTAGGAATAGACGTGTAAGGTTAATTTCGCTGGTGAAGGATGCAAATATTACATGCACATTACCTGTTTACTTTTAGTCTATGTATGGAATTTACAGAGATAATACTTGTGCTTCATTCCAAATTTTGAATGTTTTTGGTAGACCTATTCTTCACCCTATTAGTACTCGACCAAATATTTGGTCAATTATTTGTATTCGGCCGATGGGTGAAAATCAACGCTTCGGAACAGTCCTAATTATTACACGTGCTGGAAAATGACTGCCTTTATATGATTTACGACTCCTAAATTATAATAAGCAGGTGCCGGTTAAGTCACAATCTAGGGCTATGCGACGGTATATGAAGCTCAACTCGTGTAATAGTCAGTCAATTGTACATAGGGCTTTGAAGAACTGTTTTACTCTGAGGCTGAGGCTGGATACATGTCGCCCTTTTTGGCCGTTGAATAGACTGCTCTGCCCTAAGGATAAGGACGTGTTCTATTATAGTAAAGGTGGTCTTTATTACTGTCATACTCAGCTACAGTCGTTCTACCTGCGCGTATTGATGCTGCAACTGCGACTCGCTAGCCCGTGCTTCGTGGCGCCCGCGTCGCCGGAATTTGTCACGCGTCGGACAGGACTTGCACCGCTACAAGCGCCGTGCTTGTTGCTAAGGCCTTTTAGGGCAGATAGCTGCCACGGAGCGTTTTTGACATGATATCTCAGGCTGCTCGAGCAATTCGTTTGTCATCTTTGGAGTCAGTCATCGTAGGTTCTCATTCGACCAGTATCAATCACTAAACTCAAGTCTTGTACCCGTCGCTGATGGTTTAATACAAATAATAATAATAATTCACCTGACAAAGCGCCCTCAGAGAACTTAGTCTCTCTATAGGCGCTTTACATTTGCTGTAAAGTGAAATGCAATTGAATGGTAAGTAAAATCATGCTTGAAAAACAAACGAAATGAATAATATGGTTAGGGGTGACATGCACAGAATCAGCATGCAAATGTGGTTAGTGGCAGCATGCACAGTGTCAGCACGCATAAGCTCATCAAGGACGAATCACAGGGACCCACTAAATGCTGTCCTAAATAGGTGTGTTTTTAGGTTCCTTTTAAATGTGATCAGGTCAGGGGATGTTCTGACGCAGGTCGGGAGGGAGTTCCAGGCTTTGGGAGCATATGAACTAAATGTACGGTCTCCAAAGGATTTAAGGTTTGCCGTGCGACCGATACTGCCCGAAACAGTTACACACATGTGAAAACAATATTTTCATTTTTGAAAGGATGCCAACAATTTAAAAAAATCAGCAGTCAACTGGGTGGGGGGACTACGAGCTGATCTAAAACGACCACAGATGAGCTAGAATGGTGGTGCCGAGATCTTCTGACCGTGAGGTAACAAACACGGCACAGGCAGTGTTCCGTTTCCGCTTCTGGGCGTGGATTGTTTTCCAGTGCTGCCTCCTGATTTTCGTTGTCGCTGAGGCCAGAGAAATAAAGGCGCTCCAAACAGACGTGCGCCAGACATATCCGCGGCTAATGTCTGCCGACGAAGCTTTTGTATCGGAAGATGAATTATCCGTTGACGCTTCGTACCCCACAGCGACACGGTCACTCAGTCCAGTTCTCGCCTTTTAAACCAAAGTTACTAGCATGCGCCACCGGGCAGTACTATGGAATTGCTGGTATAGAAACCGCATCGTTCGTTTGTTCACCCACGTTACTTCTCTTCCTGTATTTTTTTTGTCAACGAGGACACGAGATTGCGATTACCCTAGACTGTGCACAATGAGGCCGGCGAAGTAATTTCTTTGCCTTCCCTTTGCCTGTTCATTTAATGCTCATAACTTGTGTGCAATTTGCTATGAATCGCAGAAAGATGTCATTGCGGGCCCAGTCTGAGTTAACGAAGTCGTTTGCTCCACAGTTCGATGCAGCTTTCAACATTAGTCACTGGGGCGGTTGCACCCTACAAATTTAGGAAGTGGCGTTGCCGTGTACATACATGGATCACATAGAGCATAAACTTAAGTACGTCGTCAAATTTTAGGATCAGGAACGTTGTTCGTTGCTTACCTCGGTGCACACGGGGCCCCAGTGGTTAAACAGTGGCTGTGGAATGATTGCCTGTTCGATTTGTGCTGGAGCGATACGAACGAGAACGTCCTGGTGGCTGCAGGAGGCGATGGATGTGTACTCATATTTGACGTTGGAAATGACCAGGTACTGCATATTTCTATTTGCTGCGAGCTGCCTGGTTGGCGTACATCACATTAAATCTTAGGAGCGCTGCGTAGCAGTCGGATTTTCCTCTCCGACTGAACGTCGCTGGGTGCGATGCAACCTCTGACTTCCAGCTGCTAGGGGAGGGGTAGTGAACGCGCGAATTCCCAGGGTCCTGGCCGTGTGCTAAACCTTAGTCTGTGCTACTGCAACCAGTATAGTTTGGTACGACTATGTGACAACATCTCCGAGGGGGATAAGAGGCAGTAGTTGCAGGTAGTAATTAGCTGTAAAGACAATTTGCTGTATATGAAACTCAAGTCTAGGTTCATTATCTCTGTGGATACGATCAAACTATACTAAAGCCACCAACTCTTTTTTGGCTCTCGGTGCATGTTTTGAAACCTGCGTGGCCCTTCTTTTGGTGTGCCGGATGCATTGGCATTTTGACCCTTTGGTATTGCTAATTTTTTAGCAGCTGTAGGTAACTTCAACCTACAGATGTCTGGTATAGTCTTTCGCAGCTTTAAATGAATAAGGTGACGTTTTTCCTAGCGTCCCCATTGGACCAACAGCGCACTATACGATGGAAGTCTGCAGCTTTGAACAGTGTGTGTGTGTGTGTGTGTGTGTGTGTGTGTGTGTGTGTGTGTGTGTGTGTGTGTGTGTGCATGTGCGTTTATGCGTGTGTGTGTGTGTGTGTGCGCACGCGTGGAAATGTATGTGTGTGTATGCAGGATGTGGGCATGTGTGTACGTGTTTGTGTATGTCTGTATGTGCGAATGTGTCTGTGTCTGTGTGCACACGTTTGTGTGTGTGTGTGTGTGTGTGTGTGTGTGTGTGTGTGTGCTGTGTATGTGTGCAGTGTGTCTGTACGTGTGTGCGTGCGTGCGTGTGTGCGCAGGGCAGATGTATGTGTGTCGTGTGCGAGCAAGCGTGCATGTGGATGAGTGTGTGTATGTGTGTGAGTGCGTGTATGCATATCTGTCTGTGTGTGTGTATGTGTGTGTGTATGTGTGTGTGTGTGTGTTTGTGTGTGCACTGCGATTATGTGTGTCGTGTATGCAGAGGTGCAATCGGAACTTGGGGCGCTCAGTTGAGGCCGAGCTTCAGGCACAGAGCACATGTTGTTCCATGGCATGAGCACATTTATATTATCGTTCAATTGCTGTAATGTATCAGCACATCTAAGTCTGCCTCACATACCTAAAAGTAAGCTGCACCTCTAGCAGATACTATATGGTTCCATGTCTGTCTGCCTCCATCTGCCTAGCCGTTTGTCTGTCTGTAGCTCAATGTTTCTCTCTCTCTCTCTCTCTCTCTCTTTGGGCTTCTATTTTTGCATTAGTTGTGGGCTCTGGCGATCAAACGCACACTTTCGATATGCCTTTTCTCTAAGGCCCAAGATAGGCTGTTTGTTAAGCAGCTTGTCGAAGACTTACATTGTCCCTATCTCGTGATCTTGCATTCTGCCATTACAAAACTGGGGTTTCAATTCTAGAGGATAACGTGTGCTTCGTTACATGTATTTACTTCCTTTCGCCTGCTATTAACAGCTCACGAAATCTTGCTGTGGTGTACGAGCAACACTACAGGGTCTCGGAGCCAGACTTGGATTCGGTCTGTTCATTTTCTCTGAATTATATCGACATGCTTTTGTCCTGGTCACTCTTTAAATCTTTAGTACTACAGGGATCTATCCCTGGGAAATTTTCAATTTCTCATTTACTGCCCGAGTACTTTTGTTCAACTACATGATTTAGTACGCAGTGTATTGCACTATCATAAATATCGTTAACTGTCTGTCTTCTTTTACTTTAAGACTGTTCCGATGAGTAATTTCTGCTCTGCAAGCTCCGGACTACATAAATTGCTGCTATAATTTCTGCAGTACGACTCAACTCTGATTGCACCACTTTTTCCTGTACTGGCAGTTATTTTCAGCCATCGCTCACAGCTGTGCCACAGTGCTGTTTGGTTATGCATGTCACTTCTGTTTTGTACGAGTTGGCTGTCGATAGATTGCACACCAAACCCTGCTGAACGAACTTATTAGACTGTACTACTGGAAACATGCCAGCTTAAAAAGCAGACCGGTTAGTCTTCGACGGGGCAACTTAGAATATTGTGATGGTTAATCAAGCCTCTATCTATTCAGAGTAGCAAGTGGCCTGCCGGTCCTCGAGCAAGTTAATGGTTATGCAAAGCCATGCCCCCTGCTGCTAAGTATGGCTACTGTGTGTCGGTTGATGCACTGGAGTAGTTTGCTGCAATCAGAACACACAAGAGTCGTGGAGGCACCGGGATGGTTCTTCTTGGCTGAGGAGCAAGGAAAATGCCACTTGTTCGGCCCCCTCAAGCTTATGTCCCCTCAAGCTTAGCAGCATGTTAGGTCGATCAAGCTGTACTCATGCACTTTCATGCAGCTATACTTCGTTGGAGCTTAGAACTATTCCTGTATGTCATCAGTGCACGGCCATAGCACTGAGTGGATCGGGCTGCTTGAAGCTTTCGAGCTATCGGTTTTTTTTGGCACGGTCAAACTAAATTGTATTGTAGCACTCAGGAACGACAGCAGTCGTATTTCTCGAGGCATATGTGTGCTTGTTGGCTTTGTTGGTAATGGCCCTTTTGGAACGATTAGAGCTGTTTGCTTCGCCAAGCTTCGCTGCATTTGCACAGACTTGGACCTTGGGCCACCCCATATGCTCAGTGGCATGCTGGCTGTAAGGAATGTAGCAATCTTGTGCAATCGTCTACTGTAAGCAACTGAGCACCGCCGTAGTCCTCCTGCCACTGGCTTCTTCGCAGTTTATGCTAGCAGTCCGAAAGCTGTTTAGCCAGCCTGTGGTGTGGTGCAAGCTTATGAAGTTCAAGCTTGCTGCTGCTTCGTTTTCCTGGTTTTGCAACAATATCTTCTGTCATGCAGGGTCCTATCGTGGCAACAAAAGCCCACGACAGGGAGGTGTATTCGATCTCATGGTGCCAGGAAAGGACAAACAATCACTTGGCTGCTAGTGCATCCTGGGATGGCAGCCTGAAAATTGTAAGTTTCTTTTAAACAAGCCGTTGAGTGTACTCAAAGCAATTTGGAATTAGAGATCACGTGGGGCAACTGCTTGTTAAAATATAAATATAATTCATTTGTATAGCGCCCCAAGAGAACCTAATCTCTATTCAGGCGCTTCACATATGCCTCGGGGCTCGAGCCCACGACCTCAGCCAGACCTTGGTCGGGGCAAGCACCTTAACTGCTGGACTAAACCAGCTTGTTGTAGTGCTGTACGGCTCTGTTCAAATGTTAATGTTATCACTAACCGATTGATATGATTTCTTTCCAAATTGTGTAAGGTGCAGTGAAAGAGATTTGTTTCTCAAAGGTTGCTGTTAAGACCTTTTATAATGTTATTATTATTATTATTATTATTATTTTTTGACCAGTTTGAGTATTCCGGTAAGTAACATGCTATGAGATGTGGTGCCTTACCAGGAGTTTCACTTTCAATTGTGAATCCTTCGTGTAGTTGGATCTGGCTGGGTACATTTAAAATGTGTATAATAATAATAATGATAATAAAACATTTCAAAACACATTGTGTATGCCTGCAAGGAAATGTATTCATTGATTAGGGATACCTTGCACAATGTCAGTTCACAAAAGCATGTTAAGCATTTGTGACAATTCACATGAGTGAGAAAATGCTGTGAATAGCAGGTGGGCTTTCAGCATCTTTTTAAATGTCAAGTTAGGAGATTTCGTGACGTCAGTTGAGTGTGAGTTCCAGGCTATTGGAAAATACGAACTAATGGTGTGATTTCCAAAGGAATTGAGATTGGTTAGAGGCACAGCTAAACGACTTGACTCACAAGAGTGGATGATACGATGCAAAGCATGAGAAAGAAGTATTTCTAATTGGTTAGCCAAAGCGAGAGAATGAAAGGATCTAAAGCAGAGTGACAGAACCTTGAAATCGGCGTGCTATACTTGCTAGGTGGCCAGTGCAGGTCGCTAGGTGTGGTGCAATGTGGAAGTTTCGATGTTAACGGCAGACAAGCATAGCTGCTGAGTTTTGCCCCAACTGTAGGCATCTTATTGTGCAAGAAGATAGAGCTGAAACCAGTGAGTGGCAGAAGTGAGTACGGGATGTCACTAGTTTATGGACCAGCTTGCCTGAGGAATCAGATTTTAGACAGTCGACCTTTTTGCCAATGCTGTGTAATTGAAAATTGGCTGTGAAACTTGACTGTGGAGCTGATGTAGATTTGATATACACAATTTGGCATCTCAGCAGAGTGAGCCTCCGGCTTTCGGAAGACTAGCTTGCACGGTGGTTTTCGCCTGAGTAAGTTCTCTGGCCCACACAGAGAAATGTTGAACAGCAGGTACATTCGACTGGCTTCACTGTCTTACCAGCCACTAGCAAGCTAGTTTATGTGAGTCAGCTGTAGGTGTGTATCGGCAAATAACCGGCAGAGTCTCAGTTGCTACCACTTAAAAGCCTGATCTACCTCAGAGTTTCTTTAGAATAAAAAACTCGAGCAATTTTAGCCATTTCAACGCCATTTCTGAGTTGTTTGTTTGGATTAGTATGTGCCTTGCATTATTCGGCATGTGCATAACATTCGGGCTTGTTTAGATAAGGATACCACGTCTAAGTTGGTCCATGCATTCGTGACATCCTGTCTCGACTTCTGCAACTCACTGCTTACTGGCCTACCAGCATGTGCGATCAGGCGATTGCAGCTGGTGCAAAACTCTGCAGCTAGGCTTGTCTGTTGTGAGCGTCGCAGTTGCCACATTACTCCACTTCTCGCCGACCTGCACTAGCTACCAGTCAAGCAACGGATTGACTTCAAGGTTTTGTCGCTCACTTTTAGGTCCCTTCATTCTATGGCTCCAGCCTATCTCTCCGACATACTCCCCCATCAGGCCAAACATCGTACCACCCGCTTTTCGGAATCCAACAGTCTAGAAATACCTCATACAAACCTTAAATCCTTTAGAGATTTAGTTCGTATGCTCCCAAAGCCTGGAACTCCCTCCCGACCTGCGTCAGAACATCCCCTGACCTGACCACATTCAAAAGGAACTTAAAAACACACCTATTTAGGACAGCATTTAGTGGGTCCCTGTGATTCGTCCTCGATGTGCTTATGCGTGCTGACACTGTGCATGCTGCCACTAACCACATTTGCATGCTGACCCTGTGCATGTCACCCCTAACCATGTTATTCATTTCGTTTGTTTTTCAAGCATGATTTTACTTACCATTCAATTGCATTTCACTTTACAGCAAATGTAAAGCGCCTAGAGAGAGATTGAGTTCTCTGAGGGCGCTTTATCAAGTACATTATTATTATATTATTATTAACCTATCGCACTAGTACTTCTCCGAGTTGCATACTGTATTGTTGTACCAGGATGCTAGCCGAGTGACTGATAAACCCATTCCTAAACAACGCTGTGGTGCTGTTCTGATAAAAAAATCTATTAGCACTGGCACAGACACAGCAAGATTGTTTCTTGGAGAATGATGTGCATGTTAAAGCAGCAGTGGTCCACGCATGGGTCGTGACTATCCAGCCTTACCCATCCCTGTAGGTATGGTGTGTATGTGATTGCTTTTATGCTTGTGTAGTAAGGATTTCCTTGCATTTCCTGAGTCGGTACATGTATGTATGTATGCAGCATGCACAGCCTGCTGTGTGTACGTGCTTTGAGACTTGCTATGTGGGATTATCCTTGTATTTTGCGTTGCTGCCACTCACGTGATTCTGCCGAAAGAGCAACATTTAGACCTAGTGACCGTATTTTGTAGTGGGATATCATGGCAGGCTGCAGCTCAGTTGCCGCCGCTGTATTGGCGCACAACTCGCTGATCTACTCGGCTCAGTGGTCGCCTCGCGTCAGAGGCATGCTTGCCTCTGTCGCTGGTGAGTGCCTGGAGTGCTCTCCTGGAGTGCTCTCCTCTCCTCATCTCAGTGCTACTGTCAGTGCTGTGTTCTCTTGCCGATTTCCATCTTCTCTCAATCTTTTTCGTATCGCCAAATGGCCTCGCTATTCTGCTCCTGCCTTCTTTCTTTTAATCTTATCTACCTTTCTCACTCACTCGGCTAGCGTACCCACTTGCTAACCTCCCATGCTGACGGTGCTTGATCAGTGTGTCGCTCGTGCACGAACCCATTCACCGTATCTATCTTGGTATCTGCTGCTTTTGGAAGTCTGGTCTGATGCCGAGCTAGCCAGCTTCAAATGCTTCTGCTGTGTCTACACCCGGAAGCTTAGAAAAGCCAGGGCTTCTTTTTTCACTCAAAAATTAAAGTCTTGCCAGTCGGACCCAAAACAAATTATAAGACAGTGACTCATTTGCTTGCCTACTCAGCGCTCTCACCAACCAAATATGACCTGTTCGGCCGATAAGTTTTCCGTGTTCTTCGTTGAGAAATTGCACATATTTGTGCATCCATAAAGCCGCCTCCGACTAAATCACGTGTTGAGTCGCAGCCTGTGATCTCCACTTAAGAGCTTTTCCGAGTTTTCTGTAGACGAATTGGCTACCTCAATCAAGTCTAGAAAAAGATCTCCTGAAGACTCTATACTATCCCCCTCTGGTCTTCACTTGCGAACGAACTTAGTCCAGCCGTAACTAAGGTTCTTAATAACGGGTTGCCCCAAAGTCATTCAAATCAGCCATCGTACGACAAATATTAAAAAAAAGCCTGGATTGGATTCAGAGGTCCTAGCAAACTATTTTACAGTTTCTCTTCTTCCTTTTTTGTCAAAGATTCTCAAAAAGATTGTCACCAAGTAGCTTGTAGAACATACTGAGAGTAATGAAAAGTCAGAAATTGTTCAGTCGGGATTGAAGTGTTCAAGCATCACATTGTCTACTGAAAATGCTGTCCTCTGTGTGATCAACGAAATCCTAAGCACTAACGATCTTGAAAATGTTACTTCACTGGCCCTGCTTGATCTATTAGCTACGTTCGACACTTTTGATCACGATGTGATACTTGACCGATTGAGAACAACGACCGGTCGGGCTGACGAAGCTCTGGCGTGGTTCAAATCGGTCTCTCCAATCGTAATGAATCCGTGACCTGTGGCGGTCACGTCTCATCCAGCAGACCAGCCACCTGTGGACTTCCACAAGGGTCTGTTCTCGGTCGTCCCTTTGCTCGTCTCCATTAATATCCGGGATCGGCCATCACTTCTATTATGACGATACCGAGTTATATTTGTCATTTAAACCATTGGAATCAGCTGCAGTGACTGATAAGCTGAATGCTTTCCTTGCAGACATTATAGTTCGTGGATGACGACAATACGATTATAAAAATTGAACTTAAATTTATTATGAACCCCAAGCATGCAGCTGAATTAGAAGACTTTGCTCTTCTAATTGGCAACGCCTTAATGCGACTATCGCTTTTTCGGAATTTAGGTGTTCTCTTTAATGACAGCTTAAAGTTTGAAAGCTTCATTAAGAAGACTGCTTCCACAGCTAGCCATCACGTTTGATTCCTGTTTAAGATCAGGGACTGTCAACCACGGTGACTTCCTGAAAATCCAACTAGCTCCCCAGTTCTGTTTAGGCTGAACTATTGCAATTCTATACTGGTTGGACAATCGAAAAAGGTAATGAGGCTAGTGCAGCTTGAGGTGAGTATGGCCGCAAGGTTAGTTAACAGATTTTTTTTCCAGAGGTTCAGCCATGTGTCTCCTTTGCTGAAGGAGCTTCGATGGCTTTCATTTGATCAATTAATACAGATTAAAGTTCTTATGCTGACCCACCAGGCTTGCTACTGTTAGGCTCCTTCAGGCCTAGCTAAAAAGCTGCACTCGCCGACTCGGTATTAAACTATCCGAGGCGAGACGTAATTGTACCGCGACATAATAGACTGATCTTACGTAGAGCGGCAGCCCTGGCGATTAGACCGGCCACTTGCATATGGGTGAACCCAGATAATTACTCTCAACACAATCATGTACTCAAGCTGATACAATTTTATGCACATCCAGTTTGTCTCGTGCAAACAACGACACCAGAACAGACTGCACCTCCACTGATAATCTGATCTAACATGCAACAATAGAACTAAATGTAGTCTCCAAATGACGGTCCATCCTTGCCAAATGAACACGAAGCTACTACCGAAGCAGCCGGCCTTCGGTTGCTCTATGTTTTGATATTGTACATCTCGGTCAACACAGTTGTATTCGGCTGGCTCCCTGCTTACTTTAGTGACTTAACGTCTTTTTAAGTACAACCGTCAGGCCCTCTATCGACAATAAGCTGTTTTTTCCTCTGCTTAAAGACCTTTGACGACAGATGCTTTCACTCTGTAAGTTCTATACCGTGGAACTCGCTTCTAATATTCTTATGCAAGACATCTACTCTCCAGCTGCCGATTGGCACATCCTTTCCAGCTGTCTTGATCTGCTACTTCCATGCTCCGACTTCCTCAACTGCCCCCCTGACTCAGCTGTGTTCTCACTTTCTCTTTGTTGCGTGAGATAAAGTCAGTTGCTACGGTATGCGCACCAAAAGCCGCTAAGTTTTGGAATGCTCTATAGAAAACTTTCCTTTGTAAGACCTGCTTAGTCTTTGTGGCGTCACATACAGGGGTGCTTTCTGTTGCATTACATTACGTCGATCTGGCTAGCATCCATCCATCAAGTCATGTACTGCATCTCGCCATGTCGCTCATTCGCTGCTCAATGCTCCTGCCTTAGTCGACTCGTGGAAGCCGATGCCATGGCAACCCGTAGTACCTTTGTGCAGGCGACGGTTCCATGCACATCTGGGATGCCGGTGACCTGACACGCCCTCGATTGGCACTGCAGCATGCACACACAAGTGACATACTGACATGCGACTGGTCTAAATACGACGAGGTGAGTGCCAACTCTACTGCTCACACACTTTGTAGCATCTCTACTGTGCAGCCTCGGCAGTACCATAGCAATGCAATTAAACTCGGCTATTCACGGTCAGGGTGTGTGGAGGTGGGGTAGGGTGTTGCTGGGGGAAGTGCGGCTGCAGCAGTGTCACCTCGTTATTATCATGTGCCACCTCTACGATAGCTCGTGTGTTAGTTCACACGCATGTGTATTATTGCTCCTTACTTGTTTGTCCCTTCACAGTAAAGCGTATATCTTTATGAAGTTAACAGCCTCCTTGCCTATAGTTGCCGTCATGCCGTTGGCCCGGCAGTCAGCTATCTTTTCCTCGGAGCCTGCTTGCATGCTCTGGTCGGATTGTGCTTCAGTCCTGTTACTCTGTCTCAGTCTCTCTCTCTCTCTCTCTCTCTCTCTCTATATATATATATATATATATATATCTCTCTCTCTCTCTCTCTTCTCCCCCTCTCTCTTTCTTTCTCTCCTCTCTCTCTCTCTCTCTCTCTCTCTCTCTCTCTCTCTCTCTCTCTCTCTCTCTCTCTCTCTCTCCCTACCCCTCTCCCTCTCTCTCGTTCTATCTCTGTCTTTCTTGTTTTATCTCTCTCTCCCCCTCTCTCTCTCCCTCTCTCCTCCTCTCTCCCTCTACCCCATTCTCTCTCTCTCTCATTCTCTCTCCCCCTCTATTTCTCTCCCTCCCTCCCTCTCCATCGCCCCCTCTCCCTTGCCCCCTCCCTGTCTGTCTCTGGCTCTGTCTCCCTGTCACTCTCTCCCTCCCTCTATGTCTCTGTCTCCCTGTCGCACGCTCTCTCTCTCTCTCCCTCTCTCTCTCTCTCAATCAACTTTCAGAGAATCCTCAAGTTCTCCCAGTCACGCGGCTGGCAAGGGTGCTTGCTGCCCACGTGCGATCGTCACTCATCACCGACCCTCCATTTAGGTACTGGCCTGCACTTACCCTCGTGATTGGGTACTGCTCATGTGTCGGCACAAACATGGCTACGGCCTGAGCTATTTGCTTGGCCGCCGAATTTTACCGTCGCCATATTTCTTGTTCCGCAGATCCGCATGCAGTCGCCACCATCTTTTGGCCCCCACCTCCACCATGCTTTGCGCAGCAGCCGGATACCAGCTTCACCCGAATGTGTGTCTCGTGTGCTGCACGTGCCGTGCCATCGTTCGATAGAGGGCCGCTCAGCAGGGCAGTCTCTCTCTCTCTCTCTCTCTCTCTCTCTTTCTCTCCCTCTCTCACTCCAGTACGTTCTGGCCACCGGCAGCAGCGACGGCATTATACGCGTGTGGGACATCCGGAGCTTGCGTCACGGCCACTCCTTATGCGACCTCACCGGCCACGGCTACGCTGTTCGACGCCTAAAGGCAAGCTGATTTTCGATCGTGAGCGCGGCTCTTCGCTGCGACGGCTGCCGCTTCTTCCACGGATCCATCTGCTGCAGCAGGCGGTGCGCAGCGCAGCGCTCTTGCCTGGCTGCATTCGACTGCGGCTGTCAAATGTTGCCATTGTGTCAGGGCAGCGTGTGGTGGAAAAAAACGTGAGCAGTTCGGCGCTCGGCCGACTTGATGGTTCTTGCCATGAGACTGCCCAAGCAAGTTTATAGAGCCAAGATGTCGCAAGCTCGAAGGGCAATGTCTAATGCGCAAGCATGGTGATATGTACTTGGTGGACGTCATAGTGCACTATGGGTTGAACTGCCCCTGCGACTAAGCCTGTGCACATGATTGGCTCAGTGTGGAAGATGTAATCAGATACGTCAAAAAGGGATACCTAACCTAGTTGAAATCAAGCACTGAATTGCGCATTAAATTCTGATATAGGGATGAGCAGGCTTTTAATCAGCTCCTTATTTAATTGTGTATTTAAATGCTATGGATGCTATCTCTCAGTGGAACAGGTAAAAAGAAAATGCCTGGCTATGACAGTCAGTCTTAGCCACGGCCTGCCGGTTGGTGAGTCATTGCAACTGAGCCTGTGCACAGCTATGTGCTTACATGCTCGGTCTTGAATTTTCAAATTGGAAATTGGATAGCGTGTGCCTCACTGGTATGGTCTTGGGTTAAGATGCTTGCCATAACTACCAAGGTCGTGGGTTGGTGCCCATGGGCGAATGTAAAATGCCTGGATGGAGATTAAGTTCTGTGAGGTTGTATACAAATTAATTATATATTATTTCTTAGCCATTATATATACATGTACATTTTAATTGATTTGTCAATCCAGCCGCCAGAAATGCTTCAGATCTCACTAGTATATTAAATGTTGCGTACATAACTAGGCATGTGGTGGAACTTAAGATTTAGTGAAATTCAGTGGATTTGTAAGTTTCAGCCTTATTACGAGTATTTAATGCTTTGTGGGAGCCCCTTTCTGGTTTTTGTGGCAATATAGATAGCCCTTCATAGGTTATCCGAACCAGAACTATTATATCAGAGTAACCAACAGATAATCAAATACATATACAATAGCCATGTTCCGACAGCAAGCTTCCAGTAGAAAATAAGAGGGACGCAGTTTGTGTGATTGCTGCCGATTTATGTAGAAGTTATATTTGGTTTTTGTATTTGCTAGTTCAGCATCTTTCATCAGTTGGTAATTTAAGGATGCTCCTATATGTAATGCGAATTTTGCAAGCTATACTTTGCATTTCCTTTATGCTTGTTGTGACACCGTGGACACGTGCACGTATCGCCAACATCCGGTTTAAAGTAAGACATGTATGCTCACAGAATGCACCCCTTTGTGAATCTTTACCGGTGTCTTTTTTGGCCCTTTCTCCTGCTTAAGCACGTCAAGAGCATCACATTTCCAAGGCATACCAAATGCATACCCTTACCGTTGATGCCCGCTTTGTATGTAAAAATCCCTATACCACACCGTTTCCTTCAAGTACTTAAGCACGAGTTTATTTATTGCAGTAAGCTTTAGCCTTTCCTTTCACGACGGGTTCTGTTTCCATTTATGATAAGCACCTCGTTTCTGTAAGCACTTTAGCTCATACAAAATGCATGTTGTTAATGTTTCTTAATAAATGAGCTATTTTGATCTTTGCAGTTGCTTTCTCGCGCATCTCATTATGGCAATATTCAGAGAGATCAAATTAGGTGTTATTCTGGGAAATGTCGTTCGCATGAACTCTTTACCGAAGGATTATGCATTGAAATTACTTGCATGCTGACCCTGTGCATGTCACCCCTAACCATGTTATTCTTGTTGTTTATTGTGTTTATTGTTGTTTATTGTTTATAGTGTGTGTGTGTGTGTGTGTGTGTGTGTGTGTGTGTGTGTGTGTGTGTGTGTGTGTGTGTGTGTGTGTGTGTGTGTGTGTGTGTGTGTGTGGCACGTGATATGCTTTCTAGGACTTAGCTCCCAAGTTGATTTTCTCGCATGAAAAGAGAAATACCAGTCGGTGCCTGCTGCCCAGATCACGACCTTTTATTGTAGTTTTCACCATTTGAGAAGTGCACGATTCTGAGCTGTTCGTATGACTTCACAACACGGTGAGCATCGCATGCCCAGTCTTGCTTTGCTGTATGTCCACAAATCTTGGAAACATTCGTTGGTGTTAAAGAAGGAGGAGTCCGTGTAACTTTATTGGCACTGACAGCAAAATCTTCTTCCGGCAGCTTAAAGCTAAATTGCTTGCTTATAGTTCTGGCCATCACCCGACCCCTGGGTTGTAGCTCAGGGGTCAGGTGTTAGCTGTGATCGATCCAGGTCGTGAGTTCACATCCTTCAATAGGCGATCCTTTATTACCCACTGCAAGTGAAAGTGATAGCAGTTACTACTCTTCTGCTGCTACATAAATGAGGCTGTGGATTCGGCTAATATTTACTTTGTCCCTCAGTTATGACCGAGGGGTAAGGTGCTTACACTTTATGACTCTCTTTGTGGGTTTGAGGTATTTCTACTTGGATTCCGACGAGTGGTACGCTGCATCAATGAAATGAAGAGACCTAAAAGAGGCAAAAGGCCGTGCATTAGGTTTCATATGTATACCTCTGTTCTTTTCAAGTCTGTTTACTCATTTCTTGAACTTGGCACGATCCAGGTTCATCTTGAAGTGTATGCAATGTTGGCCGTCATTTTTGATTATGATTAATGTCATTTTTTAGCCTATGGGACTACGAAAAGCACAATCACAATATAGAACTGTATAAATACCACACGGAATTCACATGTGGCATTGACTTTAATTTTCACGAACAAGGACAGGTATGGAGTTGAACGTTTCTGTCTTTTTGCATGTGGCGTCTTCGTATGAGCATGAAGTACCGTAGGTCTATATTTTTGTTCATTAGTCTCACCAGATATTGCTATCAATAGACTTGCTTTAGAAGCCATTTTAACTCTTAAGGTTGGTAGCAAATTGCTGACTAAGTCTACATTCAGTTTGCTATGTGTTATGTGTGTTTTGCTAGCATCTGCCCACTTGCTGGCAAAGTGCCTCTTACGTTTGGATACTTCGGTTACTCATGCCTGAAGATGGTAATTAATGCAGTAATCTTGTTCTGCCTTTTTTGTGCAGCTGGCACATGAGGTGTTGTGCCTGAGGAGATAATAATCGAGTGCCGATTCTCCCTTTGCTGTCTTAGCTTTTCGACGGGCATGTTAGTTATCACGCTGGAATAGTTACGTTGATAATTTGTTAAGCAAATGCTCATCGGTCGACGCTCTCTTAAAACCTTAACACTTAGGTGACAGACATATGATGTTTCTACTGTAGTCTCGCTCTACCGATTGAGTCGGGCCACGTAAATGTCCTTGTGTGCTATTCGTGCATTCGGGCATGTTCGTGCATGTGTTTATCTAGCTCCTTCTCTCCACGAAGTCATAACGAACTCCACGAAGTCATAACGACAAAGCAGCTGTTACACTCTCAGCTCGCTATCGGCAGCTAAAAGCCTTTCTTTCATACAACTAAATATAAATTGAATAAAATCTAATTCATTTGTGTAGCGCCCTAAGAGAACTTAATCTCTATTCAGGCACTTCACATATGCCACTGGGCTCGAGCCAGCTCGACGTGAGGAACATTGCTGATTTAAAAGAGTAGTCTAGGAAGTTAATTCCGAATAACGGCAAAGGCCAAGTTTAGCCTGTAGTGCCGGAATCAGAGTTAGGGAAGCAGGCAGCATCGCTGCGTACCGATTGCCGAAGTGAATTGTGGGTGCTGACACTGTGCATGCTTCCACTAACCATATTTGCAGGTTGACCCTGTGGATGTCACCTCATGTTATGCTTGTTGTTCATTGAGCATGCTACCACTAACCATTCGATCATGCTTGCTTTACAGCAAATTTAAAGTGCATAGAAATAAATTGAGTTCTCTGAGGGTACTATAGAAAATGCATTATTATTATTAATTCTGAAATGTATAGGGCAGAATGGTCAACGGCAGGCCGGCACCCACAGTCTTTAGGCGAAGTGAGTCACGGTACGTGTTCAAACCAAAATGAAAGACTTTTTTAAAAAGAGTTTTTGTAAGCACCGAGCAACGATTCTTGATTTCTGGTTTGAATGACATTAGTACTTCTGATTTTGCCGAGACCAGAGCTTTGACGTCAGAATCGTCAGGGCTATTTTGGCTTGATTTTTGTATGGACTGATAGCCTTCCCTTAGCATGATGCTTGCACGATTGCATGAACTACGTGCAGCTTTTTTGGGTACCGTTAGCATCCTATATTTTGTATCTCAGATATGAGTATCCTTGATCGAAGAGATTAGGGGGTAGAACAGAGCACTAGAGATTCGAGGGCAATTAAGCATTGCTAGGTCGAGACAGATAGTATGTTAAATGTTGCCAGCACCAAATCAATTAAATTATCGGTTAAGCTAGTTTTTCAGTCATTTTTGTCTTCGAGACAGGGTTCATCTCTAAATCTTAATGTATAGTCCTGTCCAATGTAGGTAGGCCCTAGGGTTTTAGCCCAGGGGTAAGGCGCTTGAACTTCACGAACCAGGTCGTGGATTCGAGCCCCGCAGTAGGCAATCCTGCAATGCACCCTGCAAGTGGTGGTGATAGCTGCTATGGCTCTTTAGTCACGCACATAACCGAGACCATTTGATCAATCGACTTTTAGTTTTACTTTACGATAAATAGTTCATTTAAAAATGTAAAGATGAGCTGATTCAGTAGCATCATTTATATAGGGCAGACGAGCTCTTAGTCGCCTTTACCTGCTGGCAGTAAAGATATGCTAGTTTAAGTGCTGGAACTCACGATCTGGGCCGTAAAGTATAGCAGGTCATCGAAGGGTTAAGACAGAGATTTGGTCTATATCTCATGCATCTCCTGTCGAATCTGGCAGACTTGATCTGACCGCTGTCGCGGTATACTTTCATGGCTTGATCTGCCGACGATTTGCTATGTCGACGGTCGGAGGAATAGTAGAAGAATAGGTGCTCTTGCTTCTTCCTTCGTAGGTGGCCGACTGCTCTTGGGATGAGAGCATATGTGTATATCCTATAAGCACCGTCGGCTGACTGACCTATCAACTCGTGGTCGGAGCACTCAACTACAGCTCGAGAAGCCGGCTAGGCACGTCGCGAGGCGTGCAGCTTTCCTTGATTGATGCAGAAGGCTTGACGGGCGAGGAAAGTCGTTCCCTGCTCAAGTTTGATTCACAGCTTCTGCAATAGGCTTTCTGATTTATGCAGCCCATCTTTGCTCGTAGTCGATCGAATGTATTTAAACGGTTCTGTGGATGATGCCGATTTTTTAATGAAAATAATAAACTAGGCTAAATTGTGTGTGGTTTCGTAAACATGCAGAGACGCCGAAGCTGTGCTTGCTTCGCGGTCGCCTTCGAGCTGCCTCTAGGAACCGAAGCTTATCTTCATCGGCAGCTGCCGGGGGGGGGGGCGGGTTCAGGGCCCGGGGCTGGTGGGGGTATGGGGAGCATGCAATCGACCGGGAAGTGGGCACTTCTACGAGAATGTGCAGTGATTAGACATGTTATGACGACCCTGCTATCGGCTGAGCATCTAGTCCAGGCGGCTGCCTGGCCTTGGTACGCATGGCAGCTTATACCATTTGCACTGCGTTTCGCCGAAGTGGTTTGTTGCGTTTTCTCGGTTGCTCGCCTTTTTTTCGTTAAGTGTGTGATGCCTCGCGGCGTTGCAGGCGGCGCCAGCTTAGCGACTCAAGCTTGTGCGAATCGCGTGCTTGCAGATCAGGGCTTCGGCCGCAGCCTCGGTGGCAGGGCCGAGCCCTGCCACCGACCTGCCCGATACCAACTTCGTGTCCCACGAACGGGAAGCCCGCAGCTTTCCGGGTGTCGTAAGCTTCCAGACTAGGACCGAAGTGTCCTCGCAGGCCGATCCGCGAGCATCGCGCGGCAGCGATCGCTCGCACGAGATTCCAGTTGCAGATTTCTTGTTGCCGCAAAGTCAGTTAAAAAGGAAGAGCAAAATCGGGACCGAAGCCGGCAGCTTCGCTGGACGATGTGGCCGCGAAGAAGAAGCATAAGCGAAAGCAGAGCTCTCAGGCGGCGCCGGCCAGGCGGCGATCGTGCTAAGCCAGCTTTCGCCGAGCCAGCTGCAGCAGTGCGGCACTCGGCCCGCTCGCACATGCGGACGTCGCACTGCGTGTGCCGCCCGCGAACTTTCGAATGAATTTCGCTACGCGACGCCGCGCGACCTCGGCTTCACCTCTGCTCGACAGCGTGACTTCCGGGCATTGACCAGGATTGGAAGGAAAAAATGCAGACTCGAGCGCCATCTGCATTTCTCCTCCGCTACACACCGCCGCCGGCCTTCGACCTTATGGACACTGCCAAGGTGAAGGTGTCGTTCTCTTGCGAGGCGCTGTCGCCGCCGTCGTGGGGCACGCTGCTGCACGGAGTCACCGCACCGTCATCTCGCTGCCTTTCCTCTAGCGCCCACTTGGGCAAGTTCGTCTCGACGGGAGTGTTGAGAAATTCCACTGCGTTAATGAGGACGTCTTCGCCTTCTCCCAGCGCACCCGAGACGGCGGACGTCTGGCGTGTGCAGTGCAGAGGCGCAGTCAGCCGACGAACCGCCGCCGTCGACGAGCTTTCAACGATGCGCCGGTAGCTGGCGACCGACTTGTACGTCTTGGGCGTCGGGCACCTGTCCTCGTGCGAGTGCGTGCTGCTCGCGTGCGATCTGCGGCTCCGCGCGCTCTCGCGCGGCAGCGGCCGAGCCAGCGGCGCCGCCGCCGCGGAGCCCAGGTGCGAGCCGACGAAAAACGCCACCGCCGCGGGCGAGGCGGCGGCGGCCTGCAGGCTGGGCTCCGAGGCCGCCGCCAGGCGGCCTCTGGCCGCGCCGAGGGGGCGCGTGCTGGCGAGCGAGCGTATGTACAGTTCGGAAGCCCTGTACGGCGTTCGCTCGCCGCCGCCGCCGCCAACGGGCAGCCTCGCGGCGGCGGCGGCTCGCTTCTCGGCCGAGACGTAACCGGCGCCGGCACGCCCCATCCCGCCGGTGCTCGTCGAACGCAGCGACGGCAGCATCGCGACGGAGCCGTTTCGCGGCTGGCACAGCGAGCTCTTGTACACCATGTCCGGAAACTGGCCGAGCCACCACGAGTTCTGGGCGTAATTTTTCCACGTGTACTTCGTCAGCTTGGTCGCGCTAGCTTGCTCTGCGAACCGCTCGCCGGCACGGCCGACGGACGGCGGCGGCGGTGGGGGTGGCGGCTGGTGTTGCTGCCTCGTCAGTTGCTGCCGCGGGCTCCTCTTCCGACGAGCGGCGGCGAAAAAGACCTCGTTCAGCGACCTTCGCGCGGGCCACGCGTCAAACTCGGTTCGCGGCGGCGGCGGCGGCAGAGCGGCATACAGGTCGACGCGCAGCAGCTGACCCTTTGACGGTGCGGCGGCGACGGCGGCGGCTCCTCGGGCGTCGCATCCCGCCTTGACGCGGGTCGCCGCCATCCTGCGCCTCCGGGAACTGCGGCGGCTGAAGCGGCCGCTTCCGGCGAATCTGCGTCGGCTGCGGCCGCAGCGAGGCGACCGAGGGGCGTTCCGCGATCGCGCGACGACGCAAGCGCCGCCGCCGCCGCTGGCGAGCGGACCTAGCGTCGGCTGGCTGGTCTCGTAGCCCGTCAGCGGAGCGTCGCGAGAGCCGGCGACCTTTGAGACCCGCCGTCGCCCTCTGTTGTCGCCGGCTGACCTCGGCCAATAGCCGGCCGCAGGTCCGCGGTACGCCTTTTCTAGTCAAACGCGGGAGCGAGCAGCTGCTTTATTGTTTCAAACGTTGTAGGTCATTCACGCGCTCAATTCGCGCCTCTGAATACAAACAGTGCGTCCGGTTGCCAAACACAGGGGCACGGGAATCGAAAGAAAGCCGGGTACGACGGGGGCACGACGAGGCGAATCCGCGTTCCCGCCAGCAAGCGACTTCGCGCCGTCGCTGTTTTTGAGTTCCGGGAGCCGCTGCGTCATTGTGCGATGCCGGCGTCCCTATGCCAGTCGTCTGCTGCCTGCGCCCGAATGCCGAGCGTCTCCTCGCCGGCTGGATGGAGTGCAGCGGTGGCGGCGCGGGATCGCCTCAGCTCGCGGGCGGCCACCGCCGCTTGCGAGCGGCGACGTCTAAAAGCAGTGGAGCGCCGCCTGCCGTCCCGCGGGTTGCAGAGTGCGGTCCGTTTCCCAGGTCAACGGCTACGGCGCAAACGTCACCACGCCCAGCGGCTGAAGCCGGATGCGGAAAGCGTGTCAATAGATACCGAGCTGGTTTGGTCCAGCGGTTACGGTGCTCGCCCCGACCGAGGTCTGGCGGAGGTCGTGGGCTCGAGCCCTGAGGCATATGTGAAGTACCTGAATAGAAATTAAGTTCTCTTGGGGCGCTATACAAAGGAATTAGTTGTTTATTAGATTATGTACCGGGGCGAAGAAACAAACTGTAGCTCGCCGGCGTGGCCCACGTAACTGAAGAGGAGGACCGAAAAAATCTCCAAGACTGATGTTAAGTTTCAGGAATTCTGTGACCGTCAGAAGTGCGAATGTCGTCGATGCAAGCTGCCAGGGAATTCAGTGAGTCGGGTGTGGAGGTTAGCTAGAAATGTGTGGCTGCTATCGGCAAAGAAATGTAAGCCAAGTTAGTGAATTGGCGTTGATACCGGTCAGAGAGAGAGAGAGAGCGAGAGAAGAGAGAGAGAGAGAGTTTAGCTATCGATCTAGATCTAAAAGGGGGAGGCGGAGGTGCCTACGACCAACCACTGAGATGCCTCGAATTTTGAGTACTCTGTGGATGACTGACAGCAGCTTACTCAGACATTTCTCACTAAGGAAGGACACGACACAGAGTAGCCCTGTGCTATAGCACCCAGGAGGATGTCGTAGAACTACGCAAGAAAGATGGGTGCGTCGCACCGTCGTCGAGACTCTCGATCCAGCGAACTCAGAAACTACAGAAGAGACCACAGCCCTGCCGGCTTTGTGCGGTACTGCTGGCCAACGACTTCGCTCAAATCCTCCCGGTCCAAAAGATCAGCAGCTCCAGACGGGCGGCTTAAGACTAAAGGAGATCACCAATAGGGCTCTATTCTGCTTTGTGAGTATTTTCCTGTGCACGTGCGGCAGCCTAGTTTAATGCACACCTTCGAGTTCCCTGCAGACCTTCGAAACCGCCCGAAGTCAAGCCTTTTCCCGGGTTGCATATGATTCCCATGGGCTCGACTTTGACGGACTTTGGAAAGGCGCGACCACGAAAAGCAATTATTAGTAGACTTAAGCTATTTATTTATTTTATTTGTATAGTGCCCTAAAAAACTGAATCTCTATCCAGGCGCTTCACATATGACACAATGCTCGAGCCTTACTACCTCGGTCGTCGAGGTCAGCGCCTTGACCTCGGTCGTTAAAGGCGAGCACAATAACCCCCCGAGTTAAACCAGGGCGGCAAACTAATCGGCTTCTTCATTTCGAGTACTGTCTGCCTCACCGTGGGTCGTGAATGAGGCCGTGGATATCACTTGCTTTCCTAAACCTGATGAATCCTGCTGACTTAGAACTTTATTTCCTCCTCTTCTTGTGAACTTGTTCTCTGAATTGATTTTTTTCGCTATTGGTAGATGACCTTGGCTTTCTCGTAGATAATGTCTATACAGGTCAAATATCCTTTTAGCTGTCTGTCGTTGATCCAAACCAGCAGTAGCGTCGCCATTTCTTCGTAGATTGAATTCCTCTGCTTTTGTAAATGGATCTTTGGGATTCCTGTGGCAACCTTGGCTTGCAAGATCATCCTTGGTTAAAATTGTCCCGACGGTTGACTTATTGACTCCTTACTCAGCTGCAAGTTATATAACTTTAGCCTGGCTTATTTCTTGTGGATTATTTCTTGCTTGAAATCAACAGAGAAAATTTTCAGAGTCACGGGAGCCCTCTAAGGACCTTCTTAAGGGCAGCGCTAATAAACTCAGCTCAAAATTTTAAACTGCAATATACAAATAAGAAGAAGAATTAATAAAAAAGGAAGATTTACAGTGTGTACACTGAAAACATAGCTGCAAACACATAAAGCCTGGTTATAGGAGCCAAAAAAAACAAAACAAAATTTAAAACAAAAACACCAAAAGAGACATGAATACAAAAGACTTTTTTCCAACTCTTTTGCTCCTAACTTAACAAGTGGAGGCCATGTGTACGCTCCCGTAGCATTTTTTTGAGCGTAAACAAACGCTCGCAAACGAACGCTGTTTTGCTCGGTCGGAAGAAGGGGCAAACCTTGGTGACGTCGCTGGCCAGTGGCTCTACCATAGAGAACAATATTGCCAAGGAATCGTGGCGGGTATTCCGTCTCCCAGATTGTCTCCACTCATGGAGCCGGATCGGAGATTATTTTTCTCTTATTGCACAGATTTTACTCAACCCACACCCGACCCTTGTGGTGTAATGACACTTCGCTAGCACCTTTGAGGCTCAAGTAAGCTCAGTAAATTCGTATAAATTCTTTGGCCTTCCCGTGCTTCTTTTGCAAACCTAAGACAGCCGATCCATTCAAAGGCTTTATGTAGCCCCAATGCTCGTGTAGCTCCTACAAACCTATTGGATTTGGTTTGTAATTCGGAACAGAGTTTTGCAACCCGAGTCCTCTTTTGCAGATCAGCCTGATCGTAAACTGGATTCACGAGGCGTTCGTAACCCGGGACCGCAGTGTACACTAATATATTTAACAAAGTGGTACTGTAGATTTAACTCAGCGTAGTTCACTATGCTAAAATCTGGTTAAAGCGCTCGTTTTCTTCTCCTCACAGCCTCGCGATTCTCAGTACGCACCAATCTCTCCGTGTTCTCTCAAGCATGATTTCTACCGGCTTCACTGCGGCTTGATATGCCACAGCGTCGTAATACAACGGCACAAGTAACTTAAGGCCACGTTATTTTCCACCTCGCTTGTCACCCTCGGATGCATTGCAACCTATCGTAGCTTGGTTCTTCCACTGCTATCACAGGACTCGTAATCCAAGTGGCACTTACAGAGTGCAATCAATATATCGTTGTGCTTCTGGTATGGCAGTGGACGTACAGATTTACACCCGCTTAGTCTTTGTGAGGTTAAGGACAAAATACAGACATCTGTATGTGCGTCAATATTGACATAGTCGGTGTTGCCATAAGCATGGCAAATCATTGCAATATCTAAATTCCGGTATGTTTAAAAAGAGCCCAGCATTACCAGCAGGCAAGTTAAAGTACAGAAAACTTCTGGGTGGTGTAATACAGCCCGGTCGCCCATAACTTGACAGATTGATTGTATAAGAAACTTTTCTTCTTGATTTTGACTCACGGACGCTGCACACGCAAGCCACCACCAGAGATCGCCGGCGAAACAACGGGTCCACACCAAGTGCAGTAAGTGTAACTGAAAATGGCAATAGGGGCGGGGAGCCGGCTGACCAATGAAAGAGTTCATGCATATTTAGCGTGGCCTTTTAAATTTCGCATCCGTTATGTCTATTACTGGGTAAATTGTAGCAACAAGTCCATTCTAAACATCTCCCTAAGGCTGAAAGGCCGCTAGCCCACAATACAGGCAAAAGAAAGCACGTTTTTGCGATCACATCGGCGGTCAATAGATATGAGCCGAGGTCCTGTCAGGTTCTCGGCATGCTGGAGGAATGATGTTCTGCAACCTCTGCGATCGTTCTGTTGGCCGTCCCGGCGACAATTTATGCCACGCGACTAAGTGACTTCTTCATTCAAAGAAGAAAAAATCCTATTCATTTGCATAGCGCCTTAAGATAGCTCTATCTATATCCAGGCGCTTTACAGAGACTGCCGGGCTCCTTGCCAGCGACCTTGGTCGTAAAAGAAGAACACCTTACGGCTGGGCTAAAAAGAGCGGCAAGAACCCGAATGCTTCAAAGAAGCACTGCCAAAAAGAAAGTGCTGAAGGAAAAAGTAACGAAACTAATATCTCTATTTAGCCCAGCTTTAGATAATACTTGTCCAGTTTTGCACTCGTATTACACACCTATTTAGGACAGCATTTAGTGGGTCCCTGTTATTCGTCCTTCATGTGCTTATGCGTGCTGACACTGTGCATGCTGCCACTAACCACATTTGCATGCTGACCCTATGCATGTCACCCCTAACCATGTTATTCATGTTGTTTGTTTATCAAGCATGATGTTACTCACCATTAACTTGCAGCAAATGTAAAGCGCCTAGAAAGAGATTGAATTGTCTGATGGCGCTTTATAAAGTGCATTATTATTATTATTATTATTATTATTGCCTAGCAGGCTTAGTTCAGAGACCGAGCCTCGTACTTTGAGCTACGCGAAAGTACGCTCACGAGATAACTCACAAATCCAAGCTGACCATGACGTCACTCGTCGGACATGTAAATCTCGTACTGTGCAGTCAAAAATAATAGATTTCTGCTGCCAAATTGTCGGCATTTTTTTATCGTGGCCAGTTTTTCTGGATCTGGTGAGATGGATCGTTCAAGAACATATACCTTTCGAGAAAGCTACCGAATAGGACGGCTTCCTGAGAAAACTCACAAACTAGGGAGGGTGCCGTGCCAACATCATCGCATCTAAGGACTGACTAACTGTCATTACTACTGCACTCTTAGGTGGACAGCGTCAAACGCTATGTCCATTGAAAGCGAATTTACACAGCATCGGGAGAAACAACAGTACTCATGTGCATGTACCTGCTTACACTATGCAGGCTGTTTGTGAATGTTATTACCAATCATTTGTTAATGCTTTCCGTATAACATCTGTAAAGTGCCTAGAGAGAAAGAGATTAAGTTCTCTGAGGGCGTTATGCAAATTTCTTATAATTATTAACGTTAGCGAGAGAGGAAGGGGGAGCTGCTTCAGATATTTTAGCTGGTGCGTTAGATGGTATACCAAAAAAAGCTCTTATCAGTGAAGTTTCTGGAATGTCGGAACTATAAAACTGTTTGCCAAGCATCGATAGAAGTTTTCCCCGTGTTTGGCGCTGATTTTCATGTCTAGCAACCGTTTGTGACTGACGGAGCAAGCAAGCTATTTACAGCAAACTTTGATGGTGCTTTGAAAGGTTCAACACCTCGTCTCATTCGAGTAAATTGCTTGGCACACTGATTGGAGCTCGTAGCGGATATCTTCCACTCGCCATTACGGAATTTGAACCGGCTCGTGTGCATTATAAAGAGCATCTTTAACCTTGCCGCCTCCCCAATGCCGAAGGTAACTCTGGAGCTCCATGAGAGGTAAAGGCGCACCTGAAGGCATGAAGCTGTACCTGTCTTCCCTGTTCTAAAACGCCGCTTCTAACGCTGTTCCAGCTGCTTTTGCTCCTGTCTGTGGGGTACTTAGCTTAGAGAGGCTACCTCAAGGCTCGTACGAGGTTTCGTCCTCTAGGGAAAGTGTGCGATTAAAGCTGTGTTAGCGAAACTTTTGAAGGTTGTTCTGAGAGACCTTGTATGTCTCTTAAATGTTCATGATATTTTGTATTAAAACACACACAGGACTATGGTGGTGCTTTGCTGAAGATGAAGTCATCAACAAGTCAATTGGCGCCTCAAATGATTAGCCTGCTTCATAACCCACAGTTTGCCTTTGATGCAATATTTGATACTTTGATAGAAGGACGTAATCAGAAAGCACTAGGCTGGCTGCCAAATATACCAACTCTTAAGAGTATTACGCACGCGTGTCCTTCTTGTCCGCAACGAGTGTGCAGTGAGTGGTAAGAAAGAAAAACCAGCACAGCTGCTCCACTCGGCAGAACTGCGTTTTAGGGCTGTGCAAATAGTTGGCCCAAGGCAAGCTAAAGCATACATCGTTAGACGTCAGCCACGCCCACGACGGTGAAAGAGCTCCCGGCTTTCCAGATGGTCGCCGGATGTTTGCTGATGCTCTACAGTAAAGTTATTTTGAGCGACTGTGTTCTATAGACCCGTACAGCGACTTTATGATGTAACATAAGAAAGAATAAATAAGCTGATATTTATCCGGCATATTCTTAGTGGTGTTGGTACTTGACGCATATGCGATTTTTGTCTGTACTGAGATGACTCACTGGTTGATATTTTTTATACTGAATTAAATTTCTCCTTGGCATTATGGCAGATATTGCAGGTTTACCTCAATTTTATTATTAATAACTGAATTTCACTGTGAAAAATTACCCATGACGATTGTTCACTGATTATTGAATTGTTAGCAAAGATTAAGGCCTTTTGGTGAAGATTTCGGCTTGTCTGAGCAGACTTTGCACATACATTAACTTTTTTGCACATATTTCCGTCCTTATTGTGCAAATTATATTGAGATTAAGGCTATTTCGCAGAATATATAGCCTTTCTAATTTTTATTAAAAGCAATAATCATCAATGTGTGATTAACTAATGCTGACGAGGCAACAGTGCCTCTCAGTATCCACAGCAATCTAAACTCCATGGAGAGAGACCGTAACTTCAAAGTATCTTTATGCACCTGAAGTCTAAAGCTTTCTACCGGCTAATAATATGATATCCCTAACTTCGTGAAATCTCAAGCGAAACTAAAAACTCACCTAGTCCCCACAGCAATCCGGTATGCACGCAGGCATGACGATGACTGGATTCTGCATGTTCTTATCACTTCATTGCACATGCTTCCTTTTAACCGATCTGAAGTTCGTAGAAAGAGGTATAGTTTTATTGTGTGCGTTTATGCAAATATATATTTTTCCAATCATCGAAAGGCATTGCATAATGTGACCTGCTATGTGGTGTAACTCTAAAGCGAAGAAGTGCGAAGTGTCAGCCAAGGAGACTGACGGTCAGGTCACGAAAGAAAAAACTATGGATGCATTTCCGGCAGTTTACGCAGCAGCTTGTTGCTCGTATATTTCCGCGAAGGCTGCTTGTTTCCAAGCTAAGTGATCCAAGCTGCCATTTACTCTTCTGAGCCTCTTCTAAAGCGCTTTATTTTATTTTTCTTCCGCATCAACTTTCTAGAGGAGCCACCTCGAGTGTCTACGCCTCGCCCCGAAGGCCTCCGCAGAAGCGACTAGCTTAGAAGAAGATGCAAAGTGCTTGCTTGCGGAAGTTGCTAGACCGGCGACACTCGATCTGTGGGTCGCGACCCTCTTTGGGAGTCGAACGACCCTTTCACTGAGGTCACCTAAGACCATGTTATTGATCGGGTTACGTTAATTGACCGGATTAATTTTGCGGTTAGGGTTCGCCGCAACGTGAGGAACTGTATTAAAGGGTCGCGGCATTAGGAAGGTTGAGAAGCACTTCCGCTAGGCGGCGGAAGCTCTTCCTCTCTGCGCGTCCTAGAGACGGCGGAGCTCCCACTCTCCCACCAAGCGTGGTGCGACGACGTCCTCTCCGCCGCAGCAGCAGAGGGTAGCGCATAGTTTCTGGCCGTGCTGCGCTGCTACTTCATGCCTCTATTAATTCGTCGAATTTACTCCGAATTTAGCTGTGCTTCTCACCCTTTCTCCATCGTATGAGATGAAGTCTGAAGGTTACGTATTCGCACAGCAAAAGCCACGTACGATTTATAAAAGTGCAATAGGAAGCTCTCTGACGTAATGTATACCTAGTCTTATAAATATATAATTTCTATAGTGCCCTATCAGAACTTAATCTCCATTCAGGCGCTTCACATATGCCACGGAGTTCGAGCCCATGACCTCGGTCATCAAATGCATTCCCCTTATATATATATGTATGTATCTCCGTCTGTAACTCCACAAAGTCATAAAGACCATGTGGGTGTTACGCAGGAGAGTTTTGTATAGCGCACTCACAGCCTAAGCGGCTTTCGGTACGCATTCGGTAGCCAACAGACTTCGTCTCACGCAACAAAGAAAAAGTGGGAAGCATAGTAGAGTCAGGAGAGTGGTTGAGGTAGTGAGTAGCATAGAAGTAGCAGCTCAGGACCGCTGAAAAGGATGCGCCATAGCCGGCAGTAGGAGAGTAGTTGTCGTTGCGTTAGAATTCTGGAAGAAAGCTCCGCAGTCTAGGACCTGCAGAGCTAAAGCTTCTGTCGCCAACGGTCTTTAAGCGGATGAATGAGACAGCTAATTTATTGTCCACACAGGACCTGAGGGCGTGAACAGGCTGAAACTGATGCAGCAGTTCAGCTAGGTACGAAGGAGCCAAGCCGTGGCGGGCCTTGTGGGTCAGCGTAAGAACTTTGCTGTGTATCCTTTGCTCAACCGGCAACCATCCTAGCTCTTTCAGCAGAGGTGACACGTGCTCAAAACGCTGGGACTTGAAGACCAGCCTTGCAGCCATATTCATAGTCCGCTGCAGTGACATAATAGCTTTCTTCGGCAGCCCAGCCAAAAGGGAATTACAATAATCAAGCCAAGACAGAACTGTAACCGCGCAGAAGCTCGTCCCCCGGCTCTCTACCGGTGGACTGTGTGATGCAGTGCTGCGATGCGGTTAAAACACAGGCGGCCACAAATGGGTGCCGAAAGCAGCAGTTTATTGTGGGCCTGTTCATAGCGGTTACGCGCCGGCGCAAGCGCTTTACGCGGCGCGCACCGAACCAACGGAGTTAACTGCAAGCGAACTCCCAAAGCCCGATTATAACCAACTACCATGTGCGTTTACGCGGCGCGTATCGGCCGACGGAGTTAACTGCGCGAACTCCCGAAGTCCGAGCATAACTAACTACCCTATGCGCACGTCGCTAGCGATTATCCCAACCCCGAATGAGGGCCGCTACAGCACCCCAAGATACGAGCAGCTAACTGAGTAGCCGGCAGAACAAAACTGCGCAGTTCAAGTTGCACTTAGCTGTCCGCCGCCGTAGGTTCGTCTCTCGTGCTCTCGAAGCGTAGTCTCGCATCGACTACCGAAGCTGCAGCCCTGAGCTCTGTCAATCCTGCGATTTATACTCTCTCTCTCTCTCTCTCTCTCTCTCTCTCTCTCTCTCTCTCTCTCTCTCTCTCTCTCTCTCTCTCTCTCTCTCTCTCTCTCTCTCTCTCTCTCTCTCTCCGTCCTAAGCCTAATTCTTCTTGGCTAGCCATTGGCTAGCCCCTGGCTAGCCCTTGGTCATTCCTCGGCCAGTCCTTGGTTAGTCCTTAGCCAGTCCTTGACCAATCCTTAGCCAATCCTTGGCCAATCCTAGGCTAGTCCGCCTGCTACGGTTGCTCTAGGTGCCCTAGTCAGACCCACTAAGGCAAGGGCTGATATCGCGGTTAGCCTGAGAGCTGCTCCGTTGCAGAACTAAAGAGCTAGTTAAATGTTTTAAAAGCCACTGTGGGAGACACCTCCTAATCTTGGATAGGGATCGGATGTGATGGCTAGCTGTAGAAGCAGACTTCTGAATGAAGCTTTTGAAATTGAGGCAGCTGTCGAAAACGACACCTAAATTTCGAGCACGTGGTGATGGTCGCACAACAGCATCACCTATTTGAAGAGCAAAGCATTTTAATCCAGCCATATGCTTAGGGTGTCCTATGAGCAGCAGTTCGGTTTTATCATCATTTAATTTCAGTAAGTTTTCCGACATCCAGGATCGACCTTGGTCGGATCGAGCACTTTAACCACTGGGCCAAGCCAGCGCGGCTTTGTTGAGTAACAGACGGATATAACAATTTATATTTCCTTAAAAGCAGATTCTAAGCAAATTGAATTTGCATTCCCTCCATGTGCCGCAGTCACGGTTCTTCAGCGTAACCTCAGTTTCTTGTTCGCCTCATCAGCATCGTCGCTGCAATCAAGCGGCCACATAACAAATATTTGGCTAAACGCTCAAAATCAGACGACGCGGATGCGCCTCTGCGCCAGTTACGCTTCTAGAGCGCTTACAAAATGCTTCTAAAGAAGCTAATAGTTATCCAACGACCTCTCAAAAAGCGAACAGGTGCCGCAGGCCGTCTTTCCATTCGAATGCCAGCAATTTACTTGGAGCAGCAGCTAGGTTAGTTTGCGTCTGGCGTCTTATAGGCACTTGTTAACGATTATAAACATTCACGATTGTAATTTTTATGAGCTTCGTGGGATCGCGCTCGGCTACTGTGAAATTGTGAGCTGGTCAAGATTCTTGGATAGCTACTGAGGCCTGTAGCTTTTAAATGTGGACGCAAGATACGCGTCCTCCGGGGCTCCGGGGCTGAGAGGAGATGCGCTTTTCACATTGCACAACTCGGGTAACGGGAAGGATTATCATTATATTTTATTATTATTATATTGTACCTGCGTCTATGGCCGCCAGCTTTAGATAGCCCTCAATAAACCTAAAAGAAAGTTCATGCTGCTAGAGAGAGAGAGTGGAGAATGGAATTTCGTCATTGGGCCTCTTGATTTTAAATTACTTCAATTTCTCTATGGTATTCATAGGGAAACCGAGATCAGTTTTCCATTTCAATGACACTGCACACTGAAAAGAAAATAATGAAGCTGTCGGCTTTGACGGTGGTGGCGCCCAAAAATAGTTCTTACATTCTGTGTTAAACCTGGATCAAGAATCTGCCTATACTACTTACTGCGAGGAGGCTCCTCACGCGATCGCTTCAACTTTGCAGAGCCCTTTGAGGTGCCTGACGAGTAAGCAAAGATAATTCGTCGGCCACAGATAGCAGCCATTTGCAGTGTATCCGACTACAAAATACAAACCGAAAGAGCTTTCAAAACAATCAAGCTAAGCCAAGCAGAAAACCTTAATGCCACACCTGCCCTATGATCGCAAGTAAACAATTTAGTAAATCATTGGCAATACAATTGTGTGCATTATAGTTTATAATAACAGAAATAATAACGCTTACTCTTTCGTATGCGCACTGCGAGAACCAAACCTGTATCTAGGCACTTTAAATCTGTCTGCAAGAAAAAAGAACAAAGAGTTAATGACGAGCGAGGTATGTAAGCATGCAATTGCACAAAAGTGTCTTTCTTAGACTTGCTCGCAAAAACGTACAAAAAGAAACTAATGGCCTCTAGTCTAGCTAGCAGGACCTCTGGTTACTAAAGTGCAATGAATCATGCCAGGTGAGCATGCAAATTACACAGGAACAAAAAATACAAGTTCACTGGGGCAAAGGCAAAGCTGATCGGAACAGATGCGTCTTTAGCTTTGACTTAAATAATGCCAAGTCAATGCAGGTGCGGTCAATACAGAAGCCGGAAGTGAGTTTCAGACTTGTGGTGCTTAGGAGCTGATGGCCCGATTACCACAAGATGTCAATATAGGGGGAGGAACGGCGAGACGGCTGGAAGCCGAGGAGCGAGTGGTGCGAGAGCACGTGGCTGGAGGAGCGACGAGGTCGGATAAGTAGGCTCGTGCAAGCGAGTGCAAGCGGCCTGTAGGCCAGAGATAGAGGATCTTGAGTGTGAACTGCTTTTTTTCCCTGTCATACTCTTGTATAAAAAAAAGACTCTAATTTTGGCAACTATTTGTCATACTCGTGTCTAAGAAGAAGAATTTTGTCAGTGTTGCACAACTGCAAGTATGCCGGCTGGACAGTTAAGGCGATGTGCCCATGCAATGGCAAGTCTTTTTGGAACTACGCCGCCAGACTGTGGGCAGACGTCACTCGAGCGACATTTGATAAACCAATCTTGAGGGTGAGGTCTTCCGATTTGAGGGAGACACTAGGCTGGTCCACGACAGGATGGAGGATGGGGTGAGAGCAAAAGGTTGAGAGAAGAGAGGTGAAGGGTCAGGCGAAACCAGAAGGGAGGGGTAGATTTTAGCATCTTAAGCTTCGTGCATTATGACTTGACAAAATAGTTTTCTGATGAATTCTAAAACGGCAGTTAAAGAAAGATGGAACCTGATTTGCCTAGTTTATGAACAAGTCGCACCATTGCACAACACCCCTGTCTGTTGATACGCGCGACATAGTTAATGAATAATGATCTCGTATAGCACCACAGTAGTTTGTCGCGAATATTGTTCACATCTCTTTACCTATTCCGCAATAGAAGTAAGTTAATATATTTGGTAATAAAATACGCAGTTTCAGCACGCATAGCGCGAGAAAGACAATTATCTTGGTCCCAGTGAAGGCTGTAAGATACAGGAGAGTTTTCAGCTTTCTGCTAAATGACGTCAATTCATGTCTGTGGGTGTCACGACGTCAGTCGGGAGTGAGTTTAGGCTTTAGTGAGTAGGCTTTAGGAGTATACGGACTGAAGGCACTGTCTCTAAAAGATTTTAGGTTGATTATAAGCACACCTAAGAGACTTAAGTCTACTAATAATTGCTTTTCGTTTTCCCTTCATATGTCATAATATACTATACAAATGAATTATTTCATTGTTATTATAATTGCAGGTAAGTTTAAGAAATCTGCCAATATAGAAAGGTACCGTTTACGAAAAGTCTTCAATGGTTACGAAACTGAGCTTTTCTGGTAAAGGATGCCCAGCACAAATTTTTGGTGATCTAAATCCCCGAGGAGTAGAAGACTTTGCCCAGACAAAAGCCGCCATTAAGGCTGACTGGCTGAAACTCATCATCGCATCCAATTCCAGTGGAGACGTAAAAATCAAACCCCTGCTCGTTTAGCACTAAAATAATCTCAGAGCTTTCAAGACGAGCAATTTCGTCAATACAGAGCTGTCTGTCGCATAAAAGTCCAATCAGAAACCTTGGTGACTCAGCCAGTCTTTGATGAGTGGATGACGAAACCTTTGCACCAAGTATCAAACAGTGTCTGGTGCAGAAAGGCCCGCCCCTCGAAGCTCTGCTACTGCTGGACATTGCAGGTGACCACCCCATCGGACCTGAAGGAGGACTTCGCGACTTCATCAAGGTGCAGTACCTGTCTCCCAACACAACTTCCACCCTTCGGCCTATGAATCAGCAGGTGGTCGCCAACTTCAAGAAATTTAAAACCAGAGCACTCTTCAGAGAGGTCTCTAAAGTCTGCAAATATCGTAAGGCACGAAGTTCCCACACTTTGAAAGGGAAGTCTCGAGATCGTGTCTATGCTATTAGGCTCTTCCAGATGACCTGAGGATAAATCAATAAAAGAACCGTCGTCGCTGCAGTCTGGAAGAAGCTGCCTTTTGCCTGCACTCAGGGAGAACCAAAATGAGGACAACGAAGTGATGGAGGACATTGTTTCCGAAGCGATCGGCCTGGATCGAATAATAATGCCAATAATAATAAGAATAACAACAATACATTTTTACAGCGCCCTGACAAAAACTTAATTTATATCTGGGAAATATACGCATCCTGGAATAGAAGCATGATCATATGTGTTCATATGCGCAACTTCAGCAAGCATAACATTATTTAAGATGACTTGCACAGTGTCAACATGTACAAAATGGTTAGTGGTAGTATGCATATTGCCAGCACACAAAGCACACAAAGGTCGAATAGCAAGGATCCACTAAATTCCGCAACAAACAGGTGCGTTTAAGGTTATTTTAAATGTCGTCAACTCAGGGGATGTCGTGGCTTCAGTAGGAAATGAGATTAAGGCTTTTGGAGCATACGAACCAAAGGCATAGTCTCCAAAGGGTTTAAGGTTCGTAAGAGGTATAGCTTAACGATCTTAGGCAGAAAAACGTGTCTTACACCTCATTGTCTAGTGTGAGAGTAGTTCCGATAGGTAGGCTGGTTCAAGAGAATGAAGCGACCTAAAAGTTCGTGACAGAACCTTGAAGTTGATGCTCTACTTGGTTGATAGCCAGAGCAGGTCTGCAAGAAGTAGTGTGATATGGCAACTCCAACGCTCACATCAGGCAAGCACAGCTGCAGAATTGTGCACCAGCTGTAAGCGCCTGATTGCACAGGTCGGTAGACCGGTAAGCAGTGAGTTACAGGAGTCGAGACGGGATGTCACAAATGTATGGACCAATGTAGATATAGGATCCCTGTATAAAAAAGCCCGAATTTTAGCAATGTTGCGTATCTGAAAGTAGGCTTTAGAGTTGATGTGGTCATCTAGGGAAAGGTCACTTTACAACCGGACGCCTACATTTCGTGCAAATGCAGATATTCTGGAAGAGCCGATGCTGAGCGTTAGAGCTTTCCAATTTCCGAGTCACACTGGGTTAGCCTATAAATAGTAATCTGGTTTTTGTGATTAAATTTGATTAAGTTTGCTGCCATCAGTCTGCAAATGTCAGCAGTACACGCAGCAAAGAAGTTGAGAAGAACTCAACGTACAGGAGGGCTGGAAGGGATCGAAGCAAAGGTACAACGGAGGGACTTCTGGGTAGAAGATAAAGCCTAGATTATGCTTGGCGATCACATCGGCAAGATAGAGAGAGAGATAGAGAGAGAAAGAGAGAGAGAGAGAGAGAGAGAGAGAGAGAGAAAGAGAAAGAGAAGAGAGAGAGAGAGAGAGAGAGAGAGAGAGAGAGAAAGATAGAAAGAGAGAGAGAGAGAGAGAGTGGGAGAGAGAGAATACACACTGTCAAGATAAGCGAACCAAGCATAGCGCCCTGAGGTACCCAGTACTTTAGAGACTCCTCGGACGACCATTGTCCGTTCACATCCACACTCTGGATTCTCCTACTGAGATAGGATCGGAACCGTCGCAATTCATGCCAGTGAGGCCCAGGCGAGATGAAAGGGGCTTGAGAAGGATTTGGGGATAAATTTTGTTAATCGCTGCCAAAAGGTCAAGCAAAACAAGTAAACAGACTTTACCTCAGTTAAATTCTGCACTCCCGAAAAGTTATACACCGGCAGCAATGCTAACTGTTAAGCAATTAGCTCTAAAACCAGACTTTAACTTACTTGCCAGGGTCAAAGTTTCAATATAAGATCAAGTGGTCGGCCACAACTCGTTCCAGTGTCTTTGATAGTAACGGTAAAAGGGAAACTGGTTGGACGCTGCTCAGGTTCTCTTGGTCTAGTGCTGATTTCCCAATAATTTACCTAATAACAGCCTTATTTGATAGATGAAGGACCATGGTCTGAAGCTAAGGACATATTATTACATTAGTTTTGCACAGCAGTAACAGATCCATGCATTGTAGAAGTAGGACAGTAGGAATAGGGTCTAAAGGACTATCAGTCTCCTTTGACTACAAGATTGATTTTAGAATAAGGTCACTCGTGGCCTCCTTAAATTTATACATTGAGGTGCTGCACGGAATTGAGGGAGAGGATTGTGGTTGTTACTGAAGGGCACGAGTCCAGAGTGAGTGCTACCACCTTAGGGATGGACTCTCTGACCTTATCCATCTTTCTGACACGGAAGCAAGAGAAGCGATCAGCTAGATCACCGCAAGGATCTCTAGGTAAGGAGCTAACCTAAAAGCGGTTTAAGGAGATGGTTGATGGTAGACATAAGAGTTTTTGGACTGATCATCTGTGACTCAACAATATTTTTATAGAGACTTGACTAGGCCTTTGCTAGGATAGATTTGTAAGATCAATTTCAAAGGTCTCTAGGTTAACTCGATTCACATGATTTTTTGATGCAAAGGAGGGCACACGCTGTAGACTACATGAGATTCCTATGTGGTCAGATGAGCAGAATTTGTTAACAACATGGGATTCTAGTATACGCGTGTGCGAGAATATTTGATTGAGTGTGTGACCCTTGCTGTATGCGTGGTAATGCATATGAGCCACTAGAGAAAATGAGTCAGTCAGATCGTTTGACTCGTTACATACTGCCTAAGGTAAGTAATCAAAATGACATCACCCATAACGAGGAAAGTTCAATTTTGCACACGGCATCGAATAGAGATCAGAAAAATCTGTGATAACAGAGGAATTGGTGCCTAAGAGCAAAGGACTATTGCAAAAATTGCCAGCTTCTTTTCTGAGAGGTTCAGAAGAAGAGATTTGAAAGACCGCTTTCAGGAAGCTGCAAACGGTTTGAAATTGTGGGAGAAACGCGTGACAATGGTGACTTCACCGCCAATTTGATTAGTCCAAGGGTAAGAAAGAAAGAGAAACCAGCCGGGGTGGTGTCGGTTGGTTATGATCGGGAAGTTAGTCGATTTCAGCTAAGCCTATGTCAAAGCAAACAGATTCAGATTGTCTTAAATAATAATTTCACGTACTATTAGATAGGGGTTTGTTGCACATTGAGCGAGAATTTCACAGACCAGTGATACAATGGGCAGCCATAGTTATAGCATGCCTGATGGCCACTAAGCTAGAGTGATTCACAGCATCGCTTGAGGGAGATCACGGTGGTAGGCACGTGAGCCGGGATGGCATACTAGATAAGGCAGTTGCTTTTACGACGTCGGGACCGAGGTTGTGGGTTCGATTCCTGCGGTGGGCGATTCTTTATCGCTGCTGCAAGCGGTGGTGATAGCCGTAAAGTCTCTTCTGTCCCTACACAAAATAGGCTGTTTAATCAGTTATGATTTATTTATTTTTATTTGAGACAGTGCTCTGAATGCTAAAACTAGTGGGACTACAGGCCGCGGTGGTGGCCAAGCGTAATCCTTCTTTTTCGATACGCTCAATTCACGGACCCTAGCAACGGCACTAAGCAAAGCATTCGAAAAACGACAGTGAAATGATGACAGGAACTTACGCTCAACGGTCAAGTATAGAGGCTACTAACAGTCGGCGAAGCTGTAGTCCGAGCCCGCTTGTAGGCTAGGCCGCAGCACATGACTTAGAGATGGGGGAGAATGATTTGGAAGAGGTTGTGGAAGGATAAACAAAATGAGTTCATCGCTGAAGAAGAAGAAGAAGAAGTGCGAGCCTTCCAGGAGCAGGAACGCGAGGAGACAAAAGTCGCCCAGACAAAAGCTTCGTCTGCGGACAAGGAGGAGGAGGAGGAGGAGCAGCAGCAGCAGCAGCAGCAGCAGCAGCAGCAGCAGCAAGCGACCAAGCAACCAATCTCTACGGCGGCAGTCGTCAAGCATCCGGCAAAGAGGTGGGAATTGGTCGAGGCCACAGTCAATGCACATCACCTTCAACCAAGCTGACGTCTACAGAGCTGCAGATATCTACACTGAAAACGCCACGCACGCACTGCACCTCAGAGAGCGCCTCCTGAATAAGAGGGAGACGAAGAGCGTTTTGGAGCAGCAGCAGCAGCAGCAGCAGCAGCAGCAGCAAGCGACCAAGCAACCAATCTCTACGGCGGCAGTCGTCAAGCATCCGGCAAAGAGGTGGGAATTGGTCGAGGCCACAGTCAATGCACATCACCTTCAACCAAGCTGACGTCTACAGAGCTGCAGATATCTACACTGAAAACGCCACGCACGCACTGCACCTCAGAGAGCGCCTCCTGAATAAGAGGGAGACGAAGAGCGTTTTGGAGCAGCAGCAGCAGCAGCAGCAGCAGCAGCAGCTTCTTCTTCGAGCCTGCAGCTGCCAAAAAGAGCGGAGGCTCGACGGCAGCCGAGTCTCCGCATCCACGTTCAGAAGAAAGGACTCCTTAAAGACTAGGACTCCGACAGCTAAAGGGAACAGAAGAAGAAAAGAAAACTTATAAAAAGCTGCGAACAAACCGTACAAGCTATGCAAAGTATTCTCGGAATCTTTCTAAACACTTGGTTGTTCCTGTTTTAATAATGCAGAAGCAATGTTTTTAGCCCGCCTTGAGAAGAACGAATGAGAATTTATGCCGTAGTAACCTATACGAAAAATGGCGACCCGGATTGCGAACGACCTAGATCAGGAAGCCTGTCCGGAAACGGTTAGGTTCGTAACCCGGGACACCTTAGCGACTTCGCAGCTCACCCAGTTGTGATTCCTCCGAAGAAACCACTGAAGCAGAATAAAGTTCCGTGGAGGACTGCCATAAGGTACAAATCGTACAATCGTGAGCTATTCTGGTTCATGCTTGTTTATGCACTTTGCGAGCATTAACTGAATTTTTAGTGGATTGCTTGCGACACAGTTCATGTCAAGACCAGACGAGATGTATCTTGTATACGTTCATGCGTCGTTCACAGGTCCCTGTGAAATTGGCACAGAATGTTAGCCAGTTTGGTACAATCCGGGTGCTCATCTTTAAGGACAAGGAGGCCAGGCAGCGGTTTCAGATTATTCATGCAGCGTTCAAGGTCACGTGGAGAGGGCTCAAGACCTTCTCTTGACGACAGCAAAATACGTTCAGGTTAGCCATGATTTATGTATAATTCCGTGCGTCACAGACCGCAATGCATGCTTGTGTTTGCTTTGTGGGCTCTTTTTGTGTGGGGTATACCGGGCCCCAGCTGGATATTACAAAGTGAACGATGCATGCCTCGTTACCCGGACATTTTGAACAAGCTTCCCTGCATTGTACAGTAGCCGTGAATGGCAACTAGAATGCATATACACATAGCAAGTTAGCATACCTCTATATGCTGGAGTGCGATACACTGAAAACAGGTCAGTGTATAATCAGTAACTGCCTTTGACATGCTCATGAGCGCATGCGCTGGGCTAATGCTGCTGCGTCGTCTGCTCCTGGATCAGATTATTTACAGGTGCCAGCACTATGTATTAAAAAAGCCGGAAATGCTATCGAAAAATAAATGCCAACTGTTCAGCTGAGCTCATGCCAATCTTTAAGCATACACTCGGTGGATAAACGTGCCGAGTGATTTAAATAAGATAATACAACGTTCCTACGATAGCGAAGCCTGTTATATTGACTTTAAAGAGCCTTTCCAAAGCATTGGCCCCACAAAGTTTGTCGTTGAGTGCACGAGCATATACAAAGATGCCCAGTATGTCACTCATCAATTGAGTGCCAAAGAAAGGCACAACCTCGTCATTGAAGCAGCAGCAGCAGCGGCGGCTCTCAAGTTTAGGGTTTCAAGCAAAGAGGTGCAGCAATATCGAGAAAACCTGCCTCAAGCCACAGGTCATTCCCTTTCATCTGAATACGCTTTGCTTCGCTGTCAGACTTAGCTAAAGACCCAGAAAGATACGTCAACACTGCAGAAGATATCCACAGAAGCTGCAATTAAATATATTAACCATAGTAACGCTAATAATATTTAGACGTTTACATAGCACGCTCAGAAAACGGAATCTCTCTTTAGGCACATGTTGTAATGGATGCAGGTCAATTTGGTTGGCGATAACATGCACAGCAGCGCTAGCATGTAAAAACACTTAAGGGACAATTCACACGGCCCCAGCGTATGCTTTGAGGAACAGTAGGTTTTTGCTTCCTTTTAAAGTTCGTCTAGTAACCGGATGTTGGGACGTCAGTTAGGAGTGAGTTTCAGGTTTTGTGAGCATAATTGCTCTGAAGTGAAGTCTTCCTCTGAGATCGGACCAAAGCCATTGCAGTGCAATGACGGTGACAACTAGGCAAAATGAGGGGCGTTTGAGAATGACTCGGTGATCAATGGTATCAAAGTTTCCGAAAGACCATGCAAAAAAAGCAGAGAGCCCCTACCTAAGTCTGCATTCATGAGGTCTTTATACACTGTAGCAATGCTGACTCTGCGAACTGAAAAGCTCTCAAACCTGAACGGAACTCACTGGCTAGGTTTTTAACTTTGATTGACATAAAAGATCTACGGATCTGCCACTACTAAATTTTTGCTACAAGTGACTTGGCTCATACTTTTGACCACAAGTTTAAGGAGAGCGATATAGTTATAATATCGTGGGTGTAGCTTGTGACATTTGATGTTTTTGGCTTTCCCTCGCATGACGTCTCATTTCATCTGACACGGCGTACTGCAGAGTATGCCGGTAGAAATATTTGGAGCCTGCTGCAGCATGGTCTCGTCTGCTTGTCAGCTGCGTAGGCAACTGACTGCAACGGCTCCGCGGCTTCCTGAACCATTGCATGCAGTGCGTTCACTTGCGTCATCGTCACGCCTTGTATGCTGCCTGCCCACGGAGAACGGCAGTCAGCAGAATTAATGCCACCGGTAATCGACGGGACCTTCACGTATTCGTGTTTTTATGAGGCATACAGAATTTGATGGTATACCTCCAGGGGTCATAATTACTCAAAACGAAGCACAGCACTTGAAGAGTCATTTTATGCGCTGCTTTTATATGCTGCTGGCTCATTTGCTGCCATGTATCATCACTGAGTGTAGTATAGATTGACCATACTGCAAGATAAAAATGGCTGCGTGCTTGCCATGCTGGTGTTCTCTTTGCAATTCATTTTTTATTTTTGGCAGTGGAAAGGGATAAAGGAATCAATCTTCTTGATCACCGACGATTGTGATGCTAAGGAGAATGCCGTGCGAACAGTCTGGCCCAGCAGCAATCTTCTAATATTGGGCATTTTCATAGCACCCTGGCTGGCGCTGATTGCTGGCCAGTAAGAATGGCGTTGACGCTGATGGCAGGTCAGCCATCATGAAATTTGTCCAACAATCAGAATATGTCAGTTCTATTTCCTAGAGTGCTGCTGTGCAAAAAATTATTAGCCAGGACGTTGTCAAAAACGAAAAATAGCCCAACTTCCCAATTAATTCAGTTGCATGCGACAACGCCAGCAGCTGTGAGTTATTTTTTATTTGAGAACATCGACCAACAAGAGGCAATAGCACCAACAATTATGCACATGCGATTATGAGAGCTTTCACGGTACTGGTAACAGCTGCTCTTAAACAAACTACTGAAAAGCTCGCATTGGTGCCATTTTTTTCGTATATTGGTGACACATTTTGAGAGCTTTGATCAAGATTTAATGCTAAAGCATTATTCTGCATTCCTGTTAGCACAGAATGACTCAATATGGAAGCAAACTCGACCTTAAAATGTGCTGAAACTCGCCGGCTTCCGGTCGAAACAGCTAGCATTTTATGCCATGCCACTATGTGAGCTCCATTCAAAGATGACCTAATGTGAAAGCAGGTTCACTACACCAGAGCACCATGTTTAGCTTTTGGCTGAAAAGGCTGATTAACTATTTCTCCCATTCGAGGCTTTCAATTTATAACTAAAAGTGTAATAAGCTTTGTAATTGGGTTATAAGCTTCTGTACAGCATTCGCTTTGCATCAGCAATTGATATTCCAGGGTACATGTACTACATGTAGAGTATAGTTGTCAGCTGCAACTCGCTCATGGTCAACATCCTTGCTGAGCAGAGCTCGCACTTTAATGGTCCATGTTGACCCGTTCAGACAGCAGTTTGGTGCATTCGAAATCCACGCCCAGCCTTCAGCTAGCATTTAACCTCAAACCAGCTCAGAAAGACAGGGTCTCAAATTGCTCGTAATCGGTAATGCAAAGACGCATACTGCTTGCCCGTGAACTCGTAATGATTACTTTGCAGTAATTTAATAAGGTTCGTTCAATAACATTTGTGTAGGTTTTTTTAATTCAATCGCTTCTTATCTCACGTCATATGCCAGTATGCAACACTGCCGAGGAAGTTGGTTTACCGGCTTGCACGAGCAACCGAACCGGACCCGGATGTAGTACGGGAACCCTCGCTGCACTGTTGCATTAGATTTAGGTTACAGGTCACTTCAGACGAAAGCTTCCGTCGTGCCACATATACCCGTTACTGAGCTCAACTTATCTTTCGTCTACGGCATAAGGCAGAGCAAAGCTGAGGAGTCGGAAAAGTGTCGATGCAGACGACTGGTTTAGAAACCGCAGCTAGCATTTGGCCATTAAAAGTGTCAAATCAATATGGCGCGAGAACCATATTTACTCTCCCACTGTGACGAATAATCTCGGCCTTGTAAAAGTCCACAGAATTTTCACTACACACCAGAATTGTTTAAGAAAGTCAATTTGCAAGCACAGCTGTCTATTTTTGCAAAAAGTAAAACCAAATGTTCTTCACAAGTTGCTAAGGCACGATAAGTAAATTCCAGAACACATGCACGCCAATCAACGAACGTCGTGCTCACTGAAAAAATATTGTCAGCCATTTAATATCTATTATATGATGTTCTTTAAGCAGTTCCTAGTCTGACAACCATTGCTCGTATTTGCGCGTACGCAATTCATGAAGAGGCCTGCGCTCATATCGAGTGCACACATTCGTTATTCGCAAGGCCAGAAATTCACGAAGCCCCTAGTAGGCTTAAACGTGTGGCTTCCGTCGGCAAGGCTACGATTTTGCCACAGGCTCGCCTACGCGTTCTTAAGCGGAACACGCGAAACGCATGCTAACGTAATGCAAGAGTTACGTACACCAATATATTACGAACGGATGGCAACCAGGCCGCGGGCCGAGCGGCAAGCGCAGTAAAACCGCAAGTTTTTAGCCTCCCTTACAGCTGAGGCTTTCGATAATTTGACAGACATATTTTAAACCAGTCTTTATATCTCGGTTTTGACTCACGGACGCGGCACATGCGCGCCAAGGTTAATGAACGCGTTCGCCACAGCGGATCCATTCTGAACTGCACCAAGACTAAGCAAAGATGTTACCGGTAATGGGGCGGAGTAAAAGATGACCAATGAGACGTATTCATGCGCATCTACCATAGCTTTGAGAACGGTTAAGGCGGTGTCATTTTACGTTGAGACAGCCCATGTTCTGCACTGTACACTTATAAGAATTTTAAAAAAGGGAGCCAGATTCTGTTTATATTTACGTGAAATAAACACGTTTAAGAGCTATCTCTTCGTTTATGGTTTAGGGTATAGTGTTGAGGGCTGTACGTTTTTTGGTTTACGGTTTGATTAGTTTTGCAGTTTTTCTGGCTCGGCGTTTGGTGTATAGGTTTTAGGGTTTGGGGAAAAACTGTAAGCCGAAAATATATCTCAAAACGTGCTTATTTAAAGAAAATATAAACAGACTCTGGCTACCGGGCTTGATTTCCTTCTGCCGGTACAGAATCCATAGAAGAAAGTGGGCTGCCTGCTCGCATGAATGGTGCCGTATTTGCTGTTCGCAATAACGCAGCCGCGCCCACAGAGGTCACGATGGATAATGCTGGCTAGAAGTTGGCAAGCTCCCAGTTCTACGATGACTTAAAGCCTTATTAGCAACACGGTGTCTAATATCGGCGACAGGTAATAAGTACAGACAGTTTCAGATGACAGCCACCACCTTTGCGACTGAATTCCTAAGCCGGGTAAAGCCAATGACAATGAAGCTGCACCAGCCATCCAAATGGCCGAATCGTAGCTTTTCCATTAACTTTCGCCGGAGAACATCGCGCGATTACCTTGGCGTCTACCCAGTTCTTGCTCATCGCTCAAGCAGTCCTCGTAGCTGATGGCTAGAGCATGCATGCACACGCAGTTTTCGCTCACGGAGCCGGTAATCGGTCGCAGCAGCACGCACAGCGGTATGCGGCGGATTTCGGCGCCTTCGCGGTCGGTTTGCACCTCACGCATGCACTCTATGCGCTGCCGCCATTCGGGGCGGCGACTCGGCGCTCGCGCGTACAGCTCGCCGATGACAAATTTTGTGACGCAATATGTTCCGGAAGGGCGCAGTTGTGTCGCAGCAAGACCTCGACTGGTAATCTGGGACGAGCGGCGCAGGGTACAAAACGATTTACGTCGACTTGCTATCCGCGAAGAGAGACCCGCTCGCCGTCAGGGTCAGGGTCACGGTCAGGGCTGGGCTGAAAATTCGCGCCAACAAGCCCGAGTGCGATGTCAGCACAAGCTCATTTTTACTTGCGCATAGACGCCTGTGCGCGGCGCGAAACCGGGAAGTATTAATTATTGGCCCTTGCCGTGGCTGACGCTAACCCGTGCGCTGCAGCTCTGGTCTGATCAGTCTGCTTAACGCGTCTCAAGTTCTCGGTCCCCGCTTCTTGGTCTACGTAGAGAAAGCAACTTTTGGCACGCTGCTGCGTCTAGAAATGACCGAACTTCTAATGGCCGCTGCAGGCGTTCGTCTGCAGTATGCCGCGCGTTTGCTGTCTTGCGCAATAAACGGCCTAAATCTAGAACGGGGAATGCACGTGTGAATAGTACCTTCGCTCTGAGCGCAGACCAGAACAATTTGAACGTGCAAAAACATTCATGCACGCGTTAAAGCTAATTAAATTGACGAGTCTCTAGACAGCTCTCGCTCAATTTTAGGTTTTCACACAACTTGTGACGCTACCAAACCACCGTCGACGACCGCGGTCGAGTTATAGATACTTGAGTGTTGCGTGTGACCCGCTCGCTCTCTCGGGGGTACAAAAAGCAGGCAACAAGATCAGCTGTTCATCGATCAGCTGAGCTCTGAGAGACTGCACGAGCCTTCAAGTACGCGCTCTGTCAATACAGCGCCGCTCTATAGAGTGTTGCGCTATTATGGCGGAGCGCGAGCACGTGAAAGGCGAGGCGTGACTCTAGGCCTCTTCAGATTTCTGAAAGTGGCGGTCTCTTGTGTGCGCGCACAGTGGCGACGCCGTCAAGTGGGCAGGCTGCGTGCAGCAGCAGCCGTGCCTCCGCCGAGCCAGCTTTGCTCGGGTACTCGGTTTCCGATCAATGATAAGCAACGCTCGCGAAAACCTGGTGTGTGCATTTCCATGAGAGAGAGAGAGCGAGAGAGAGAGAGCGCGCGCGAGAGCGCGAGAGAGCGAGAGCGATCGAGAGAGAGAGAGAGAGAGAGAGAGAGAGAGAGAGGGCGAAAGAGAGCGGGCGAGAGAGCGCGTAAGTGAGCGCCTCTTCGTGCCAGTTAGACCCTCACACAAATGGGCAACGTGCCAAGCGTTAAGTGCCAATGAGCCTAGCATTCAGCAGCATTACTTTAAAGCAGACCTGATAGTTTTAATGCCGCAAAGCGTAAAAGACAAGACGGCCGGTTGTCAGTTTGCCAAAGCAAATATATTCCCCTCCCCACCCCGAAGCGAAGCTCGACGTAAGTAGCTCGGTCGTGCATCCTATCCAATCTAAGGATCTAACGTTCGATCTCTCTTTCTTTTTCTTCCGGTGTTTAGTGCCAAGGTCATGCCCACGGTGTGATGAACGCATTGCTCACTAGCGCACGCTCATTTCAGCCAAGCGATAGCGGGCCGTTTCATTAGTCGTCGACAAGGAGCTGGGGCAAAAGCAGGAGTAAAAGCGACTCGCGCTTGGTGAGTATGCTGCAAGCAGCTGTCCTTCCAGTCGCATGTTACCTACTCTGGCCGACTGAAGGGTCAATTACATATTGGTACGGTAAGAGAGGTCGCGCATTCAATCACGTGACTTTGTAAAGCATTGCAAAGCCGGTAATGATATTGTCCTGCCGTCGAGTCGAAATCAAATTGTGTGAACAGACTACTGGACTACTTGAGATAATATAGAAATGTATGTTAAATTTTCATCAATCTCCTCTAGTTGTAAAGATTTTTGTTCGGACTTCAACCAAATTATCCATCGTCTATCCTTTTTACTGTTGACCGCACAATTCACGGAATTCCGCTCACGAGCCGAGTGTTGCCGTAGTGGCCATTCCTCATTTCTCGAGTCTCTGACTCGACCATGCTAGAGTTTTTTCGCTTTGTGACTTGACGAGGTACTTAGGCCACAGACCTACAGCCTGAAGAGCGGCTAGGAATTCCTCCAATCCTTCGTGGACACGCTAGAACCTAAAGCCTAAGATAAAAGAATGAAGCTAGAGCCTACGATGAAAGAATGCATTCAACGGTCTGTAAGAATAAAGCAGTTTAAAAAGCAGGTGGATACAAATCGTGTTACTTAAACGACGATTTCTCTAAGCTTCGTTACGATGGTCCTAAGTTCCCTGCACAATGGCGCGCGTAATGTCGCGCGTCGGATTGTTCTTCGCACAAGGACAGGGAAGCCGAGGAGCGAGTCGTGTGGCCGCCGGCAGTTGATTAGCACGCCCACGGAGAAGCTCGGCTAGTTCGGCGGCCGTAGAAGCAGCTTTCAGCGGCGCATATAGGTAGGCAGGAACTAGTCAGGATAAGCAGCCATCAATAGCTGAATGCATAGCAGAGTTACAGTCCCGGCCACTGCTGCACCAGAACATCAACGCTGTTTTCAGCTCCGGCCGTCAACTAACTCCAAAAACCGGATCGTCAGGTCTAGTGAAGAATTTTTCGTTGGCTGACTCAAGTTCCAACTGATCTTATGTTTATAGAGCACCAGATCAGATCCTCACCCACCACAATGGAAATGTGCGGAATAGGCGTCAGCCTTCATTGCATTCTCGGTGCAGTAGCAAAGTTATCTTTCCGGATACGTGCACCTAGTAAACGCATCCCGTCAAAAAGTAAAATCTGGCGACATTTAGCGCCGTCATTTAACTTTTTCGTTGATAATTGGCCAACGGTCGTCCTGTACTGACGTTCTCTTCACAGAGACCCACCGAAGTTCATGTTTCTTACTACAGTCAGTGCAGCGCACAGTTGACCGCGTTCGAATACTGGCTCGGGAAGATAAGCTCTTACTGAGTCGAATTATGCGAGCACACCGCGGCGTATTAAAGACGGCTAGCTGACGAAGCGCACAGATCCCACACTCATAAACGACCAATAGCAAAGAAGGTACGTGAAAACCCATTGACAGTGGACGACGCGCTTCCAACCGAGGGCGATGCGTATCGATGAAAAAGCGCCAATATCCGCTGGGCTCAGTGAGCCAGCTAACGAGCGCTTGCAAAGCCGTGCACGTTACCATTGAACGACGACGACCCACCCATTCTAGGCCAGCGCCTAAGAACTATTTCCTGTGGCAACTAATGAGCAGCTTGTCACAGCGAGCCTCTCGCTAGCTGCCATCGTGAGGCCGCTCGCTCGCTAGCTCGGACGAGCGCGGTCGATCGAGAAGTGAGTGGGCGTGAGCTCGCTACTGCTCGACCGGTATCAAGGCAGAGCTAGGCGAGCCATTTTGGCCAGGAAGGCCATCTTAGCGGCCATGAACGGCGTCTCAAGTATTTATTCGAAACTTTCCGCTACACTCCCTCGATAACGACGGCGGCTACCACTTTAAGGCTCGTCGCCCGTCTCCTCTAAGCTGAATCAAGTTGTCTTTCACTGTCCCTCAGCCGGCGGCCCGACGCTGCTGCAGCCATTGCCGGAGTTATCTGCCCTGGCGCCCATGATACCTGTCATGGCTGCAGCCAGCAGCTGCACGCAGCAGCGCGGTTTCTGTGGAAGGATTTCGACGCAAGGGCGCAACTGGGAGCGCGCTACGGGAAGGCAAACTCTAGACCGCGGCGCGTGTCTCCGCGCTCGCTCATGCCTACACGCCGAGCGTTCGGCTGAGCGCGGAGCTCTTTGTGCGCGAGATGAAGTCTGTTGGCTACCAAATGCGGCGTCATTAGTGGCTTCAAGCGTGAGATTGTCTCCCGGGGTCCGCCGGAAGCTGCAAGTGTCCGCTGTCCCTAAATCCGCAAATCGTCGACCGAGCAGTTTACCGGCGGGTATTTTTCGAGGGCGCGAAAGACGAGCCGCCTGTGTCCGCCTGTACGGGCAGGACAGCGGCGCCATCAGCAGCGGACGACAACACGGCAGTGGAATGTGAAATACGCAGTCAGCATCAAGCAGCAGCGTAGATTCGACCGCAGTCGAATGGCCTGCTCGATGCTCTCGCTGCTTGTTGCTGGTTGTCGCCAAGTGCCGCCGAGCGCTGCCGAGCGCGCCAGCTCCGGTGGCCGATGGCCCTTTTGGCTTGGAATATGCATCTCCGTTTGTAACTATACAAAGCCACAAGTGGATGTTACGATGGAGAGTTTTGTATGCGTAGCGCAATCGCAACCTAAGCGGCTTTCGGTACGCATTTGGTAGCCAACAGACTTCATCTCACGCAACAAAGAGAAAGCGGGCTACGTCATTAGCGGCTTCAAGCATGGGATTGCGTAATTTGGAGTGCGGCGCTGGTTTTAACTCGAGCCGGAGGCGCTCTCGGCGCTGGTAGGCGCGAAAGGGTTCCGGAAATGGGTCTTGGAGCTGGAAGGCGCTATTCAGAGGAGGAGGGTTTTCGCTGCCGGATGCGGACCCGTCCGCACCACCGAGAGGGCTCCGCATCTGTTGCGCTCTACGAGTCTCGCTTGTGCTGTGGTAATACACGACTTATTTTCCGATATTTATATACGTAACTTGGAGGCGTAGCCACTGATTTCTTGCCGACTTGTTGTCGCTTTTCTTGACATGGGTTGTGCACAGCGCTGCTGACAGGACTAAAGCCAACGTGAAGCCAACTAGAAGCCAGCTATAATCGCCGCCTAGCAATTCACTCGTTGCTTTACTCTAAAAGGAAGTGTACGTATTTTCTGATGACCCTGTCTTTCTAGAAAAAAAACCGCACAGTGGTGAGGCCTACTGTTTTTTGAGACAGCACGTAGCATAGAAGCAACCTATATAGCAAGGCTACTAGTACATTTTCTGACCTTATTGCATAAAATTCATTCTCTAGATTCAATTGACTGTTAAAGAATACCAAAAGAGCATTACAGCATTCTTCAAAACTCACTCTGTAAGGCATATGCATTATGACGATACCAGAGCTGTAATTAATAAAGTTTTGGCGGGGCCTCAATTTAAGATCCTTCAGTGGGCTTTATTTCCCGTTTAGTTGTTAAAATACTCGACGTCGTGTGTATATGTAACTGCTCTACTCCTCTGAAAGCACTTGAAGGTTGCGCGCGAGGGCAAAGGCACGCTGGCCAGACGCGCGCTCGTCTGTGGGCAGGCTCAGCGTGCACATCGGCCTCGGCTCGCTGACGCGGAGAATTTTGAAGCCCGTACGCGAGCGGGCGCCGTCGGAAAAACCCTAGCGTAACTCTTCTTGTATCGTAGTACGTCGTCGTCTGGGACGCGATAAAAATCATTTTGCCTCTCTCTCTCTCTCTCTCTCTCTCTCTCTCTCTCTCTCTCTCTCTCTCTCTCTCTCTCTCTCTCTCTCTCTCTCTCTCTCTCTCTCTCTCGCTTCCGACAGCAACGAAGAAATGGCACTGCGCCGTCGCTGCTGACGTTCTGCTGTGCTCGACGTCCGCTTCGTCGTCGTCGTCGGCAGCCGGAGCGGCCGTAGAGAGCTGAAGGAAAGGTGCAATTGGACCTGAGCGACGGCCGCCGACGCTGCGGTCGCATCGGTGACGAGGCAGCGGCAGCACGATCAATTCTGAAGCCGCCGCCGCCGCGAGCTGGAAGTAATGGGGTGCCCAGGCTGCGCGCCGCCGCAGGCGGGCGGCCGCCGCGAAGATTGGGCTCGCGGCGACGTCGCGACGCGACGCTCGACACATTGGCGAGCGAGCGAGCAAGCGCGCGGCCTTCCTTCCGCGATGTGCTGCGCGCGAACTGCCATTGTTCGCCGGGTCCTGAAATCAGGTCACGATAGAGAGCTCTCGGCCCGGCGCGCAGACGGCCTTCCGCGAGCAGTCGCCGCGTCAAAGGCGCTCGCTAATTTGCAATCGCCGGTCTTTTATGGTGTCGCGCGAGCGCTCATTGTGCCGCTCCTTAGCTCGGAGCAGCGAAACCGATCGCCCGTCGCGTAGCCGTCACGGCCGCAGCGAAGAGCGGCAGGTACAACTGGGTTACTCGGTCGGACGCGTCGCTGCACTGCCCTCGTTGGCCGAGCCGAGAGAGAGGCGTTCCGCTTCCGCTCGCGGTCGCGGCCGCGGCGGCCGATGCCGCAGACGGCATCCACCGCACTGTTCGGGTTTCGGCGCAGCGAGCAGCGGCCGCCGAGGCTAGTCGATGCACTTCCGCTTCCGTTGCAGCAACCACCGAAGATACTAAGAGCCTTCTCTCTCTCTCTCTCTCTCTCTCTCTCTCTCTCTCTCTCTCTCTCTCTCTCTCTCTCTCTCTCTCTCTCTCTCTCTCTCTCTCTCTCTCTCTCTCTCTCTCTCTCTCTCTCTCTCTACCCCTCTCTCTGACGCGTAACGTATCAACTTGCAGTCGGTCACCTAAAATATCCCCTACTGTAAATCCATAAGAACTTGCGCGTAGCCATCACGCTGGGAAATTGCGCGCGACGCCGTCGTAGCGTGAGGGGCTCGCGCTCGACGCGAGCTCGCTTGTCCGCAGCACCTCCCTCGTCTCAAGCAAGACGTTGAGCCGAGTCGGGATGACTGCCAAGAGGCTAATTAGCGTAGGAATAGCTGATTGCGGTTAATCGTCAAGAAAGTGGTTCCCGCGAGACCTTTCATTAAAAGAAAACTCGGAACTGTCTAAACAGGAATACCACATCCAAGCGAGTCCTTGCATTTATGACATCCCATTTCGACTGTTATAACTTACTATTCGCAGGTCTTCCGACCAGAGCAATAAGGCACTAGCAGGCGGCGAAAAACTCTGCAGCCACCAAAGCTTGTCTGTCGTGAGCGTCGCAGTTGCCACTGTACACCACATCTCACCGACATCCGATCACTGGCTCTTTATCAAGCAACGAATTGACTCACTCCCGACCGACGTGACAGCATCCCCTGACTCGAAATAATTTTTAAAAAGAAGCCAAAATCCTTCTTGCTCCCCCAAAGCATCGCGGCATTTGCTGGCTCCTTGGTGGGTGCGAATTTTCCTTCGAGTTCTTATGCATGCTGACACTGTGCATTGTATCCCTAACCAATTGACAAGCTTTCTTTGCATCGCGTTTAAAGTGCCGAACAGGAGATTTAGTTCTCTAAGGATGCGATACAACATCCTTATCGTCGTTATAACTGATAACTAGGACTGGCTGCAGCGATGCAAGATTGAAGAGGCTGCTGCACTCAAGCACTGTGCACGTTTGGATACCATCAGTTGATGCCTGCGCCAGTTTTTTTTTCTGATGTAGCATCCGACCAGTATGCACAACTGGTAGAGATTGGGATTACAATGCAAACTTTTTTAAAACGCTCGCGTAACCTTAAGAGTCCCTTGGAAGTAACAAATTGTAAAGTTAGCAGTATGTGCCAAAATGTGCAGTAGCCTAAGGTGATTCTGGCTTAAAATCGACGGAAAATCGACTCTTGGAAACAAAATAATCATCGCAATCATCGCAAGTAGCGTACATTCGACCAAACTTGCACGTCCACTTGGTGAAGAGCGCTTGGGATGCGCGAGCAGCTTGGTCGCGCATGAGCGCGATCTGCGCGACTCGAAATATCTTCGCCTCCTTTCGGCGCAGCTCGCGACCGACCGCCAGCGCGCCGCCGCGCGCCCGGCGCGAGGCGTGAAACCCTCGCTGGCGAGAGCGCGCGCTACACGGGTAGCCCTTCCGCCTGAGTTGAGCGCACGCGGGCGCCTGCTAATTCGATGACGCGCGTCGCGAAATTTCCAGTGCAAGTATTTTATCGCTCGACGGGCGAGCCAATCCTTGCAACCTCCTCGCCCGCCGGCGCGGCATCGCGGGCGGCAGACGGAGGAAGGTGGGCGGAGGAGGCGGAAAGGCCTGGGCGCAGGCGGAAGCAGCCGCGGGCGCGGGCGGCCGCGTCCGCGCGGCCGGCAGCCGGCTGCTCCGCCCAAGCGAGTGCGCGCGTGGCCAAGCGCCGCCCGGCGTCGGCGTCTCCCTGTCCGCTTTGCCCGCACTATGCAGCCGTTTTTTCGCACCAAAAAAGAGAGAAAAGTTAGGGCACGCGCTCGCAATATTCCCCGGCAGCGGATCCGGAAGCGAGGGTCCGGCAGCCAGCGAGCGCCGTCGGTCGCGTGGGTCACCGCCGCCGGCGCGCCGGAGCTACGTGTCTGTCAGCGGTTCCTTTTATGGCAACGCTGAACTACTTGCATACCATTCAGAGAATCTTTAAAGTGCCACCGGATCTTAGCCCAGGGGTCTTAGCCACGAGCGCCGACTACCGGAAGAGCGGCAGCGTATGCGTCGCCGAACGTCTCGCCGCCGCCCTGTTTGTGCGATCGCTGCAGCAGCAGGACGCAGACCTGGTCGGCGCATATTTTCTAGATCCTCGGAAAAGCGTGGCATCAGCGGCTATCCACGCCGCGGCTATCGCCGCCTAAACGTGTGACGATAGCGCTGTAGCGGCTCGTGCGGTCTAAGAGTTAGGCGGCGTTGTAGGCTTTGAGGAGATTTTGTGCGCTTGCGTGAAAGCACAGTCAAACTTTAAGCCTGTAATATGTGCATGCAATTAAAATACCATCAGCTTCCATTCTGGAGATGCATGTAAGATCACGTACGAAGATATCATAATAATAATGCACTTGATAAAGCGCCCTCAGAGAACTCGATCTCTTTCTGGGCGCTTTACATTTGCTGCAACATTTGCTTCATTTGCTTCACAGTCAAGTCAGCCTTATTTTGATCGAAGAAAGATCGACACGACCGAGACCACGATACACCGAAATGACGAGCCAATCGCGTAAGATCATTACGCCTCGAGACCTATACCAAAGTAATTGCCTGCTGCGATACCTGATGCTTAGATTGAAAAAAACCGGTCTTCAAAGCTTGCAAGCACTGTGCCAAAAGGCCCGCTTACAGCGTCGCCATAGAGCTAGCTCAGTAGTTGATGTAGATGTGTTCGAATAACGTAGGCAGGGCGTGTTCTGCACTTCCCATTATCTTGACTACAAGTTCTAACTCAGCTCGTTCCACATGTTAAGAACACGCACAATGCTGTCAATGCGTCACGGAGAAATTATGGCGATAGCTCTTGAAGATACCGGACCCCTGGCAATTGGCTGATTCACTTTCTTTTGTTGATCACATGCATGGCATCGCTCAGGACAAAGGTAGCAGACTTGATCAAATTTTCTGCTGCTACTACATTCTGTCAACTCCTGCTGCTACCAAAGTGTGCGGATCTGACCGTATGCGCATTACTTACTCTGCAGTTTGTGCCCCTTGGGTACACACCTATTTAGGACAGCGTTAAGTGTGTCCCTGTGATTCATTCTTCATGTGCTTATGCGTGCTGACACTGCGCATGCTGCCACTAACCACATTTGCATGCTGACCCTGTGCATGTCACCCCCAACCATATTATTCATTTTGTTTGTTTTTTTCAAGCATGATTTTACTCACCATTCAATTGCATTTCCCTTTGCAGAAAATGTAAAGCGCCTAGAGAGAGATTGAGTTCTCTAAGGGCGCTTTATCAAGTGCAGTATTATTATTAAAAGTCATCTGTGAATCTCAAAACCTAAGACCCGTAAAATTGATGCTGTCTAAAAAATTTAACATTCTGCTCAATCCTGTCTGATCTGTCTTTACATGTGGAATCTTTCACATGACACCAGATTATGTTCTGGATGAGTCCATGCCTCTGAATAAGTGAAGTGTTTATGCCCTCACCCAGACATTACTCTACATTGTTAACATCGTTATCGTTTACTACTCACGTTTAACTAGCCAGGACTATCAAGCCCAGGCTTGCGTGTCCGTCAACTGGCATGCGACGATTAAGGTTGGTCGTATTAATGCATCATAGCTAAGGTTAAGTCTAGTTCACAAAACGTATTGAAATCACGGATGCACAATCCAAAAACGCTGGTGCTGACACTAAGCCACTCCTAGGTCTGCAGCTTACGTAGTTATCCGTGTGGAAATCTAGCAGATCGTTTCTCTATTTATTTGTGCGAAAAAGATATATAGGATACGGAGTCCATCGCCAAGATAATGTAAGCATTGAACCTCTCATTCTCATTATTTTGATTTACCTCAATTTCTTCTTTCAAGCCTTCTGCTAGTGACCTCATATATCAAGAATCATCTCTCAATCTGTGACGACTAATTGCCTCCTAAACCCCAATGCTACCGTTCTCCACCTGAGACGAATAGATGTACTGCTTCCATGCATAACTAACGTAATCGAGGTTACCTTAATCTTAGGTTTTGTCTCTGTATCCCTCAAAAAAAAGCTGCTGTTAGGCTACTCATTACGAAGTCAATACATTGCATGTATTGATGACATCCGCACATGGATGGCGGCAAATTTTCTAAAACTAAACGATGATACAACTAACTTACTAGTAATGGGCAAACCCAGTTTGATTCAGAAATTGGAAAGGCCGACGCTCAAAATTGGCTCTGCCAGCATATCTCCTGTTGAATCAGCTCAAAATCTAGGTGTCATGTTCCAAAGTGACCTTTCATTAGACGACCACATCAGCTCCACAGTCAAGTCTGCCGACTTCCAGCTACATAACATTGCTAAAATTCGGGCTTGTTTAGATAAGATACCACGTCTAAGTTGGTCCATGCATTTGTGACATTCCCTCTTGACTTCTGTAACTCACTGCTTGCTGGCCTACCGGCCTGTGCAATCAGGCGCTTACAGCTGGTGCAAAACTCTGCAGCTAGGCTTGTCTGTCGTGAGCGTCGCAGTTGCCACATCACATCACTTCTCGCCGACCTGCACTGGCTACCAGTCAAGCAACGGATCGACTTCAAGGTTTTTTTGCTCACTTTTAGCTCCCTTCATTCTTTGGCTCCAGCCTAACGATCAGATCTACTCCCCCTCCAGCCTAAACATCGTACCACCCGCTTTTCGGAATCCAACAATCTACCTATATCTTGTACAAACCTCAAATTCTTTGGAGACCGTGCATTTAGTTCGTATGCTCACAAAGCCTGGAACTCACTCCTGACTTGCGTTATGACATCCCCTGATTTGACCACGTTTAAAAAGAAGTTTAAAAGGCACCTATTTGTGACAACATTTAGTGTGTCCCTTTGATTCGTCCTTCATGTGCTTGAGCCTTCTGACGCTGTGCATGCTGCCACTAACTACACTTTCATGCTGACCCTGTGCATGTCACCCCTAACCATGTTATTCATGTTGTTTATCAAACATAAAAACCACTCACCATTTGATCGTGTTTCCATTGCAGCAAATGTCAAGCACCTAAAAAGAGATTGAGTTCTCTGAG